>CM051689.1:1367669-1440169 GCA_028022725.1 Lycodopsis pacificus | reverse complement strand
CCGGCCCAAACACCGCATGACGGAGGTCTTGGTCTGATGGAGGTCCTGGTCTGACGGAGGTCATGGTCTGACGGAGGTCCTGGTCTGATGGAGGTCTTGGTCTGACGGTGGTCTTGGTCTGATGGAGGTCTTGGTCTGATGGAGGTCCTGGTCTGACGGAGGTCATGGTCTGACAGAGGTCTTGGTCTGACGGAGGTCTTGGTCTGATGGAGGTCCTGGTCTGACGGAGGTCATGGTCTGATGGAGGTCCTGGTCTGATGGAGGTCTTGGTCTGACGGAGGTCTTGGTCTGATGGAGGTCTTGGTCTGATGGAGGTCCTGGTCTGACGGAGGTCTTGGTCTGACGGAGGTCTTGGTCTGATGGAGGTCTTGGTCTGACGGAGGTCCTGGTCTGACGGAGGTCATGGTCTGACGGAGGTCTTGGTCTGACGGAGGTCTTGGTCTGATGGAGGTCTTGGTCTGATGGATGTCTTGGTCTGACGGAGGTCCTGGTCTGATGGAGGTCTTGGTCTGACGGAGGTCCTGGTCTGACGGAGGTCTTGGTCTGATGGAGGTCTTGGTCTGATGGAGGTCTTGGTCTGACGGAGGTCTTGGTCTGATGGAGGTCTTGGTCTGATGGAGGTCCTGGTCTGACGGAGGTCTTGGTCTGATGGAGGTCTTGGTCTGATGGAGGTCTTGGTCTGATGGTGGTCTTGGTCTGATGGAGGTCTTGGTCTGACGGAGGTCTTGGTCTGAAGGAGGTCTTGGTCTGATGGAGGTCTTGGTCTGATGGAGGTCTTGGTCTGAAGGAGGTCTTGGTCTGATGAAGGTCTTGATGGAGCCAATAGAACAACGTCGTCTGCAAAGAGAAGAACAGTTCTGAGGTCTCCAAACTGAGCGATCGCTCCACATCCTGTCCATGAAAGTCACAAACGGAATGACGAGGGACGAAGTCTGCCCGTCAACAGCATTACAATCGTTTCTTTCATTGGTGATACAACGTGTTGATTTGGGCAGCTGTTCGTACCACGTCTCACTGAATGTATTTGGTTGGGATAGGAGGACAAAGAGCCTCACTGGCAGCTGTGGACTGTTCTGTTTACGTCCACGCTCACGTTACCACGAGGCATCTGCTCATTTGGGTTTTGTTCACATCTTTTTCGTAGCTCTCAGGCGGAGATATCTGCTGGATGATGGAAGCATTTTTCACATTTTGCTCCATTCTTGCGTCTGCGGCGGTGTAATTAATCCAGCTGACAGGTGTCTGCTGCGCAGGTACAAACAGCCAGATAATAGGCTCTGTTCAGGAGGCGATGGCTCCTGCTGCGCTCTGCAGAAAGAAGGAAAAGATCAGCAGGTGTTTACTAAAAATGAAACAGAGTAGAATCAGCAGTTTACAGGAGTTCATTCAGCAGCAGCAGGTAGACGGAGCGGAGGGACTTTCTACTGATTATTCTTATCCTGCCTGTGTTTTATTCAGCAGCACAGCTGAGCTTCGCATTCAGACTGGAGTGTTGCAGAGCAGATCCAGCTGGTGATGTAGGAGCTTCAGGACATTGAAGTCCTGCAGTATCAAGATGTTCAGCATTGGCACGTTCTCAGATCAACACCAGGAAGATGCGTTGACAGAGAGTCAGGTGTTTAAAAAGCTGATACGGACGACAGCAGATCCTCGGGACACGATGCTCCTTCTTCATGCAGGAGAAGAACAGAATCAGTGTGATCAGCAGATTCCTCATCTTCATGAGGGAGTATCGACTGATCAATATGGCTTTTATTTGTTGTTTAACTTCACAATTTAAAATAGAAATAGGAGAAACAGATTTCGTTTGAAATGGTCTAACAGTAAGATTTTACCTTCTCAGCTGCTTGAAGTCTTGATTTATTGGGTGGCAGCTTACCAACAAACAGAAGAAGGTATCATCATACTCCATCAGCCAAACAGAAGGAGACAGTAATGCAGTTAAACAGAGAGCGGTGGGTACGACATGATGTAATCAACGCTGTTACACAGAAGCAGAGACTTCTCCAGAATATGATCAACACATTTAGAGAGTAATATCCCCAAAGGGGCAAATTGAAACGTGTCTCTCAATGAGCCTGTTTCAAACGAAGGCTCTTTGTAGTTCAGTATAAATGCTACTTTGCAACACTTTCAATATTTAGAAACATGCAGTCGTCACTGCACAGCTGCATATAGTCATAGTCCTTCTATATTAATCTTGGACGGGGCTTGTTGAGTGTCTGACTCATCTAAACCTCTTATTTTGAAGGGGAAAAGAACTCCATCAAGATAAAAACGGGTTCGTGAGAAATGTAGAACCGACCCACTTGAACCTGCTCACCTCCGTTATTCACTGAGGACATGAGAACATCTCCTGCTCCGCTGGAGAAGATCAGACACGGGAACGACTGCACATTCACCTGATGGATGCCTCCATCACGGACTCTCTCCAAACCCCATCACCGGCTGACGGAGGGAGCTACGACGAGTGTGTGTGCGTACGCTGCTAACCCGGGTCAGAGGGACTCAGAACCTTTGTCTTTCTGAGTTGAATTCACAGTGTGAGGAGCATCATGTCTCTTCACTGACTGGTCGCTGTGATATAAGGTCTGCTGCTCACTAGGCTCCTAAAGAATGCATCGTATCTGGAAACTCTGATGAGAAAGTCTCGATGTTTGAACAGTAATGTGGAGGAGTGGAGTCAGAAAGAAGTGAGAGCTCTGCTGCAGGCTACATTAGCCTCCTAGCATAACACATCACAGGCTGACTGCAGGTTGCATTGTGGGTAATGGAGGCAGCAGAGTTGAAAGAGGAAGAAGATGATGAGGGATAAAGAAGACGACATCTGTGGTTCCGCTGCATCAGTTTAGATTTCGTTTCTTTTCAGCTTGTTCTCGTGACCCAAGAGGCAAAACATATTCAACCTATTCAGCGTTAATTAAATGACCTATTTTCACTTTAAAATGTGGAGCAAAAGATGTGAGATTCTTTAGACTATCTTCACTTCAATATCAACTGATATAACTGTATCTGTCTGTCAAATAGAAATATTCTGGATATCATTTCATACACATCCCCCCACATGCAGCCGCTGGGGATGAGGTGAAAACACCACTCTGTTGAAAGAGAGGAGGTGTTGTTACTGTGTAGGCTGAACGCTGCTGTCCCGTCCAGAGGAAGCAGCGATCTCGTTTCCTTTCCCTGCAGAAGAGGAAAGGAAAGCTCGGTGTCTGTGCAGCATATGAAGGTGCTGATTGGCCGGCTGGCTCTTCGTTCCTGCTGACGCCGTGTTGGGGTAGCGTGCGGCGGCCGCTCAGGCCTGCAACGACCGCGCCCCACAGGAAGTGACACTTTAACGCGGCGCATAGATCAAAATGGCTAATGTTGTATTAGCGGCCTGCCGTCGGCAGCAGGTGGGAGCTGCTTTTATTGGAGCCCTTCTCTCCTCTCAGTGCAGCAACAAATGAAGGCATCAGCATTAAGCACCTCTCCCGTCGAGGCGCCGGGTCCCTCCAGTCACAGTTTACCCACAAAGCCCGGTGAAGGTGATCATTCCTGCCTTCAGCTGTTGCGTGCTCACATTTCTGGTTGTTAGAATGAATCTGAGGTGATGTTGTGGACGCGTCGGCTCCGTGTTGATATCACCTCGTCTGTGTTTGCAGGTGAGAGCAAAGGGAAGAAGACGAAGGGAAAGAAGGACGAAGCCTCTCGGTCAGGGTTCAAACACTCCTGATGTCGGTTCGGTTCTATCAGGTTCTATCAGGTTCTATCAGCTTCTATCACATCTGAATCCTGAGTGGTCCTCTCTTTAGCTCGTCAGCCTTATTTGGTGAACAGGTCAGGGAGCACGTTTACTCTCAGAGACGTTTCCTTCTCATGAGATTCTCTCGACTTGTTGATAATAATGTGGACGAGCTGATGTCCTCTGAGTGAGACAGCTGTGAGACGTCTCCTCTGCTTCGTGTTGTTTGTGAGCGACTCACCTGGAACAGACCGAGCACCTGAGATCAGACAAGTGGCTGCTTAGGATGGAGACGGGTGGCGTTCTTCATGCTGTAATGCTGAAGAAAGAAAAGTGTCTGAACTGAACTCTTCTCCGTGAGACGTAAACACAGAGCAGCTGATTAGAAGAGCTTCAGGTTGAGACAGCCTGTCGGCTGCTGCCTCAGCGTATGGGGCTTGTAAACACAGTCAATAGCTGCTGCTCAGTCCCAGCAGGGGCGGGACGCCAGCACCACCACAGAGCTCCGCCTCCAAACGCTTCACCACCCGGCCTGCTGTGACAACGGATGCAAATATGTAAAGAGCAGAAGAAGAGTGTGTCTGATCGTCTGCAAACGAATTATACATGTACATACAAGAGACTGCTCGCATCACACACTGAAATACACACAACATACACTGAAATACACACAACATACACTGAAATACACACAACATACACTGAAATACACACATCATACACTCTGAAATACACACATCATACACTGAAATACACACATCATACACTCTGAAATACACACATCATACACTGAAATACACACATCATACACTCTGAAATACACACATCATACACTGAAATACACAACTGTACACAATTCAGATGTGGTGTCCAGTTACACTATAATACATGGTGTACCTCTAACGGGCTCTCTTCTCCCTCCTGCTGTCACAAATATGATATGAATTAAAAATCACCCCATAATATGTCCAACAGTAAAACAATCTTGGAATGTGTTTAAAGCGTTGGAATCGCGGTGCACGTCAGTAAACGTGTGAGTGAGTCTCAGTGTCCAGATGTGCGTCTGACGGCGGCTGCTGACCCCGGCTGCTGACCCCGGCTGCTGACGGCGGCTGCTGACGGCGGCTGCTGACGGCGGCTGCTGACCCCGGCTGCTGACCCCGGCTGCTGGCGGCGGCTGCTGACGGCGGCTGCTGGCGGCGGCTGCTGACGGCTGCTGAAGGCGGCTGCTGGCGGCGGCTGCTGATGGCGGCTGCCGGCGGCGGCTGCTGAAGGCGGCTGCCGACGGCGGCTGTTGACGGCGGCTGTTGACGGCGGCTGCCGACGGCGGCTGCTGGCGGCGGCTGCTGACGGCGGCTGCTGACGGCGGCTGTTGACGGCGGCTGCTGGCGGCGGCTGCTGAAGGCGGCTGCTGACGGCGGCTGCTGACGGCGGCTGCCGACGGCGGCTGCTGGCGGCGGCTGCCGACGGCGGCTGCTGACGGCGGCTGCCGACGGCGGCTGCTGGCGGCGGCTGCTGAAGGCGGCTGCTGACGGCGGCTGTTGACGGCGGCTGCTGACGGCGGCTGCTGGCGGTGGCCTTCTTGTGCTGTGAACCTCACGCTGGCGCTGCAGATGCCTTTTGTTGCCGCCTCTTAAGTCGGCACACCGGGAGCCTGACACTTAACAATCTGGAGCTCATAATGTGCGGCGAGGAGGAGCACTCGTCTCCCAGCATGCACTCTGTGTTCTTTCTCGCTCGGGTCCGTGCCCTGGAGGGACGGGATAACGATTCATAAAGAGAGCTGTGTCGAGGTTCCATCTATTTTAGTTATTTTTTATCAGCGCTCTCGTACATAACCGAACTGCGGCTCCTGATAATGTGATGGTTCGTTTCTTTTCTTCGCTCCGTTGCATCTTTCAGACTCGTAAAGGCGTCGAGGAAGTTCTTTCAGTTTGATGGCGGAAAAAAGAAATGTGTCCGGAGCTGCAGCTGAATTGCTGAATAAGTCAGAAAGGGTGATTATGGCTGGCTGTATCGAGCGGCACGATGGAGACGATGTCTTTGCTTCTTTCTCCAGGCGCCATGAAATGGCACATTTCATCTGCCAGAAAGAAATAAAAAATAAAAGCCTGAAAAGAAAAGTGTCCTGCCTCTGAGAAGCTGATGACATGTTCGGCTTCGCTTGTCTGGGAGAATGGCAGCTATGGATTGGAAGCTGTCGACTTGTTCTTTGACAGCGAGTCAAAACTCTCGGTTTGATTTCCTGAGAGCTTCGATCACATCCCGTCACCTCACTTACAGGTGTCACCTCCTGTTAGGCTGCAGTCAGATGAAACAAGAGCAAGAAAACACTGCAGCAACAGCTCCAGCTGGTCCTCGTGCACCGAGAGCACAAAGACACGGCAGCTGCAGCTGTATGCATGTAAAGGTAACGTCAACATGCATACAGCTGCATGCATGTTCACGTTACCTTTATTCATGTAAAGATAACGTGAACACGCTTCTTCAGTCACCGTTCTCCCTTTTCAATGCTTCTTCTTGTCACAGATCTCATGTTTAGATTCAAACCAACAGTGAATGTTTCTGTTAACAGGCGTCATGTGTGTGTCAAAGATCAAAGCCTGGTCTCTATTCAAACTACATCAGTGATGTGACCTGTTCCTTCATCGACACACTGTACATTATTAAGACTCAATCACACATAAACACTCAGAGCACCAAATGTGGATTCATCCGCTGCTGAAAATAGTCCCCAACAGTGGCGGCTCGATATATATATATATATATATATATATATATATATATATATATATATATATATATATATATATACTGTATGTATATATATATAGATATACTGTATGTATTTTTGTATTTTATTCATTTATTTGACCACATTGGCCCCAGTACACCCTCATAAGACCCTGTCATAAGACATTTCTAAGCATTCCTCTGATGAAACAGTATAATAGTTCACACCAACAGAGCCCTGCAATATTGAGTCTAATATCAGAGTTATTGTACGATGTCAGATGTAGGAGCTGTGATGCGCTGCAGGTGTGGACGGTGCTGGACCTCACGGTTCCGTTGGCTGTGAGGAGTCTGCAGGACGAGCCTCTCTTCTTCATGGCTCCACAGCGCTGTAGCTGTAGCTGTTTGTTTAAATAAAGGACAAGAAGAGATCTTCTCTGGTAGCTGCAGCAGCTGCATGCAGAGAAGTGCTGCTGTGTGAGGCGCTGCAGAGCCTCCTCACTTCTGACACTCATTCACTTCTATGGTGGAAGCGGTTTCATGGACTCTTCTGGAACCTAAGCAGTCACGTCCACGGCATGAACCCATGAACCTGTGCAGTATGTGACGTCACGCTTCAGCTGTGACTTTAACGGTTCCTCAGATGAGCAGACGAGAGCGCTGCTTCTCCTCACCGCTGATGGAGGTTTGAGTGGAAGCTGTTTGTGTTTAAATCCCAGACTCTATTAGTGACATGAGAGAGATAAGAGTGGAGGGATGAGTGGGGATCTAAACGATCTCATTACTCCCAGGATCAGATTAAGCCGAGGACTCTTCACACCACATCCTGCTTCTGTCAGACTCATACGAATCTATCAGCAGCGTCAACAGCAATATGATGAGCAGACGTTTTCGAGCTTGTTGTTTCAATCTGCAGCTGAACGCTGACGTTGTTCTGATGAAAAGGTTAAAGTTACTCAGAGCTGCAGCTCCTCATGCTGAAGGACACTCCACACACTTCATGCTGCTCGTCCACAGAGCGGAGCGACGGGAGAGGAAATGGTCAAAAGTGGAAACTCTCAGTGCTGCTCGTTGGAAGGAGCTCGCTACACCTTCTAGATCCAAAGTTCATCGTCTCTTCACGCGGTTCATCACAAACATGATGGTTGTAACTGAAGCCACCATCTCGTCCTCAACGTTCACAAGTTCTTTTGTTTGAAGTCTCATCCTGTAGTCCCAGTGGCTGCAGCTCCATTCTGAGCCACAGAGACACATGTTGTGTTGCAGGAGTCACCATATCTCACTGTGAAAACAGTTACAGAGCAGAAGATGAAACTGTGCTGCAGCTTAGAGCCCTGCTCTAGAGTGAGTCTGGTTCTATCACTGGACAGGTGTGACGTGTGAGGTTAAACGAGCATAGAAATACTCCAGACGTCATCTGAGGTGAACTGTGCTACAGGAAGAAGGAGTCAACGAGCCCAAGCAGCTCAGAAAGCTTCTTCTTCTCTCCTCTGGTTTGAGTAAGTCAGTTTCAGCCGAAGATTGTTGGACGTATGAGTCTTCGTTGGTTTGGGGTTTGTTGGCGATGAAGAAGCTGTAGAATAAGAGCGCGCTGATCGCCCGCTCACTGATCTCTTCTCTCATCTCGTCACAACAGCAGAGTTGTGTTTTTCTTCCAGTGAGAGAAATGGATTTCAGCAGAGCGGTAAGTGGCCTGACAGCAGCTCATCTCCCTCCTCTGCTGCCTGCAGACTCTCATTCAGGTGGAGATGACAGCTGGATCTTTATATGAAACCTGCTTTCTAGAAACTTACAAAGCTCAAAAAAGAGAGCGAGAGAAAGCAGGACGTGCTGGGCCCGTCGGCACATTGGCTGTGAATGCAGGTTGGACCAAACAGCTGCCGATGCGCCGTGCGGCGGCGTCGGAGGCCAGCTCCTCCATTAGCGCTGGATGTCAGTGAGGCGTAGCCGGCGGTGACGGCTGCTGTTGGCAGCGACACGGGAACACTGGCTCCATTCTCACACTCAGGGAAACAGGAAATGCAACAGGGAGTAATGTGGAACAGATTTGAATAGTCTGCAGCCAGCTTCACTCTGCCAACCACAGCGGCCGACACATGGACGACAAATTAAGACAGACAACATGAGATGACACAAAAACACAAAAGGACGGATGAGATGACACGCTTCCAGCTTTAAGGAACACCAAGACAACAGAAGTGACATCTCCCACCCCGTCCACTCATCCTGTCTTCAGGATGCCGGCGCTAATTAAAGCTGCACCGTTACGAGTCAGGCTCTGAGGATCAATACCAGCCTCAGCACCGGAGAGGAGGAAGAGGAGGGCTGAACGTCTGCCTTCATCTATTGAGTTTCCACTTGCTTTACAGCACGGTGCTGAGCAGCGGCACGGACGGCCTGCAGCTGCTGACGGCTAACCAGCCCCTCTGTGTCCTCAGCATGAGGTTACATTACATCTGCTGCTCATCCTTAATGACACATTAGCCTTCATCATCAGTCCAACCTGCGTTTAAAAAGACTTCACGTGTCATATTACAAGTACGCAAAAACTACATGTACACGAATACTTGTGAAGGATGGAAAAAGAACAATCTAAAAATAGTCCCTGCTTTCTCAAAAAACGTTTGATAATCCTTTCAAAATATAGCACTCATGTCACCATTATGCAAAACAGTCTTCACTTTCCAAGGACGTGGTCCAACTCTACAAACAGTCCTCACTCGCTTCATTGTGTTTCATCAATTTGTCCTCACAGAGAAACGCTCAAACATCCAACACATTTAAATCACGAGTAGTTTTGGACGAACTATAAACAGGAAGTCTCCTCAGATGAGTGAAGGAGCAGCTGATGGATTTACTGTCGCTTCTTTCTGTGAATGTGTAGAAACCTCATCAACACTGAACTCTTTATAATCCCAGAAAAGAGAAGTGATGAAATATGAGCGAAGATTTATTCTTTTAAACTGGTTCCTGGTGAAGAGCCCGACGGGCCGACCGATGGCGACGGCAGTGGGAGAAGATGGCCTCCGTCAGCGCCGACGTGAGACGGACACCTCCGTCAGCGCCGACGTGAGACGGACACCTCCGTCAGGCTGTGGAGACATCGAGCCGGCCGTGCTCCTGGCTCTGATGCTCTGATTACCCCGAGGCCTGCAGCTGCCGTTCTGTCCAATTAGTGTTATGTATGAGCTCCGTCTCATCACCCCCCCCCCCCACATCTCCATCTATGTTGGTCCCTGGCCGGCTGGAGGAGGAGGAGGAGGAGGAGGAGGATGAGGAGGAGGATGAGGAGGAGGAGGAGGGGGAGGCCACCAGACCTTCGGAAAATAACTTATCTGAGAATTCAGCCAGGGCAGTTGATGTGGAGCGACTCCTCTGAGGCGTGCTGGAGTCGGAGCGCAGACGTGTTGTTTCGAGTCCGTCGGGGAAAGAGTGGAATCCAGAGTCCATCGTATCATCTCACTCATCCATCCGTTGCATGGATCACTGCGAGAACAACACCAGGTCAAAGGTTAGGCTCTAACACGCTCACAAACACACTTCAATCAGGAGAGACACGGCAGATGAAGATAAGTGTTTATGATGAGCAGATGATGTGTGGAGGCCAGACACTGATAGAATGAGGAGCTGATGGAGCTGATGGAGCTGATGGAGCTGATGGAGCTGATGGATCTGATGAAGCTGATGGATCTGATGGATCTGATGGAGCTGATGGAGCTGATGGAGCTGATGGATCTGATGAAGCTGATGGATCTGATGGAGCTGATGGAGCTGATGGATCTGATGGATCTGATGGAGCTGATGGAGCTGATGGAGCTGATGAAGCTGATGGATCTGATGGAGCTGATGGAGCTGATGGATCTGATGGAGCTGATGGAGCTGATGGATCTGATGGATCTGATGGAGCTGATGGAGCTGATGGAGCTGTGGTGATGGGGAGGTGGAGGGCTGCAGCAGCAGCATGTAGAGAGACATCATGTTTAAGAGAGACAGCAGCAACATGATGGCTGACGATGTCATTGATCCAAACAGCTGATATCATGATTGACAGCAATGGCAGCGAGGAAATGAGAGCGAGCATGCGTGAGGAGTGATTGTCAGATGTTTGAGAAATAAACTACAAGCCGGAGCAGACGAGAGTATCGTCTCCTGACTGAACTCACACGAGAGCTCCACAGTAAGAGACAGCAGTCTGCTTCTGAAGATCAGCTTCATTCCAGACTAAATGTTCTGATGTTCGGTACAGGAGGAGAAGATGCAGAAGGAAGAGACGGCTTCTGTCACGACGGGTAAGAATAAGAGTGTTTAATGAAGACAGCGTTCTTTCTCCAGCTTTCTTATCAATCTGTGGGTTCCTACGCTCCCCTGGGACCGAAGGAGCACCACCTCACAGCTGCTTCATGCTCATGTTCTCATCAGCCGGAAGAAACAGAGAGAGAGCAGAGCGAGCCGTGTTAGCGGGACGCAGACGCCAACCGGTGTCGCCAGCGTTAGCCCAGTTAGCGCCTGACAGCCGGTTGGATGACACGCGGGGCTAATCCCCTGTCAGAGCTACCTGTCGTACAAATGTACCCACACACACACACACCCCCCCACACACACACACACACACACACACACACACACACACACACACACACACACACACACACACACACACACACACACACACACACACACACACACATGTTTTATGCATGACTGCTTCATGAATAGATGTCCTCTGTGTGTCTGACACCCATCGCAGCGTATTGTGGGAGGCTCTGCGGTGGATCCGGGCTCGGGTTGGGAGGAGGAGGAGGAGGAGGAGGAGGAGGAGGAGGAGGAGGAGGAGGAGGAGGTCAGCTCTCCCACGCTGCTGTGAAGAGACACAGCAGCGACGCGAGTACACGAGGCGGGAGAGAAAACATGCGAGGAAAAGCTTCGGCTTTTAGCTCTTTTGTCACCCTGACAGGTGTGACAGAGAGGAAATAGTCCAAGAATAGAAATGTGCAAAGTAAGCAGCATCTCAGCGGAGAAGAAAGGACGAAAGGAAGAGAAAGGAAGGAGCTCGTGCAGAAGGTGTGAACAGGAAAACAACCCTCTGTGTTTCATGCTGGTCCTGTTCCGAGATGAAGGGTCATTTCTTTCAGCGGTCACACAGCTGCAGAGTCCAGAGAGTCCAGAGTCCAGAGAGTCCAGAGAGTCCAGAGTCCAAGAGAGTCCAGAGAGTCCAGAGTCCAGAGTCCAGAGAGTCCAGAGAGTCCAGGAGAGTCCAGGAGAGTCCAGAGTCCAGAGAGTCCAGAGTCCAGAGAGTCCAGAGAGTCCAGAGTCCAAGAGAGTCCAGAGTCCAGAGAGTCCAGAGAGTCCAGAGTCCAGAGAGTCCAGAGTCCAGAGAGTCCAGAGAGTCCAGAGTCCAAGAGAGTCCAGAGTCCAGAGAGTCCAGAGAGTCCAGAGTCCAGAGAGTCCAGAGAGTCCAGAGAGTCCAGAGTCCAAGAGAATCCAGAGTCCAGAGAGTCCAGAGAGTCCAGAGAGTCCAGAGAGTCCAGAGAGTCCAGGAGAGTCCAGAGTCCAGAGAGTCCAGAGAATCCAGAGTCCAGGAGAGTCCAGAGAGTCCAGAGTCCAGAGTCCAGAGAGTCCAGAGAGTCCAGGAGAGTCCAGGAGAGTCCAGAGTCCAGAGAGTCCAGAGTCCAGAGTCCAGAGAGTCCAGAGAGTCCAGAGTCCAGAGAGTCCAGAGTCCAGAGAGTCCAGAGTCCAGAGTCCAGAGAGTCCAGAGAGTCCAGAGTCCAGAGAGTCCAGAGTCCAAGAGAGTCCAGAGTCCAGAGTCCAGAGAGTCCAGAGAGTCCAGAGTCCAGAGAGTCCAGAGTCCAGAGTCCAGAGAGTCCAGAGAGTCCAGAGTCCAGAGACTCTTATATGTTACATAAAAACCAAAGTAATGCAGTGACCGTGCAGTCTTGTAACGTAGTCTTAGGAAACAAATCAATTTCAAAATAATTGCTGCTGTTAGTGGATGTGCTTGTGAAAGCAGAAGCTCTTGAGTAGAGTTAACCTTTACTGGACTTTACCCAAAGCACCATCATGGAGAAGCAAACCATAAGAATAACATAATATATCATAACAGCATCCAGTTATATAGCTTGTAGTCTGTTAGCTAATAAGATCCAACACGTGAATCAGTGGATCTGTTGACAGTTGCATTTCTCCCCTTTCGGTTAGCAGTTCCCCTGCTTTCAGTCTGTGTGCTAAGCTAGGCTAAGCTAGGCTAAGCTAGGCTAAGCAGGCTCTTTGAAACAAATGTTGATCTTTGCATCAAACTCTATTTCTCTTCCTCTGAACAACATGTCGACGCCCTTACATCCTTTATAAGAGTAAATTATTTTCAGAGTAACCCAGACAGAAAGAAATATGAATAATTCAAATCCTCAGTAGTGAATAACTGTCCAGCAGCAGAGCCGTGTGTGGGATAGAGTATAGTGATAGGAGCTGCCTGTGTGTGAGGCGTATGGCTGTTCCTCCGCTGGGCTTCGGGGAAGAAGGAAGAAGGAAGAAGGAAGAAGGAAGAAGGAAGAAGGAAGAAGGAAGAAGGACGCCTGTCTCTGTTCTGGATTTGTGACAGCAACATGTGATTACTGCTGTTTTATTGATGGCCGCCTGTTTCTCTCCCCGCAGAGGCTCCGTCCCGGTCATTCATCATTTAAAGGTGCCAGTCAATAAATGAGATGAGTGAATGATTCATTCAGCCACTAAGTGCAAGCAAATACTGTGTAAGCTGCTGTCCGTGTTCATGTTCAAAAGAGGAGCTTCCTCTTGAATTCATCAGCCCGTTTCTCACTGAAGACCCACAGCAGGTCTGCGGATGCTCCTCACACACTGTGGATGCTCCTCACTGAGGATGCTCCTCACACACTGAGGATGCTCCTCACACACTGAGGATGTTCCTCACACACTGAGGATGCTCCTCACACACTGTGGATGCTCCTCACACACTGTGGATGTTCCTCACACACTGAGGATGCTCCTCACACACTGAGGATGCTCCTCACACACTGTGGATGCTCCTCACACACTGTGGATGCTCCTCACACACTGTGGATGCTCCTCACACACTGTGGATGCTCCTCACTGAGGATGCTCCTCACACACTGAGGATGCTCCTCACACACTGTGGATGCTCCTCACACACTGTGGATGCTCCTCACTGTGGATGCTCCTCACACACTGAGGATGCTCCTCACACACTGAGGATGCTCCTCACACACTGTGGATGCTCCTCACACACTGTGGATGTTCCTCACACACTGAGGATGCTCCTCACACACTGAGGATGCTCCTCACACACTGTGGATGTTCCTCACACACTGTGGATGCTCCTCACTGTGGATGCTCCTCACACACTGTGGATGCTCCTCACACACTGTGGATGTTCCTCACACACTGAGGATGCTCCTCACACACTGAGGATGCTCCTCACACACTGTGGATGCTCCTCACACACTGAGGATGCTCCTCACACACTGTGGATGCTCCTCACACACTGTGGATGTTCCTCACACACTGTGGATGCTCCTCACTGTGGATGCTCCTCACACACTGAGGATGCTCCTCACACACTGTGGATGTTCCTCACACACTGTGGATGCTCCTCACTGTGGATGCTCCTCACACACTGAGGATGCTCCTCACACACTGTGGATGCTCCTCACACTGAGGATGTCCCTCACACACTGAGGATGCTCCTCACACACTGTGGATGCTCCTCACACACTGAGGATGCTCCTCACACACTGTGGATGCTCCTCACACTGAGGATGTCCCTCACACACTGAGGATGCTCCTCACACACTGTGGATGTTCCTCACACACTGTGGATGCTCCTCACTGTGGATGCTCCTCACACACTGAGGATGCTCCTCACACACTGTGGATGCTCCTCACACTGAGGATGTCCCTCACACACTGAGGATGCTCCTCACACACTGAGGATGCTCCTCACACACTGTGGATGCTCCTCACACACTGTGGATGCTCCTCACACACTGTGGATGCTCCTCACACTGAGGATGTCCCTCACACACTGAGGATGCTCCTCACACACTGAGGATGCTCCTCACACACTGTGGATGCTCCTCACACACTGTGGATGTTCCTCACACACTGTGGATGCTCCTCACTGTGGATGTTCCTCACACACTGTGGATGCTCCTCACACACTGAGGATGCTCCTCACACACTGAGGATGCTCCTCACACACTGTGGATGCTCCTCACACACTGTGGATGTTCCTCACACACTGTGGATGCTCCTCACTGTGGATGTTCCTCACACACTGTGGATGCTCCTCACACTGAGGATGTCCCTCACACACTGAGGATGCTCCTCACACACTGTGGATGCTCCTCACACTGAGGATGCTCCTCACACACTGTGGATGCTCCTCACACTGAGGATGTCCCTCACACACTGTGGATGCTCCTCACACTGAGGATGCTCCTCACACACTGTGGATGCTCCTCACACTGAGGATGCCCCTCACACACTGTGGATGCTCCTCACACTGAGGATGCCCCTCACACACTTTAAAAACACCAGCATGACGACAGCACTGGATTCTTTTAAAACCTTCTTCAATGGACAGAAGAACTGCTCGGGTTAAAACGCTTCAGCAGAAAATGGAATTATTAAGAAGTGTGTCCAGAGAGGAAACATGCCCTCACTATCCGTATAAATAGTGCGTCTGACTGGAAGACGTCCTCCTGTGAAGGCCTCATCTCATCCCTGTTGGTCAGTAGAGGCTCATTCACTGTAGAGGAGCTGCTGAGCACTGCCAGCCTCACTACATGCTCACGTTCCAGATAATATCATATTTTGTGAGTGTAACGTATGGAAGCAAAATCCACACAGCAACCTGCATCACGTGGAGCGTTTCAGCAGTGCAGTGGTGCCTGCGCCTCCTCTGCAGTCTTTCTTTCTTGAAGCTTTGACGACGGTTACGTAACTCTTCTGTTCTCTCACTCTGTTAAAGAGTGCTAGAAGATTGGTTCTCATCTGTCACGGTCTTAATATCTGCCGCCGAACGCTCCGCGGAGCGGCTTGGAGGCGCCGCTCGGCGACTTTTTCGCTTCAGTGTTTGTGGAATAAAAGCAGCAGCAAGACAGACAGGCGCTCCGGCACCCGAGGCCATAATTATCCTGTTTGTTTCAAGGCCTCCGCTTTGTTTTATTCAAACCTCCGCAGGGCCGACGAGGCTCGGGAAGCTCGTCTTACTGTCGTGTCAGGTTTGTCAGCGCGGAGAAGCAGCTCTGCATTTAATATCCGAGTCTTTTGTTCCAGTGAATGAACTGCAGCCGTCAGCAGCGCTCAGGCAGCCATGTTGAGCGTGTGAAAGGAGACGCAGACTTGTTTCTTTACAGGTTTCTATGAAGACAATCAAGTAGACCATGAATATGAGATATGAGTTTATAGATAATTACAGGTTTATGTCTTGTTACACTAGAACACTGTACACCTTCATTTTGTCCGTTCGTCCTCTTTCTTTGGAGAAAATGCAACGAACGTGTCAACGCATCCTCACACTGAAGCTGCTATGTATCTTATTTTTCATGCTAACTTAACTTCCACTCTTACAGGCGCACAATCCTTTCAAAATAAAACAACATTCAGGCAACAAAACGTCTCGGTAAGGTTTAAGTGTTGTTAAAGGACAGAGGTTGTGTGAGAAAGAAGTCAACGTTGACACAAGCAGCTGTGTTCTTGGACTTCATACTTCCTGGTTCATGAGAACGTGGATCGCAGGAGCAGGACGAACCTTCGTCCTCAGCAGCAGCGTCCCGTCCCGACCACAGCAGCTTCTCCCCCGGACAGGTGATCCATCAGCTCCAGGAGGGCGGGGCTCTGCCCGCCTCAGGTGCTCCCGAGAGCCAATCGGGTGCGAGACGCCCACCCCCACCCCCCCTTCTCCTAGCCGAGGCAAACAACAGCTGCTCTGTGCGGCGGGAGGGACAAGGGCAGCGAGGAAGCCCCGACGTGAGCCGGAGACACTTTTAGAAACAGCGAGGAGTGAACCGGCCCCGATAGAAAGGACAGAACACGAGAGGACGGGGAGAAGAACGAGGTCAGGACGCCAACGCCAGGCTGATGACAGCAAGGACGCAAGAGGGAGGAAGGAAGGGAGGGAGGGAGGGAGGAAGGGAGGGAGCGAGGGAGGAAGGGAGGGAGGGAGGAAGGGAGGACGCCAACACCAGGCTGATGACAGCAAGGACGCAAGAGGGAGGGAGGGAGGACGCCATGTTCTCAAGGACGAGCCGTGGCCCAGAGGAGGAGGAGCAGGTGAAGGAGGAGGAAGAGGAGGAAGAGGAGGAGGAGGAAGAGGAGGCCCATGATCAGATGGGTGATCGGATGGGTTTCTGAAATGTGATGACGCAGCATTATATTTCATAGGAAGAGGAATAAACCTTAACTCTGTCAAACAGACGTTAAGAGTGTGTGCGTGTGAGTGTGTGCGTGCGTGTGTGTGTGTGCATGTGCGTGTGTGTGTGTGTGTGAGTGCGTGTGCGTGTGTGCGTGTGTGCGTGTGCGTGTGTGCGTGTGTGTGTGTGTGTGCGTGTGCGTGTGTGCGTGTGTGTGTGTGTGTGCGTGTGTGTGTGTGCGTGTGCGCGTGTGTGTGTGTGCGTGTGCGTGCGCGTGTGTGTGGCTCTGGACGTCAGCTCGACGGGACCGGACGCTGCGTTTGAAGAGAACACAAACCTGATTGGAACTCGCGAGGATGTCGCCAACATAATTGTGAGCGCAGCGTTGGCGGCGGCGGCCTGCTTCCTGACAGTGAGCGGCATTGTGGGAATTATGTGCGCGTGTAGAGCGCTGTTAAACATTGAGACGGTACTGATTGCCTGGATAGTCAGTGGCAGGTTTGTTGTCGCGGAGATAAAAAACGACAGCGACAGGAAACAAAATGAGCGCGTCTGAGGCGGCTGGAGTTCAAGCGGCTGCAGGAGGAAGGTTAGCTGAG
The DNA here is from genome assembly GCA_028022725.1 of Lycodopsis pacificus. Lineage (NCBI taxonomy): Eukaryota > Metazoa > Chordata > Actinopteri > Perciformes > Zoarcidae > Lycodopsis > Lycodopsis pacificus. Next base: position 1,422,728 of record CM051689.1, on the reverse strand, counting down.
CGCCATGAATATTCACAGGAAGCTCCCCGGGGAGGACAGACCCAATTAACAAATCCCGTTAATTACCAGACTATCACAACTGATTAGGATATGGCCGTCTGCTCTCGGCTCACTGCGGCCCACATCTTCTGCTTCATGGGAAAGAGTTTAAAGAAGTAAAAGCACCGACGGCCACGTGCCATCACATGCTGCAGGAGAGGCCTCGCCAACACCAGCTCGTTCACAGCACCACCAGCTCGTTCACAGCACCACCAGCTCGTTCACAGCACCACCAGCTCGTTAACAGCACCACCAGCTCGTTAACAGCACCACCAGCTCGTTAACAGCAGCACCAGCTCGTTAACAGCACCACCAGCTCGTTAACAGCACCACCAGCTCGTTAACAGCACCACCAGCTCGTTAACAGCACCACCAGCGAGAGACGAGGGAGGACAGCAGGAGACGAACACCACGAGCTCAGCCGCAGGAAGAGACGCTTCCTCTCATTCTTTCATTGTAGCGTTGAGATCATATCGGGTCTGACGCGAGTATTTTCGGAGAAATTCTGATTTAATAATGAATTTATGTTTTTCTTTGATGGATTCCAATACGTTGTTGTTGTTTCCCCTCATCAGTCTGCACTCAGCACCACACGATGACAAAGAGACAACACCACGATGAGTTTCTCTCACATGAAATATCACATTTCCATAAGCTGTCACACTCTTTGCTACGAGACAGGAGCCCTTCTGTCCATCGCCGCTGAGACGCTTCACCTTGATTGGAGTCCACCTGTGGGCAATTCAAATAGATTGGACAGGATTTGAAAGGACACACACACACACGCACACACACACACACACACACACGCACACACACACGCACACACACACACACACACGCACACACACACACACACACGTACACACACACACGTACACACACGTACACACACACACACGCACGCACACACGTACACACACACACGTACACACACACACGCACACACACACGCACACACACGCACACACACACGCACACACACACACACACACAGCTGTCTGCGAGGAGCACGAGTCCAGCCGTGAGGTTGAAGGAGCTGCAGCAGAGTTCAGAGTCCACACCGTCCCGCTCAGCCCGCCGGCTTCAGTTCTGTCCCACCGGCACATCATCTCATCCATCAGCCCTTCATCAACCCTTTCCGTAAGCCAACATTAGATGCAGACTTTGCCCAAAGGAATTACCCACAATTCATTGCAATGTGACGTTAAACACGGGGTAACCAAAAAACAAAAATGTAAACAAAGAGGACGGCACAGAAAAGTGACGGATTAAAGATGGAACACAACACGTGAAATCAAAGGATGTTTATTCATTCAGTATTTGATTTTGTCATTTACGTAAGGAAGTCTTTGAGGCTTCAGGGTTTGAGTCTGTGGGGGGGGGGCATTGGGACTGGGTCTAAGTCTTTGAGGGTTCAGGGTTTGAGTCTGTGGGGGGGGGGCATTGGGACTGGGTCTAAGTCTTTGAGGGTTCAGGGTTTGAGTCTGTGGGGGGGGGGCATTGGGACTGGGTCTAAGTCTTTGAGGCTTCAGGGTTTGAGTCTGTGGGGGGGGGGCATTGGGACTGGGTCTAAGTCTTTGAGGGTTCAGGGTTTGAGTCTGTGGGGGGGGGCATTGGGACTGGGTCTAAGTCTTTGAGGGTTCAGGGTTTGAGTCTGTGGGGGGGGGGCATTGGGACTGGGTCTAAGTCTTTGAGGCTTCAGGGTTTGAGTCTGTGGGGGGGGGGCATTGGGACTGGGTCTAAGTCTTTGAGGCTTCAGGGTTTGAGTCTGTGGGGGGGGGGCATTGGGACTGGGTCTAAGTCTTTGAGGGTTCAGGGTTTGAGTCTGTGGGGGGGGGCATTGGGACTGGGTCTAAGTCTTTGAGGCTTCAGGGTTTGAGTCTGTGGGGGGGGGGCATTGGGACTGGGTCTAAGTCTTTGAGGGTTCAGGGTTTGAGTCTGTGGGGGGGGGCATTGGGACTGGGTCTAAGTCTTTGAGGGTTCAGGGTTTGAGTCTGTGGGGGGGGGGCATTGGGACTGGGTCTAAGTCTTTGAGGCTTCAGGGTTTGAGTCTGTGGGGGGGGGGCATTGGGACTGGGTCTAAGTCTTTGAGGGTTCAGGGTTTGAGTCTGTGGGGGGGGGGCATTGGGACTGGGTCTAAGTCTTTGAGGCTTCAGGGTTTGAGTCTGTGGGGGGGGGGCATTGGGACTGGGTCTAAGTCTTTGAGGGTTCAGGGTTTGAGTCTGTGGGGGGGGGCATTGGGACTGGGTCTAAGTCTTTGAGGGTTCAGGGTTTGAGTCTGTGGGGGGGGGCATTGGGACTGGGTCTAAGTCTTTGAGGGTTCAGGGTTTGAGTCTGTGGGGGGGGGGCATTGGGACTGGGTCTAAGTCTTTGAGGCTTCAGGGTTTGAGTCTGTGGGGGGGGGGCATTGGGACTGGGTCTAAGTCTTTGAGGCTTCAGGGTTTGAGTCTGTGGGGGGGGGGCATTGGGACTGGGTCTAAGTCTTTGAGGGTTCAGGGTTTGAGTCTGTGGGGGGGGGCATTGGGACTGGGTCTAAGTCTTTGAGGGTTCAGGGTTTGAGTCTGTGGGGGGGGGGGCATTGGGACTGGGTCTAAGTCTTTGAGGGTTCAGGGTTTGAGTCTGTGGGGGGGGGGGCATTGGGACTGGGTCTAAGTCTTTGAGGGTTCAGGGTTTGAGTCTGTGGGGGGGGGGGCATTGGGACTGGGTCTAAGTCTTTGAGGCTTCAGGGTTTGAGTCTGTGGGGGGGGGGCATTGGGACTGGGTCTAAGTCTTTGAGGGTTCAGGGTTTGAGTCTGTGGGGGGGGGGGCATTGGGACTGGGTCTAAGTCTTTGAGGGTTCAGGGTTTGAGTCTGTGGGGGGGGGGCATTGGGACTGGGTCTAAGTCTTTGAGGGTTCAGGGTTTGAGTCTGTGGGGGGGGGGCATTGGGACTGGGTCTAAGTCTTTGAGGGTTCAGGGTTTGAGTCTGGGGGGGGGCATTGGGACTGGGTCTAAGTCTTTGAGGGTTCAGGGTTGAAGGATTTACTTCCTGTCGTAACTATTCACCATCGCCACCATTTTGTAGCTGAAGAAACAACGTTAAAGCGTTTACTTTGTTTCTATTTACAAGTTTAATGGATGAAACGTGAACAAACACATCGACAGAGAGCGTCTCCGTGGAAACGTGCGGGCACATCTGGAGCCGCGTCCCGCTCTCCTCCGCCGGCCGCCCGCTGGCAGCTGGATGCTGATGACCGGGATCCAATAGAAATCCCAGCAGCAGGTCGCAGTCGTCACATTTCAAACCCAGCAGAGACTGATGGTGAGATTTGGAGCGAGCCGTTTGTTCAGCGGGGGAGGCAGGAACAGCGTCACACACACACACACACACACACACACACACACACACACACGATAATTATCTCGCCGGTGAGCCAATGAGAGCCGGAGTGTTTCTTTACTGAGGCTAAATCATTTTAATCATGAAGACAGTGGAAATCAATATGTTGTCTGTACATGCACTCACACGCTGTCAGATATCCAATTATGCTTATCTTATTGCTGTGATTAACGCAGCGCTTTGACCACGCAGGAGTCCGCTGGGCAGTCGGAGTCACAATAACAAGCTTCAGCTTAAAAGCCCGTCCGTCACCCAGACACCAACAAAATGGCAGCCTCATTAACAAAAGCAAGAATTACACATTCCTAATCTTCTAATTGAAAGACTGAGCTGTTAACACAAAGCTTAGTTCACCAGATGAATAAATAAAAAGGTTATCTGCCTTTAATACGAGACTATAATTGTCCAGATATATCAATATAAATAGGGCCGGCATTAATGTTCAAACAACGCTGCATTTTCACATCAAGCATTAGGTCCTGAGGCTGAATGGGCCATCGATTCACCATGTAAATCCCCTTTTGTCTGCTATTGATTCCAGCGCAGCTCTACGGCCCACATGGGGTGTTAATGGAGCGTTCCTCCATCAGCTGCACTCACTTTTCCTTCTGCAGGTCTTTCAATGTGCTGCAATTGGAGTCCATGTGCAATCATCCTGAGTCCCCACTCCATCTCATTTGTGTGCTCAAGTGCATGCTGGGTAATGACCGGGTCATGGCGGGCCAACAGTGGGCCCTTTCTGGGAACAACTGGGCCTCGTGTGGGGTTTCTGTTGGTGAAAGCTGCTCTCTTTACCTCTTTACCTCCGACAGGCCGCTCACTTCAACAGGCTGCTGCTCAGCGACAGATACCGGCTTCAAGGAGAGAAACAGTTTGAGCTCTTAGACACGAATCAGTGTCAGAGCAAGAGCACCTTTGTAGTGAGTGAGGACGAGGAGGCTGAAGGACAGTGAAGCCTCACACTGCTGACGAGGACCGTGATGACAACTTCAGGTTCAGGCAACAAAACCACTTCAGGTCCGGTTCAGGAGAAGAGCGCTGAGGTTAACGGACTCTGTGACGAACGAACGACGGACTTGGTTTCACGGGACAGGAACAGCCGTGTCCTGTGTGAATGTCCTGTGTTTGTTTGACCCGCCCTGTGTGCGCCTCATATGGACGCCAGCGGGCGTCTGTCAGTGTCAGACACCGACCAAGCCCCGGCATCTGTTGGGAGCGAGAGCGCGTTCGATTGGCTGAAGTTTGCCAGCGATAGACAACTTCTTTTAAACTTCCGGCTCTCTCCCAAGGGTTCTGTGTAGCAACACCATCCGGTGCGTCGGGTTAGTTCAGCACAACTGAGGCTGTCCTGGTTGCAGCTCTTTCAATGTAAGATAACAATGTCACACTTGTGGATGAAGCAGGAAGCCGGACTGGAGAACGGGAACACAGGAGATCTAATCAGCTGCTGACAGAGAAGCCAAAGACCTGGCTGACACGGGAACAGAGGAACATGGAAACAGCTGCAAATATGGAAAGAGGAACGTTACTGAGAAGAGGTCTGCAGAGAGCAGAGGGACTTCCAGTGGTACAGTTACACTGCAGATCAATCACAGAGGACTGATGTGCCCAAGAAGATCAATAACACCTCCATCACTAACAGGCTGCTTTCATGTTCCTGATACAAACTTCAAAGCGTTCCAGAGACGGGATGAGCAGCAGCAGCACGTTCAGGTGGATTTCAGCCTCATTTAAGTCGACAAAGTGACGCAGGCTGAGCTCCACGCGTGAGCCCGGGACGGGTTCTGCTCCGCTGCGGTTCTTTGATCCTGACTGTTCAGTACATCTGCGTGTTTGGCTGAACGGCGAGCGATGCCTCCGGCGCCTCGCAGTACGATAATGCTCATCAGGCCGTCCGAGCGCTCCGGCAGCTCGGTCCGGCCTAACAGGCAGAGAGGTAATACATTTTTAATTGCAAGTGTGATTATATGGCATGAGGAACCTGCACCGGCTGATTAAATGCATTTGGGTTAATATTAGAGGCCAATCATTCCCAGTGACAAAGCCTCTGGAGGAGGGAAGGTAATTGCGGGAGGACAATTATAATCCCTCATATTGTAATAACGGAGAATAATGTCTCCAGGAGGCTTCTTTGCTCACCATGCAGGCAGAAGATAAATGACTGGATGGCTGCCCACATGAACACTGCTGGAAGAAAAAAGAAAGGTAAGATTCATCAGAAACAATGATTGGATGTCAGCGGCACAATACAGAAATATTAGAGGCAATAACACAGATTGTTTGTTGTTAATTCAAACAAATAGAAGCATGCTGCCGTGGCTGGCTGAGTCATTAAGTCTCATCTGCAGCTCTTACTGTGCCGGGAGAGTCACTTCACCTGCTCGGTCACTTCACCTGGGCGTCACTTCACCTGGTCGGCCACTTCACCTGGGCGGTCACTTCACTTGGGTGGTCACTTCACCTGGTCGGTCACTTCACCTGCTCGGTCACTTCACCTGGTCGGCCACTTCACCTGGGCGGTCACTTCACTTGGGCGGTCACTTCACCTGGTCGGCCACTTCACCTGGGCGGCCACTTCACCTGGGCGGTCACTTCACCTGGTCGGTCACTTCACCTGGGCGGTCACTTCACCTGGGCGGTCACTTCACTTGGGCGGTCACTTCACCTGCTCGGTCACTTCATCTGGGCGGTCACTTCACCTGGGCGGTCACTTCACCTGGGCGGTCACTTCACCTGGTCGGCCACTTCACCTGGGCGGTCACTTCACCTGGTCGGCCACTTCACCTGGGCGGTCACTTCACCTGGGCGGTCACTTCACCTGGGCGGCCACTTCACCTGGGCGGTCACTTCACCTGGGCGGTCACTTCACCTGGGCGGTCACTTCACTTGGGCGGTCACTTCACCTGCTCGGTCACTTCACCTGGGCGGTCACTTCACTTGGGCGGTCACTTCACCTGGTCGGCCACTTCACCTGGGCGGTCACTTCACCTGGGCGGTCACTTCACCTGGGCGGTCACTTCACCTGGGCGGCCACTTCACCTGGGCGGTCACTTCACCTGGGCGGTCACTTCACCTGGGCGGTCACTTCACTTGGGCGGTCACTTCACCTGCTCGGTCACTTCACCTGGGCGGTCACTTCACCTGGGCGGTCACTTCACTTGGGCGGTCACTTCACCTGCTCGGTCACTTCACCTGGGCGGTCACTTCACCTGGGCGGTCACTTCACCTGGGCGGTCACTTCACTTGGGCGGTCACTTCACCTGGGCGGTCACTTCACCTGGGCGGTCACTTCACCTGGGCGGCCACTTCACCTGGGCGGTCACTTCACCTGGGCGGTCACTTCACTTGGGCGGTCACTTCACCTGCTCGGTCACTTCACCTGGGCGGTCACTTCACCTGGTCGGCCACTTCACCTGGGCGGTCACTTCACCTGGGCGGTCACTTCACCTGGTCGGTCACTTCACCTGGGCGGTCACTTCACTTGGGCGGTCACTTCACCTGCTCGGTCACTTCACCTGGGCGGTCACTTCACCTGGGCGGTCACTTCACTTGGGCGGTCACTTCACCTGCTCGGTCACTTCACCTGGGCGGTCACTTCACCTGGGCGGTCACTTCACTTGGGCGGTCACTTCACCTGCTCGGTCACTTCACCTGGGCGGTCACTTCACTTGGGCGGTCACTTCACCTGCTCGGTCACTTCACCTGGGCGGTCACTTCACCTGGGCGGTCACTTCACTTGGGCGGTCACTTCACCTGCTCGGTCACTTCACCTGGGCGGTCACTTCACCTGGGCGGTCACTTCACCTGGTCGGCCACTTCACCTGGGCGGTCACTTCACTTGGGCGGTCACTTCACCTGGGCGGTCACTTCACCTGGTCCTGGTCACTTCACCTGGGCGGTCACTTCACCTGGGCGGTCACTTCACCTGGTCCTGGTCACTTCACCTGGGCGGTCACTTCACCTGGTCCTGGTCACTTCACCTGGTCGGCCACTTCACCTGGGCGGTCACTTCACTTGGGCGGTCACTTCACCTGGGCGGTCACTTCACCTGGTCCTGGTCACTTCACCTGGGCGGTCACTTCACCTGGGCGGTCACTTCACCTGGTCCTGGTCACTTCACCTGGGCGGTCACTTCACCTGGTCCTGGTCACTTCACCTGGTCGGTCACTTCACCTGGTCCTGGTCAGTTTGAAGACATTTCTGAAAACGAGAGTCAGGACCTCACAGAGAAACATCTGCTCCGGCTACAACACATCTTCTGTTCTTCATCCTTCACAGACTCAAACGTGTCCCAGTCACATGACATCTACATGTTTGAGCTGGAGACAGATGGAATATGCTCACCTCACTGGGAGATCTGTTCCACTCATTTCAGGAAAGAAAATAATAATCTGGGATCAGAAGTGAAGTCTTTGGGAGACGTTCTCTCGCTGTGAAGAGCAAAGACCGACTTTAGAAGAGAGCAGCTGAGTCACGGACTCATCTCAGGTTCACGTTCGAGGCAATTTTTGTAAAGAACATGAGAAGTGGATGTAGTCTCACCACAGGAGGGCGTTCTGAACTGCTCTCTGCTGGAGAGCCTTCCTCTAAACATGGAGGAAACACTTCTCATCTGAAATCAATGGTTTTCATTTGAGGAACACGAGACAAAACCAAAACACACACCACGAACTGGACGGGACGAGAAGACTAAAACCCTGCAGCTGGATGGTCAGAGCGGCGGTCACAGACTCACTGAGGTTCAACAGGAAGGACTAAAAAACAGCTTAAAAATCCAGAAATAGCAGCTCTGGCTTCAGAGGAACAACATGAGACACATCAGAGTCACAACAATAAGCAGAAACAACATCCAGCAGCATGTGTCTCTGGTTGAAGGTAGAATCCAGCAGCATGTGTCTCTGGTTGGAGGTAGAATCCAGCATCATGTGTTTGTCTCTGGTTGGAGGTAGAATCCAGCATCATGTGTTTGTCTCTGGTTGGAGGTAGAATCCAGCAGCATGTGTCTCTGGTTGGAGGTAGAATCCAGCATCATGTGTTTGTCTCTGGTTGGAGGTAGAATCCAGCATCATGTGTTTGTCTCTGGTTGGAGGTAGAATCCAGCATCATGTGTTTGTCTCTGGTTGGAGGTAGAATCCAGCATCATGTGTCTCTGGTTGGAGGTAGAATCCAGCAGCATGTGTGTGTCTCTGGTTGGAGGTAGAATCCAGCAGCATGTGTCTCTGGTTGGAGGTAGAATCCAGCAGCATGTGTCTCTGGTTGGAGGTAGAATCCAGCAGCATGTGTCTCTGGTTGGAGGTAGAATCCAGCAGCATGTGTCTCTGGTTGGAGGTAGAATCCAGCAGCATGTGTCTCTGGTTGGAGGTAGAATCCAGCAGCATGTGTCTCTGGTTGGAGGTAGAATCCAGCAGCATGTGTTTGTCTCTGGTTGGAGGTAGAATCCAGCAGCATGTGTGTGTCTCTGGTTGGAGGTCGATCGAGCGGCCGCTGACTCCCTGACGTCCTCTCCACCTTCCCCGTGGCGACAGTTGCTAAGTAACCAAACACTTGGACCCGCTGCACACTGAGTCAGAGGTTAAAGACGGAGCGCTGCTTCCCTCGGCGTGTGGAATATTATGTGTCCCTCCTAATTAGGCTGCGGGATAGATGCAGTCCACTGCCCGGCTCATCATCATCATCTTCGTCATCAGGGGGCTCACAGCGGCGGAGGACGGCCGCTGTGAGCTCAGAGACGTCTGTGAAACCATCTTCTCCATCAGTGCTTCAGCTGTTGATTGAGAGCAGATCACCTCTTTGTTCCTGACGCAGCTGGAGGGGTTAACTCCTCCTCCTCAGCACAGACGACGAGAGGACTCTCAGTAGACCTTCAGCACGTTGGATTCCTCTGGAGCGACGTCTCGTCTCCAGACAGCGAACACGATGTGATCACAACGGACACAAACAGCTGCAATGATCTGAGGAATGACCTTTTGAGCTCGGAGGACGTCATCGTCATCCTCTTATGTCAGCACTCACATTCAAGCACTGTGTCTTCATTAAGTCATCTGAGGGCCTTTGTGAGTTTTCAGAATAATTGAACATAATATTATTCTAACCGAGCTCTGATTGATCCAAACTTCACTCAGAAAAACAGGATTCTAACAATAGTTTGCTCGTCGTCTCGCGAGAAAACATGAATTCAGATATTTTACAAATCGGTGTGATATTGACTTATCTCAGCATCTTGTTTTATTCGTTCGTTGCAATTAAATCACAGCAGGTTCAGTTCATGGTGGGTTGACAGCGCTGTAGTAAACCAGCCATGTGCTCTGTGGATACAGTGGTGAAGCTTCGGGATGTGATGCATCCAGACACCACGGCGACAGATCGCTTTGAGTTTGGTTTGAACAAAGTGATTTAAATGCAGCTTGTCTGAGGTGGTGGGCGTGGTCAGTGTTGAAGTCACATCTGAATCTAAAGCAAAGTACCTGAAGCCGTTCGTTGTATTCAGTGGAATGTAAAGAGCAGCGACTCACATCAGTGAACACGCTGGTCTGCTGCTCAGCCCTCTGGCCCACAGAATGCATGAGTCAGCACAATACACCTGTACTTCCTTCAGTGTAAACAGGCCTCGTGCTGTTTTACAATGTCTCATGCCTCCCGATTCAAATGAGGTGTAAGATACGAGCCGGCGGCAGCAGCGTCATCATAAACAAGGCAGCGAAAAGCCTCGCCGCACCGATTCACAGCCCCGAGACGAAGCATCACCTGCTCCCAATCTGCAACGCTCCATTACTGCAACAGCACACAGCGGAGGGTCGAGCCCGAGGCCGTGAACAGACACGGATTCACTTCACTGCTGAGAGACGAGAGGACGGCCTGCACTACACGAGGCCCGTTTCACTGCTGACGCAGATGATGTGACGAGGAACTCGTGCATGCAGAGCAGATGAACCTGCAGCGTCGTGCACGGGGAACATGTCAGATGTTACATTCGGATCGATGAATGGAGACGCGATGCTAAAAGCCGTTTCTCCTGCATCTCATGCTATTTATTACACATCTTCTTTACCGGAAAGAAAACATCCAGAATCACATTCAGGTGTTTATTTTACTGTCTGCAGAGTTCTACTAAATCCACCAAAAGTAGCATTAGATAATAACTCATTTGCATATTTGAATATAACAGTTCTAAAACCGTTGAATAAAAATTAATGAACAATGAGAACATGGCTTTAACGAAACTGAAATAAACTGTTTGAGAACCCTCCAACTGCATTCACATTCATGAGCATCACTCCTTTAAATACATAGAAACCTTCACCTGAAACTGCAGCGTTCACTTTGTATTTGTACTTTCCTTTAAATGTCCCCAGAGGTGTTCATTGTGGTACAGCACTCATCAATTACCGTCGTGTATATCATGTACTTATGTAGCTTAACTTGAAGTTTATCGCGTTGAAATTATTCAAAATATTTGAACTGGGCCATAAAGAAACATCTGCATTTAACAAACCGGGTAGATGACCAGCAAATGACTGACAATGTGCCGACAAATGTGACACGTCTGGGGCTTTTATTGTGAAAGGTAAGAACAGAAGCAGTGGACCTGGTCTGTGCTGCCTGTGGTTGAGAGGAGTAATCACGGAATCTTTGTGTTGCTTCATAAATATGAGCGCTGATGCGTAAATGCTCGATGCTTTTAATCGAGGTCGACAGCGACACTAAATGAACCGCAACACAATGACATCACTTTTCTCACTTGCCTCACTCTAAAATATATCGGCTGTAGTCACAGCATACAATATAATGCGGCCTAAAGTATACGGACACCCACTCTGATCTGTTTCCTGTAGTCTGGACCTCTTGGGTCCAGTGAAATGAAATCGTGAAGAACATCCATCGATGTTGTAGACGGAGAGTTTTCCTGTTGCACATGACCCGAGGATGAGGGAGGTTTCATGGCCTGCACAGCTCTGAGCAGCAGATTGATGGCCGTGGTTTCTGTCCTCAAACATTTGGCCATGTTGGGTAAACAGTTCGGTTTTTTAGGAGGTGAGATTCAGACTCTGAATATCACATTCTGCAGTGTCACAGCGGCGACGTCTCCGTGGGCGTCCTTAGAGGCCAGAAAGCTGTTCCCTCTCTCTAAACTGAGAGAGAGAGAGAGCGAGAGAGAGAGAGAGAGAGAGAGAGAGAGAGAGAGAGAGCGAGAGGAAGAGAGAGAGAGAGGAAGAGAGAGAGGAAGAGAGAGAGAGAGGAAGAGAGAGAGGAAGAGAGAGAGAGAGAGAGGAAGAGAGAGAGGAAGAGAGAGAGGAAGAGAGAGAGAGAGAGAGGAAGAGAGAGAGAGAGAGAGGAAGAGAGAGAGGAAGAGAGAGAGAGAGAGAGAGAGGAAGAGAGAGAGAGAGGAAGAGAGAGAGGAAGAGAGAGAGAGAGAGGAAGAGAGAGAGAGGAAGAGAGAGAGGAAGAGAGAGAGAGGAAGAGAGAGAGGAAGAGAGAGAGAGAGAGAGGAAGAGAGAGAGAGGAAGAGAGAGAGGAAGAGAGAGAGAGAGAGAGGAAGAGAGAGAGAGCGAGAGGAAGAGAGAGAGAGAGAGAGAGAGAGAGAGAGAGAGGAAGAGAGAGAGAGCGAGAGGAAGAGAGAGAGAGAGAGAGAGAGAGAGAGAGAGAGAGAGAGAGAGAGAGAGAGAGAGAGAGAGAGAGAGAGAGAGAGAGAGGAAGAGAGAGAGAGCGAGAGGAAGAGAGAGAGAGAGAGAGAGAGAGAGAGAGAGAGAGCGAGAGGAAGAGAGAGAGAGAGAGAGAGAGAGAGAGAGGAAGAGAGAGAGAGCGAGAGGAAGAGAGAGAGAGAGAGAGAGAGAGAGAGAGAGAGAGAGAGAGAGAGAGAGAGAGAGAGAGCGAGAGGAAGAGAGAGAGAGCGAGAGGAAGAGAGAGAGAGAGAGAGAGAGAGAGAGAGAGAGAGAGGAAGAGAGAGAGAGCGAGAGGAAGAGAGAGAGAGAGAGGGAGAGAGAGAGAGCGAGAGGAAGAGAGAGAGAGCGAGAGGAAGAGAGAGAGGGAGAGAGAGAGAGAGAGAGCGAGAGAGCGAGAGGAGGAAGAGAGAGAGAGAGAGAGAGAGAGAGAGAGAGAGAGAGAGAGAGAGGAAGAGAGAGAGAGCGAGAGGAAGAGAGAGAGAGAGAGAGAGAGAGAGAGAGAGAGAGCGAGAGGAAGAGAGAGAGAGAGAGAGAGAGAGAGAGAGGAAGAGAGAGAGAGCGAGAGGAAGAGAGAGAGAGAGAGAGAGGAAGAGAGAGAGAGGTGCGGCCTGACACCGCTGACCATGCGTAGCGCTCACGCGGCTCATATATTGCAGGAGAATATAATTGGACAAAGTCCTCATGTAAATTTCCGGAGGCCGCAGGTTTTTAAGGTGGGCTCTGTGCATTCATGCAGATGACAAGTTGATCTCCCGCTTTTCTCCGGACTCCCTCTGAATAATCGAAAGGAGAAAAGAGTTGACGCTGCAGCGCCGGCCAGAGAAGCGGGAAGGTGACAGCAGCTAAAGAGCCACATGTTCAGCTGAGGGAGGAAACAACAAACAGACGGCTTTCGAGGAGCCGCAGCTCCGAGACAAGCGTGTCCAACCCAATCTGTGTTTCAGCCAACACCAGTCAGACGCGTCCCGGTGTGCGCGGCGCGCTGACAGCCACGACGGAGGCGACTGCAGCTGCACGAGAAAAGATGAAGGAGTTGTTGAATTAGATATGCAACAGAACTGAAAGGCAATAATTAGGCAATCGTCAAAAAGTGCACAATTTGTTAAAATTCCCCGACACTAATGAAAAAAAGGTGATTGAAGCTGATTGTTTTGAGGGCCATGGAGGCGGGGAGATGAGAGCGGAATGGGATATGGAAATGTTTGTGGTGCTCAGACGGAGGCTGGCGTGTTGCTGCTCATAATTCACTCTGTCACAACGCGGAGGTCCACAAAAGACGCTGATTTCTGAAAGTGAAACCGATTCAACGCGTCAGGATTTGTTTTTTCTCTTAAGCGCGCATTGGAGACAACGGCCAGCTCCACATGAACAAAGCGCGCAGGTACAGCTTCCCGCCCGCGGCAGCACAGTCACCTGTTTGACTCGTAGGCGCGCTCCACTGGATTACGAACGCCGGGTCTTTGTAACACTGCGTGTCAGTGAAGCGCCTCAACATGACAACAATAAACGATACGATGATACGGCCTCGGCTGCGTCTCCACGCCCAGTGGCGCTCTCCATGGTGCTGGAAGTGGGGATTCATATTCTGGCATTGGCATTAGCATGGCTGTGTAAGAAGACATCCCCTTTATGACAGCGTGAGGAAAGGACAAGGCAAGAGAGTGAACATGTCACGCTACCTGAGGAATCAAATAAAATGATTGCAGCCGTTAAGTGATGCAACTTTAACAGCCCAGCAGGCTCCAAACGCTCCAAACACACTAATCACACAACTAGTTAGTTATTCAGTCACAAAGGTAATTATTGTTGTATGTTCAAGAAATGAAACTGCAAAAATAGGAATAATAATCCAGAATGATCCTTTAAATACAGACCCAGAAAAACTGTTTTTTATAACTATAAATCAAATATTAGAAAAGTATGAAAAATGAAATATATTTAGTTTAGAATTTATATTTAGTTTGTGTGTGTGTGTGTGTGTGTGTGTGTGTGTGTGTGTGTGTGTGTGCTCTCATGTTTCTACTTTTTGTGCTTCATACATGGAAAGGACTTTGTGCTTTATCTTGAAGAGTTGATGTGAATAGAAACCATGATTAGAATTGTTTCCTTGATGAATTGTTCTGGTGCTCTTGACATTTCAGGGGGTCACCCGTATCAGTACAATTGATCCGATCAGGAACATCAATATTGACTTAAAATGTCACAAAAAAAATCTGTGCAGTAGTTTATCAGGTATCTGAATACAGAACTAAGTTTTGGACGAACGAACTACAGCGACTGGAGAAGAAAAGAGGACGAGTGGAGCAGGAGCGAGAGAACAGAGAGGAGGATCTGTTGAAGAACCGACTGAATGAAAAGAAAGAAAGCAGACACGTCCGTCTGGTGAACGTTCGTCACATTAACACAGCGAAGCGACAGCCGGTTCTACACGCACTCAAGATGTTGATTAATTGACTGAATGACAGATTGAATACCTGTCTGTTTCAGGTATCAGCCTCATCCATTACGGTTCCCTGTTAAGATGATCTGAGATGTGCCAGAGCGTGGGCGCTCTCCCTCGGGGCGCCCTCATTACCGAGCAAGTCTTTGAGATCTTCTTCTTTCTTTTGGCAGGAAGCGGAAGAGGGAAGGACCAGAAGCGGGCCAGGCCGTTAGAGTTAAAGGCCTTCATTTCTCTCCACATTTCCTGCATCTCTGAAGGCGGAATATCTGGTTGTTTCTCAGACAAAGTCTGAACATTAGAAGCCCCGGAGCTGCCGAGCATGACGACTCATTAGGGCAGCAGACAAAACACAACGGACGTCCAACTTCCTTTCCCTGGAAGACTTGATGTGTTTGGAGCGTCTGCAGCACAAAAGCTTCAGTTAACTCCATCGATTTCATCACAACGTCAATCATGAAAAATGAAAAGGATCTGGCAAACAGCTAATCCCCGGCGTCGGTGTTAGTTAAAGGGCGATAATGACGACTTTGCGTCAGCCGCAACACAGAATCGCACCGCCACATCAACAACAAACAAAACGGCAGACAGCAATAACTGTAAGCAAATAAGATGAAAAATAATGCGAGGCGGGTCAAATGAAATGAGCAGAACTTACATCCAACGGCTGCCAGACACAACAGCCGCCGCTAAACTGCAAACACACGGCTGTGCAACAGCGAGGGAAGACGCGAGTAATGAGGACGGAACCGGGAGCTGATGGCTAAACGAGAGCTGCAGGACACAGCGCTAATTGGAGCTCACTTGTAAATAATGCGTCAACAGCCGATAACAACTGAAACTAGTGTCAAGAAAGTTTGGGGGTTTGTAGTTTTTCTGCCAGAGACGCTGCAGCGAGGAGGACGTCTCCGCCGATCCGCAGAGTGTTCGAACCAGAAGCATAACCCCGGACGTCCAGCTGGTTCTCGGTCGCAGGGCGACAATACCGACACTTTGTCACGTCCCATCACAGGGTTTCCAACTAACTCCAATGTGAACCAATCAGTGTCATTATTACGTTGAGTTCACACTCAACTTCCCTTGTTATGTTAAACCCAAACCACCATCTTTTTCTAAAACTTAACTCAGTGGTTTAGTTGTGTTAACCTAAGTAGTTTAGTTGTCTCAACCTAACTCAGTAGCTTAGTTGTCTCAACCTAACTCAGTAGTGTAGTTGTCTCAACCTAACTAAGTAGTTTAGTTGTCTCAACCTAACTAAGTAGTTTAGTTGTCTCAACCTAACTCAGTAGCTTAGTTGTCTCAACCTAACTCAGTAGTGTAGTTGTCTCAACCTAACTCAGTAGCTTAGTTGTCTCAACCTAACTCAGTAGTGTAGTTGTCCCAACCTAACTAAGTAGTTTAGTTGTCTCAACCTAACTCAGTAGTGTAGTTGTCTCAACCTAACTCAGTAGCTTAGTTGTCTCAACCTAACTAAGTAGTTTAGTTGTCTCAACCTAACTCAGTAGTGTAGTTGTCTCAACCTAACTCAGTAGTGTAGTTGTCTCAACCTAACTCAGTAGCTTAGTTGTCTCAACCTAACTCAGTAGTGTAGTTGTCTCAACCTAACTCAGTAGTTTTCTGTGAAGACAGAAGTTTATTTTAAAAGACTGCATTCATGTAACGAGCAGAAATTGACACGTGTTGCTGGACGTTTGATAAGACATCATCGGAACCGTTACTTCTTGAAACAGACAATGTCTCTGTTGGTCAAACGGTAACTTTTGGGTGACGGTAACGATGACTTTTGTATCCAGGAAGCAAAAGAAACCAGAGGTTGCAGCACCAGTAGATTTGGTTCTACGCCTCTAGCCAGGAAGACTTAATACTGTACAATAGTACTGGGATGTGTGTGTGTTACACCCGCTCTCCCTCTGTGTGTGTGTGTGTGTGTGTGTGTGTGTGTGTGTGTGTGTGTGTGTGTGTGTGTGTGTGTGTGTGTGTGTAGCCGTGGGGAGTTTTCTTTCTGCAGCTCATCTGTCGCTCCCTGAAGAGTCGAGGTATTAACACTAAAACACAACAACTGTATTTCCATCCTCCTCCTGCTTCTTAAACTCTACAGCTGTGTGTTTCCTGTAGAGCTGAGAGACGGTGTGTGTGTGTGTGTGTTTTTCTTTTGTCTTCTACCTTCCAAGGGGGATATAGACACATTTCATTTGAACCAAAAATATTCTCCCCCTACCCCCAGAAAGCACTTTAGTGCACCTGCTGTGATCATTTAGTGTTTTCTCTCGGAGGACTTCCTGTTTCTGGAAAGCCGCCTCAACACGCTGCGTGATTCACAGACAGGTTTTTCTTTCTTCTTCTCGTTTTAAACATACGAGAGTGTGTCGTTTCCTTTTTATTTTGGGTCATGGTTTATGTTGTAGAGGATTTGAGGGAATAGATGAGATGTACAGACAGATGGGGAGTAGAGGAAGAGATGGTGGGAGGCCTGAGTCATCAAGCAGCAAACACAGGGAACAGAAAGCGAGGGATTACAGAGAAAAGTCCAAAACAGGGAGATATACAGAGGAGACTTGGCAGGTGGAGAGGAAGAGGGAAGGGAGAACTGAGAGGAGGAGAGGAGGAGAGGACACACCAAAGACTGGAAGTCAACCAACGGTGATACAATAATTATGATAATATTAGGGCAGAGGAAACGAGGAGAGGACGAGGAATAGAAAGGAAAACAAATATAGATCTATAGATATATCTATAGATCTATATTTTTATATAGATATATATATATATATATATAGATCTATAGATATATAGATATATCTATAGATCTATATATCTATATCTTTATATAGATATAGATATATCTATAGATCTATATCTTTATATAGATATATCTATAGATCTATATCTTTATATAGATATAGATATATCTATAGATCTATATCTTTATATAGATATATCTATATCTATATATCTATATATATATATATGGGAAAAACAGGGAAAGGAAAGGGATTTTGAAAATGGTAAATCATAAAAAGAGGCAGAAAATAAAAGGTGAAAGTAAAAGAGGGAAGACGATGGATGGACGGATACATAAGAGAAAAGGAGTTTAAGGAGGAGAGAAGAGAGAAGATATTTGCATACATACATAAATAAATCACAGCAAACATTTATACCAACATGAAAAATGGCACATTTATTTTAAATTGCAGTCCTTGTCTTCGCTCTGAATTGAAACATCCTTTAATGTGCTGGAGTCTGAGACTCTTTTCATCTCTCGTTCAGACGTGAAGAGAGAAGCTCGTCTTCTCCTGGATTACATTTACAAATACGCTGCTAATCAAAGTCCGTGGAGCTCCTCACGAGGCCAGGACTTCTTTTGATTCTGACTTCATTTTATTCTGTTTTAACATTTTTATCTACGTAAAAAAACGTGATGTTTTAGTAAACGTACCCGAGTGGTTTGGTAGTCTTTTTTTCATGTGTTTAAATACACAACACCTTTAAAGCTGAGAATATAATCAGAGAAAAAAACAACGTTTCCCTCGAAAGGTGATTGAGATCGTTAGGAGACAGGTTCACTCATCAATATCCGTCACATGAACAAAGAATCCAATGACACTGACGATGCCTCAGAGCTCTGAAGCTCCAACTCTGTGGAGCGATCCAGTCCTGCTTTTACTCTGGTTCAGACTGGTTCAGTCTGGTTCAGTCTGGTTTAGACTGGTTCAGACTGGTTCAGACTGGTTCAGTCTGGTTCAGTCTGGTTTAGACTGGTTCAGACTGGTTCAGTCTGGTTCAGACTGGTTCAGTCTGGTTCAGTCTGGTTTAGACTGGTTCAGACTGGTTCAGTCTGGTTCAGACTGGTTCATTCTGGTTTAGTCTGGTTCAGTCTGGTTCAGACTGGTTCAGACTGGTTCAGACTGGTTCAGTCTGGTTCAGTCTGGTTCAGACTGGTTCAGTCTGGTTTAGACTGGTTCAGTCTGGTTCAGTCTGGTTCAGTCTGGTTCAGACTGGTTCAGTCTGGTTTAGACTGGTTCAGTCTGGTTTAGTCTGGTTTAGTCTGGTTCAGTCTGGTTCAGACTGGTTCAGACTGGTTCAGACGTTTGCCGCTCGGCAAAGGGAGCCGTGCAAAGCAGCCGAAGAGCGGCTGGAGTGAGCGGGGGTGCGTTCCACACCGTGTGATCAAATGTAAATAACGGGGGAAACGATTCAATGCGGACATCGAGCTCCTGCTGTTGAATGAGGAGGAGGGAACACATCCATATCTGCTAAACCTCCCTCATCTAGAGGCATCACAACAGGAAGTCAGAGGTCAAGCACCAAGGCCCGCCTCTTGCTCGATTTGATTGGCTGCCTCGGTCAAGTGTGACATTGACGAGCGGTGTGATGAAATATTTAATATCTTTATGTACGACTCAAAACACCTGAGAGACGCAGCGCAGTAGAGCAGCGCCGGCCAGTCGAGCCGTCTCGGTGTGATGGCCCCGTCAAACGTCCAGGGCTCCATCCTCCATCCTCCATCCTATATCCCTGAGACCTTTGTTGATATGCATCTGTCAACTAAAGCCAAGCTGGGATTATTAATATTAGTATTATTGCTGCTCATTAGTGCACCGACATTATTCATCCAATGAAATCATTTAAAAGCACAAGAGACCAGCTGAGCTCTGCACCGCTCCAGTGATTATTGGTCCTCTGAAGCCTCACATGACAGTGTAACGTGTCCCTGTCCCACTACTTCCTGTCTGTATACTGTAGACGCCCCTCCTGCAGCTCACCCAGGGGTGCAGCTCTCTCTCCGCCTCCTCTGGGTGTCACGCTGCGCTGCAGCTGCTCTAATTGACTCCCTCGCTCACTCGCATCACTTCGGCTCCAAACTGTCGGCATCCTGCAGCGTGTGACGCCAGCAGACCTCCATCCGGCCCTCGCTTCATTATGGAGACAAGTGATACTTTGTGCATACTGACCAAAGACCTCTCAACTTAAAAAGCTGATTTCCCCCAGAATGCAGCAGGATATAATGCCTTTATTTGTTTATCCGTCCCTTGTGAAGATGCTCATTATGACTGTTATTTACAGGCACCAAACTCTGAGACGAGAGAACACAAGTTCATCTAATTGCTGTTTCTGCAATTCACTCTCACAGCGTTTCATTCGCTCTTTCTGCTTCTTCCTCTCGCCGACGTTGTAAACACTGACACACTCGTGTAATCTGCGGCTGCGTAAGCAGCTCGTATGTGGCGCTTGTACTCCTGGCTCTGAGTCCAGGTCTCTTGTGGGTCAGAGGTGCTCTCGGGGGCCCCGCTGGTTGCCGCTTGGTTGGCTTGTGCCTCGGGCCGCCGCTGTAAACAAGTGCAGCATGAATCAGAGCTGAAATGTGTCCTGCAGGTTCATTGTATAAAGGACAGTTCACCCACACATTAAAAATAAGTATTTTCCTCTTTCCTCTGAGGAACTATGGTGCATTCTTACATGAAACCAGGTCTGTGGATGTTATTGTAATTATAACCGGGTCATGAAATCTGGAAAGAGACATTGTTGAGTTATTCAGTTATATTGTTTTGGCGCTAACCATTATATATTTATATGTATGATATATATTTATAGTTCCATTACATCTGAGGGCAGTCGCCTCTATGGCCGATACCTCACAACAGAACACCAGGCCAGCAGGAAACAGGAAACAGGAAACAGTCCCTTTAAAGTGAGACTAACCAGAGACTCTAGTTAAGAATTGGACATAGCAACCGTGACGTCACCCATTGGTTTGTGGACTGATGTTTTTTTAAGAGTTTTGGCCGTCGCCATCTTTGCTTTTTTGCAACCAGTGAACAGGAAGTGACCATATCTGGACTGAGGAGGAGACGTAGAGACGCCGTATACGTCTCTGGTAGAGACCTGTCAATCACGGTGTAGCCCCGCCCCTAAAGCATCCCCTGCTTTATGGTCTATTAGAGACCTGTCAATCACAGTAGCCCCGCCCTAAAGCATCCCCTGCTTTATGGTCTGGTAGAGACCTGTCAATCAGCGTGTAGCCCCGCCCTAAAGCATCCCCTGCTTCATGGTCTGTGTGACTCTAAATGGACCATCATGTACTAAATGAACATCATGCTGTATTGAAGAAGACTTGAAACTAGAGATTGAGACATAAACTCATGTTTACAATGTTTACTGAGGGAATAAATCAAGAGAGAAGTAGAGTCATTTTCTATAGACTTCTATACAACCAGAGGAGTCGCCCCCTGGTGGACATTAGAGAGAATGCAGCTTTAACACGTGAAGCTTTGACTTCACTCTTCAGAACCGGAGGCTGCCGAAACGGAGGTTAATGAATAACTTCTATCTGTGACCTGGAGGATGAGTGAAGTGGTCACCGGTTTTAAGGTTTACTAATAGTTAAACATGAGTGTCAATCATCTGTCCACGTCTGTCAAAAGACTGAAGACGAGCTGGGATCACTGGTCATCACATCCTTCAAATTGAACTCGGCCCAATTAAACTCTTCCACAGAACTGGGCCCTCAAACAGGAAGCAGCGTGTTGCCTGAGCGTTGCAGTCTGTGTGCAGATGTCTGTGTGTGTTTGTTTGAACGGTCACAGACAGCTGTTAATGCAGATTATTGCCACTGTGAAGCACCGACGGCGCCGCTGCACCGCCGGAGCTGACAGATGCAACTGTTTGTGAGCCGCTGAGAGCTGCTGCTGTGGGAAGCATCATCACCAAACCAGCAGAGCCCTGGAACTGGACTGGAAACCGCAAACATGCTGGTTTGTGTCGGAGTATTGTGGTCATACTGCTGACTGACTCCTTGTTTGGAGTGAATGGAGAGTGAAGGAGCAAAAGACGGGCTGTGTGTGTGTGCGTGCGTGCGCGTGTGCGTGCGCGTGTGTGTGCGTGTGTGTGTGTGTGTGTGTGTAAATGAATGTTTTTAATTTGCTCTCCTGCTTCTGCTTAGCCAGCAGTCAGAGCTGCTGCCTGTTTGAATACACAGTGATGGATGAGGGGCTGCTACACACACACACACACACACACACACACACACACACACACACACACACACACACACACACACACACATACAAAAAAACATTGTACTGTACTTGTGGGGACACTCGTTAACATATGCACTATCTCCCAGGACTGTAACTCTTCACATGAACTATAAGCCACATTTATTTGCTCCACTCCAATCTCATCCATCCAATCCAATGCTCAAACAGCGTCCGCAGGAACAAATGTGGCTTCAGTGCAAAAACAACACAACAGACATACAAACAACACGACAGACATACAAACAACACAACAGACATACAAACAACACGACAGACATACAAACAACACAACAGACATAGAAACAACACGACAGACATACAAACAACACGACAGACATACAAACAACACGACAGACATACAAACAACACAACAGACATAGAAACAACACGACAGACATAGAAACAACACGACAGACATACAAACAACACGACAGACATACAAACAACACAACAGACATAGAAACAACACGACAGACATACAAACAACACGACAGACATACAAACAACACAACAGACATACAAACAACACGACAGACATAGAAACAACACGACAGACATACAAACAACACGACAGACATGCAAACAACACGACAGACATGCAAACAACACGACAGGCATGCAAACAACACAACAGACATAGAAACAACACAACAGACATACAAACAACACGACAGACATGCAAACAACACGACAGACATACAAACAACACAACAGACATACAAACAACACGACAGACATACAAACAACACGACAGACATGCAAACAACACGACAGGCATGCAAACAACACAACAGACATACAAACAACACAACAGACATGCAAACAACACGACAGACATACAAACAACACGACAGACATACAAACAACACGACAGACATGCAAACAACACGACAGACATGCAAACAACACGACAGACATACAAACAACACAACAGACATACAAACAACACGACAGACATAGAAACAACACGACAGACATACAAACAACACGACAGACATGCAAACAACACGACAGACATACAAACAACACGACAGACATACAAACAACACAACAGACATAGAAACAACACGACAGGCATGCAAACAACACGACAGGCATGCAAACAACACGACAGACATGCAAACAACACGACAGACATGCAAACAACACGACAGACATGCAAACAACACGACAGACATGCAAACAACACGACAGACATGCAAACAACACGACAGACATGCAAACAACACGACAGACATGCAAACAACACGACAGACATGCAAACAACACGACAGACATGCAAACAACACGACAGACACGCAAACAACACGACAGACACACAAACAACACGACAGACATACAAACAACACGACAGACATAGAAACAACACGACAGACATGCAAACAACACGACAGGCATGCAAACAACACGACAGGCATGCAAACAACACGACAGACATGCAAACAACACGACAGACATGCAAACAACACGACAGACATGCAAACAACACGACAGACATGCAAACAACACGACAGACATACAAACAACACGACAGACATGCAAACAACACGACAGACACGCAAACAACACGACAGACACACAAACAACACGACAGACATACAAACAACACGACAGACATACAAACAACACGACAGACATGCAAACAACACGACAGACATGCAAACAACACGACAGACATACAAACAACACGACAGACATACAAACAACACGACAGACATGCAAACAACACAACAGACATGCAAACAACACGACAGACACGCAAACAACACGACAGACACGCAAACAACACGACAGACACGCAAACAACACGACAGACACGCAAACAACACGACAGACACGCAAACAACACGACAGACACGCAAACAACACGACAGACACGCAAACAACACGACAGACATGCAAACAACACGACAGACATGCAAACAACACGACAGACATGCAAACAACACGACAGACATGCAAACAACACGACAGACATGCAGTGGCTTCGATCTGTTTATTTTGACACTGTATTGTTAATATTTATGTTATTGGAATACTGTTTTTTAGAATTAACCATAAGTTGAATCCTACAATAACATGCTTTTTTGGCCACATGGGGGCAGTGAAAACAAGTTGTGAACACATAATTGACATATCGCTACTTTTTAAAGTTGCTTAGTTCTTCAGATCAACGTGCTGATTCATCAGGAGTATTTGTTTGTGTGACCTGATGAATGAAAGTCCGATTCTCTCCCTCTTTAAGCTAAATGCTCGATTATGTCAAAATGTTGTCAGACAGCGTTCGTAGCTTTACCAAATAAAAATGAGGTTCTGTAAATTGTAGATGTGCCACAAAATCAATTTGTAATCCACGTAATCATGAATCAGAAAGTAGTGCGGTGAAAAAAACTGAATTGTTTGCAGGAGACGGCAGTTCTGTCCTCATGTGAAACAAGACGTCAACGCTGAAATATGACACGTAACTTATGTACTTGAGTGAAGGCACTACTGTAGTTATTTTAACCCAAAGGAAGATATCGTCCTAAACATAACTAAGTCGTTTTATTGTCTCAACCTAACGAAGTAGTTTCATGTGAAGACGGAAGTTTATTTTGAAAAGACTGTAGTCAAGTAACGAGCAGAAAGGAGTGTTGCTGGACTTCAGTAGGAAAACGCACACACTGAGGAGTGACTTTGGTAAGAGATGATATGAACAGTTCTCTGACTGTATCTGTCCGCTGCTCAGAAGGTATTGAACAGCGGCCTTTTTGCAGCTTCCTCTCTGATAACGAGGTTATCGGTAAAGTTCCGGGCTGATAAACAATGAGCTTAAACTCACAGCCGAGAAGAGCTGCAGCTTCAGCTGATCATTTAATACCAAAGTCACTCAACAGCAAGGGATGTGATGCAGTGTTATCACACAGATATTGATACTTCCAGACACTTTCACAGAGCAGCAGCACCTGCAGGTCTCACACACAAACACAGAGTAGCTGTCCGTGGTGCTGAACCTCAGCTCACAGCAACAGGAACACAGAACACACTTCAGTGAGGAAGAGCAGGATGTGATGAAGACTATGAGGATGATGACAATAATGTTGCTGATGAAGATCATTCTGAAGATGATGACAAAGGTGACAGTAAAGATGATGATGATGATGATATTGATTACGGTGATGAGGATAACAGAGGCGACCATGAAGGTCCTGATGAATATATAATATAACAAATGATGGTGATGATGATGATGATGTGGTTGATAATGATGATGATACTTTTATCTTGCCAAAGAAGTATTTATGATATTTCTTGTTTTGTAATTCAGGTTTTTCTGTAAATGTATTTTAATGTAAATGTTTGAACCTAATATTCGCTTTTCTCAGTCATTTCTGTTCATCTTTTTTCTTTGTTGCTGTTTCTTCCAGCGTGACGTGTAGTTTTAAACATTGATCAAATGTCTGTTAATAAAAGATCAGATCATAATGCTGCTGATGAGAGAGGAGGATGATGATGGTAACAGGTGAGATGAAGATGTTGATGATCTCGTTACTCTTCACTTATTATCGTCAGCTGCTGCTCGTCTTCGTCTCTCATAGTTTCAGATTTCCTCGTGGCCTCTGATTGATTTCACTTTGCTTCCTGTCGATGCTCTTCCTCCTCCACATTCGTCATATTTCGGATATTAAATTCTCCGCTGTGGTTTTTATGTTGCTCACCACTTAATATCAGCGGCTCACCAGTTCTTAATGTCATCAAATCCAAACAGAAACTACAGGCGGAGACTTTCAGCTGGAGAAAATCACCATCGTCATCGTCATCATCATCGTCATCGTCTTCCTCGTTTTCAGGGTTTACCTCCCTGATCCTGACAGTCTTCTATTATCTGGACATGTATGAACATTAGCTCATATTCGATATGATAATGGCTCCTTTGTAAACATCACATTTCAGAGAACCTGTAATAAAATATGTTCCTCTTTTCCCCCGTAGTTCTGTCGATCGATCGGATTATTAACAGGTTTGTCATGTGACCTCTGACCTGACCATTTCTCACAGGCCTCTTGTCTCTCTCTTCATCATCGTCATCATCGCCCTCTTTGACCTCATGTCTCTCCTTCCTCCTCCACTTCTTCACTACCTTCCTCCCTCTCCTTTCCCTTCTTCCTGCTTCTTGCCATTGTGACCCCCCCTCCCCCTCCCCCTCCCCCTCCCCCTCCTCCTCTTCCTCTCAATCCAGCAGCTAATCGATGAGGCTTTTCTTAAGAATACCACACACACACACACACACACACACACACACACACACACACACACACACACACACACACACACACACACACACACACACACACACACAGCTTCGGAGCTCCCAGCCTGAGGAATAATGATAAGTGTTGGAAACAGCAGTGTGAATGTCTGAACACACTTTTTTTTAAACTCTCCTCGTCCACATTTCCCGCCTGATAAGAAACCTAAAGATGAAAGACGCACTCAATAAGTACGTTGTAACGTGTGAAGCGTCGGCTGTGACTCCTCCTGACTGATGCCTTCTTAATGCAGCTGTTAGCGCGCTAAGCGGGGAGACGGCGAACAGCTGCAGGAGGAACTAAAGCGCCTTTGATGTATCAGAGGGGGAAACGTTGAAATAGAGATTTCATGTGTTGGAGTGACGGACTGAAGAAGGAGAAGAACACGAGACAAAAGTGGGAAACAAACAAATATAAAGTAATGACTGTTCCAGAGAAGAAGAAGCAACTAAAGTTCATTCATTTCACCACATCCGAACTATTCCTCCTCCGAATCCCATCGGAGCCTTCACACTCCACTCATTGATCTCACTGGTGACTCGTCTTCTGTTCCTCTCCTGCAGAACGCTTTGATGCGTCTGACAACGCAGATCTTCTTCAGGCACCGTCCTACTCAGCTTAAGACCGCACGAGCTGCACCTGTGTCCTCACACCAGAGGACAACACACCAGAGGACAACACACCAGAGGACAACCACACCAGAGGACAACACACCAGAGGACAACACACCAGAGGACAACCACACCAGAGGACAACACACCAGAGGACAACACACCAGAGGACAACCACACCAGAGGACAACCACACCAGAGGACAACATACCAGAGGACAACCACACCAGAGGACAACACACCAGAGGACAACACACCAGAGGACAACATACCAGAGGACAACACACCAGAGGACAACCACACCAGAGGACAACATACCACAGGACAACCACACCAGAGGACAACATACCAGAGGACAACACACCAGAGGACAACATACCAGAGGACAACACACCAGAGGACAACCACACCAGAGGACAACACACCAGAGGACAACACACCAGAGGACAACACACCAGAGGACAACACACCAGAGGACAACCACACCAGAGGACAACATACCAGAGGACAACACACCAGAGGACAACACACCAGAGGACAACATACCAGAGGACAACACACCAGAGGACAACATACCAGAGGACATCACACCAGAGGACAACCACACCAGAGGACAACCACACCAGAGGACAACATACCAGAGGACAACACACCAGAGGACAACATACCAGAGGACATCACACCAGAGGACAACCACACCAGAGGACAACCACACCAGAGGACAACATACCAGAGGACAACACACCAGAGGACAACCACACCAGAGGACAACATACCAGAGGACAACACACCAGAGGACAACACACCAGAGGACAACCACACCAGAGGACAACATACCAGAGGACAACACACCAGAGGACAACACACCAGAGGACAACATACCAGAGGACAACACACCAGAGGACAACACACCAGAGGACAACACACCAGAGGACAACATACCAGAGGACAACACACCAGAGGACAACACACCAGAGGACAACACACCAGAGGACAACACACCAGAGGACAACCACACCAGAGGACAACATACCAGAGGACAACCACACCAGAGGACAACATACCAGAGGACAACACACCAGAGGACAACCACACCAGAGGACAACCACACCAGAGGACAACACACCAGAGGACAACATACCAGAGGACAACACACCAGAGGACAACACACCAGAGGACAACATACCAGAGGACAACACACCAGAGGACAACACACCAGAGGACAACCACACCAGAGGACAACATACCAGAGGACAACACACCAGAGGACAACACACCAGAGGACAACCACACCAGAGGACAACACACCAGAGGACAACACACCAGAGGACAACATACCAGAGGACAACACACCAGAGGACAACATACCAGAGGACAACCACACCAGAGGACAACATACCAGAGGACAACACACCAGAGGACAACACACCAGAGGACAACACACCAGAGGACAACCACACCAGAGGACAACCACACCGAGAGGACAACCACACCAGAGGACAACACACCAGAGGACAACCACACCAGAGGACAACCACACCAGAGGACAACTACACCGAGAGGACAACCACACCAGAGGACAACACACCAGAGGACAACACACCAGAGGACAACACACCAGAGGACAACCACACCAGAGGACAACACACCAGAGGACAACCACACCAGAGGACAACCACACCAGAGGACAACACACCAGAGGACAACCACACCAGAGGACAACACACCAGAGGACAACCACACCAGAGGACAACCACACCAGAGGACAACACACCAGAGGACAACCACACCAGAGGACAACCACACCAGAGGACAACTACACCGAGAGGACAACCACACCAGAGGACAACCACACCAGAGGACAACCACACCAGAGGACAACTACACCAAGAGGACAACCACACCAGAGGACAACACACCAGAGGACAACCACACCAGAGGACAACCACACCAGAGGACAACCACACCACAGGACAACCACACCAGAGGACAACTACACCGAGAGGACAACTACACCGAGAGGACAACCACACCAGAGGACAACACACCAGAGGACAACTACACCAGAGGACAACACACCAGAGGACAACCACACCAGAGGACAACCACACCAGAGGACAACTACACCGAGAGGACAACCACACCAGAGGACAACACACCAGAGGACAACACACCAGAGGACAACACACCAGAGGACAACCACACCAGAGGACAACCACACCAGAGGACAACACACCAGAGGACAACACACCAGAGGACAACCACACCAGAGGACAACCACACCAGAGGACAACACACCAGAGGACAACCACACCAGAGGACAACACACCAGAGGACAACCACACCAGAGGACAACCACACCAGAGGACAACACACCAGAGGACAACCACACCAGAGGACAACACACCAGAGGACAACCACACCAGAGGACAACCACACCAGAGGACAACACACCAGAGGACAACCACACCAGAGGACAACACACCAGAGGACAACCACACCAGAGGACAACCACACCAGAGGACAACACACCAGAGGACAACCACACCAGAGGACAACCACACCAGAGGACAACACACCAGAGGACAACCACACCAGAGGACAACACACCAGAGGACAACCACACCAGAGGACAACCACACCAGAGGACAACACACCAGAGGACAACCACACCAGAGGACAACCACACCAGAGGACAACACACCAGAGGACAACCACACCAGAGGACAACACACCAGAGGACAACCACACCAGAGGACAACCACACCAGAGGACAACACACCAGAGGACAACCACACCAGAGGACAACCACACCAGAGGACAACTACACCGAGAGGACAACCACACCAGAGGACAACCACACCAGAGGACAACCACACCAGAGGACAACTACACCAAGAGGACAACCACACCAGAGGACAACACACCAGAGGACAACCACACCAGAGGACAACCACACCAGAGGACAACTACACCGAGAGGACAACCACACCAGAGGACAACACACCAGAGGACAACCACACCAGAGGACAACCACACCACAGGACAACCACACCAGAGGACAACGACACCGAGAGGACAACCACACCAGAGGACAACACACCAGAGGACAACCACACCAGAGGACAACACACCAGAGGACAACTACACCAGAGGACAACACACCAGAGGACAACTACACCAGAGGACAACCACACCAGAGGACAACTACACCGAGAGGACAACCACACCAGAGGACAACACACCAGAGGACAACCACACCAGAGGACAACACACCAGAGGACAACATACAAGAGGACAACCACACCAGAGGACAACGACACCGAGAGGACAACCACACCAGAGGACAACACACCAGAGGACAACCACACCAGAGGACAACACACCAGAGGACAACTACACCAGAGGACAACACACCAGAGGACAACTACACCAGAGGACAACCACACCAGAGGACAACTACACCGAGAGGACAACCACACCAGAGGACAACACACCAGAGGACAACCACACCAGAGGACAACACACCAGAGGACAACCACACCAGAGGACAACCACACCAGAGGACAACACACCAGAGGACAACCACACCAGAGGACAACCACACCAGAGGACAACTACACCGAGAGGACAACCACACCAGAGGACAACCACACCAGAGGACAACACACCAGAGGACAACCACACCAGAGGACAACCACACCAGAGGACAACCACACCACAGGACAACCACACCAGAGGACAACTACACCGAGAGGACAACTACACCGAGAGGACAACCACACCAGAGGACAACACACCAGAGGACAACTACACCAGAGGACAACACACCAGAGGACAACCACACCAGAGGACAACTACACCGAGAGGACAACCACACCAGAGGACAACACACCAGAGGACAACACACCAGAGGACAACACACCAGAGGACAACCACACCAGAGGACAACCACACCAGAGGACAACACACCAGAGGACAACCACACCAGAGGACAACCACACCAGAGGACAACACACCAGAGGACAACCACACCAGAGGACAACACACCAGAGGACAACCACACCAGAGGACAACCACACCAGAGGACAACACACCAGAGGACAACCACACCAGAGGACAACCACACCAGAGGACAACACACCAGAGGACAACCACACCAGAGGACAACACACCAGAGGACAACCACACCAGAGGACAACCACACCAGAGGACAACACACCAGAGGACAACCACACCAGAGGACAACCACACCAGAGGACAACTACACCGAGAGGACAACCACACCAGAGGACAACCACACCAGAGGACAACCACACCAGAGGACAACTACACCAAGAGGACAACCACACCAGAGGACAACACACCAGAGGACAACCACACCAGAGGACAACCACACCAGAGGACAACTACACCGAGAGGACAACCACACCAGAGGACAACACACCAGAGGACAACCACACCAGAGGACAACCACACCACAGGACAACCACACCAGAGGACAACGACACCGAGAGGACAACCACACCAGAGGACAACACACCAGAGGACAACCACACCAGAGGACAACACACCAGAGGACAACTACACCAGAGGACAACACACCAGAGGACAACTACACCAGAGGACAACCACACCAGAGGACAACTACACCGAGAGGACAACCACACCAGAGGACAACACACCAGAGGACAACCACACCAGAGGACAACACACCAGAGGACAACATACAAGAGGACAACCACACCAGAGGACAACGACACCGAGAGGACAACCACACCAGAGGACAACACACCAGAGGACAACCACACCAGAGGACAACACACCAGAGGACAACCACACCAGAGGACAACACACCAGAGGACAACATACAAGAGGACAACCACACCAGAGGACAACGACACCGAGAGGACAACCACACCAGAGGACAACACACCAGAGGACAACCACACCAGAGGACAACACACCAGAGGACAACTACACCAGAGGACAACACACCAGAGGACAACTACACCAGAGGACAACCACACCAGAGGACAACTACACCGAGAGGACAACCACACCAGAGGACAACACACCAGAGGACAACCACACCAGAGGACAACACACCAGAGGACAACTACACCAGAGGACAACACACCAGAGGACAACCACACCAGAGGACAACACACCAGAGGACAACTACACCAGAGGACAACACACCAGAGGACAACTACACCAGAGGACAACCACACCAGAGGACAACTACACCGAGAGGACAACCACACCAGAGGACAACACACCAGAGGACAACTACACCAGAGGACAACACACCAGAGGACAACCACACCAGAGGACAACACACCAGAGGACAACTACACCAGAGGACAACACACCAGAGGACAACACACCAGAGGACAACACACCAGAGGACAACACACCAGAGGACAACCACACCGAGACACACTGCTGTCGTCCTGCAGGGCAGCAGGCAGACCTGGGACAGCGGAGTCTAAACTCCGCTGTGACAAAGGGAGGACTGATGAAACCTGCGGTGCATCATCACTATGTTTTGAGGGTCATGCACGTGTGTTTTACACGTATAACACATGTTATATGTGTCTGATCAAAGTCTGCATAGTCCGCTGAGGGAGGAGGTTTGGGTGGATGGACAGGTCAGACAGAGGACTGTCACCCAGGAGTCAACATTACATGAGTAGCATTAGTTATGATACAAAAATACTTATTTTAATCCAAATCATGATCTTTCGCTCAACCTAACCTTAATTTACAGCGTTAATGTTTAAAACTGCGACCGTAAAAAGAACATTTCCCTCAAAACAAATGCACGTGAACGTAATGTCTTAGCTTTAGTAGCTCGTTAATGTCCTGTTTGTATTTTTTATTTCACTGTTTCATTTTCACTTTCAGTCACATCCGAATTACAATCGATCCAAATGAAGAGTTAGAACTCGATCGCGTAGCTTTATTCCAGCGTCGGCAGCAGGAAGCTGACGCTCTGTCTCTTTAAATAATAACCAAACGCTGCTGTCTGTCTCTGAAGTAGCTGCAGAGTTAAACTGAGCTTCTTCAAATAACGTGTTTCCATTCTTACATCACGAGGTTACACACCATCTCATCTTCTTATATGTGCTTTTATTTTTTCTCTTCCTTTACTTTACTGAGAGACTTGTGAGCGAGTCAGCAGGTGGAAGAAGTACTTTTATAAAAGAACGCAGTGTGTTCCTGTCTCTGTGGGGCGTTTGTCTGAATGAAGAGGTGGCAGAGTGTCATAAACATGCAGACGATACCAACATGACCAACAGAGTCAAACTGCTCCACACTTCTTGTTCTGAGCAGAAGTGAAACCACACGAGTGGGCTCGGCTCTGCTTTGACTCTCTGAGTTGACGCGATGTGAGACATCGATCTCGTGTTGCGTTCACATACTTGTGCCTGATTATTCTACTACCTACTAACTTATTCCTTTAAATGAAATCAATACAAGAAGGAAAACTAGAGTCTAGTTGCTCAAGTTAATGTGTTTTACTGTGATTTGAAGGGTATTTGTTGTCAGTTTTAACATCTGGATCTTCACATTTAAATGATCGATACTGTACATCATGAAGGAACACTCGTAGTTTGAAAGAACCATCGGACCGTCTCACTCAGAGAGATGAATGTGATTAGTGATGAACTCTGAGCGTCTTTACAGCAGGTCACTCCTCAACCTTTAGATTTCTCCGTGTAAAAGCATTCCTTCTTTGTCTTTTGAATGTTATGTGTTGCTGTTCCTGCATTGTGAACACATCTGGAATGTGCAACAAAAGGCTGATGCTCAGGTTCCATCTGGTCAGAAGCTCTTGAGTACTTAGAGCTTGTAAATCCCACAAAGACGCTGATGGTCACGTGACCGTGAAGCCACATTCTATCAGTGAGTCCCCACACGGGTAGTGAGTGTTAATATATGTCGGAGTGTGTGTGTGTGTGTGTGTGTGTGTGTCAAACAACGTGTGTGCAGGACAATCTGTATGTGCTTATGAATAACTGTGTTTAAGGAGATGCACGATTCTGTGAATATCTGTTGGTGAATTTGTCAACTCTGAGTATTTTTGTGTGAATAAGATAGTAAGTGTGTGTGTGCGTGCGTGCGCGCGCGCGTGCGTGTGCGTGTGTGTGCGCGCGCGTGCGTGCGTGTGTGTGCGCGCGTGCGTGCGTGCGTGTGTGCGTGCGCGTGTGTGTGTGTGTGTGTGGCGGAGCGGCACAGTGCAGAGCTGCATTTCAGTGATAAGCGGTGATGAGTGAGCGCAGAGAGCGAGGGGGGGGGCTGGAGTGTGACACCCAGCCAGGGGCTTATTAAGGGGGGAGGAGGGGAGGGGGGGCACGCAAACACCCATATCAAATCATCCCCTCCACCCATCACCCATCGGGGCCCCCACCCACCCAACCACTCTCCATTCCTGAGTGGAGAAATGAGAGCTGCTGCACGGTGGCTGACTCTGCTCGACGCCTCGCAGCTCGCCGCCGCCGCTGCGGTTACAGAATCGAATCCGTCATCAGATACGCCTCTCCAACCCTCTCGGCGCTGGAATTGAACACAGATTGCGAGAGTCTAACCGGCTGCTGCACGCGCGGCTGCGCCGCCGCTGGATGGATCCACCATTGCGGATTAAGGCGTTAACCTGCTTCCCGCTCCGACGGCGCCGCCATCACCGAGCCGACGGGCCGGAGGCCGAGGCGGCCGGGCGTGTCAGCGCTCCGGACCACCGCCGGCCACCGCGTGGGTACGGAGCTCAACGGCCGGCCGGGTGTCACCGCGGTGGATGAGGCACGCAGAGCAGCAGACAGGACTGACCTGAGATCAGAGGAGTGGAAAGAAGTCGAATGCATTGATAATGAAGATTACATGTTGACGCTCGGCTGCAGACTGAACACACACCAACAGTACGGACGTCATCGGCACTGACGGAAAACAAGAGGACAAGAAGTTCTTTCTTTCATCTTTCGCTGCTAGTTTTGGTTTTGCAGCACACTTCCTGTCTGAGGCAAAGAGTTTCTAAACCCGATGTTCACGCCCAAACAGCATGAAATCATGATGATAAACCTGCTGGTGAAGGAAGTGGAGCTCCCAGCAGCTAAAGAGACAGATGTTTCCCTCAGGAGGTGGAGGAGACCAAAACAGACACAAACACAAAGACTCCCAATCAATCATCCGTCTGCTCTGTAACTGCTCGATGTGACAACAGGAAACAGACCTGTGTGCTTTCCAGCTTCTTTTAGTGACCGAAGACATGTTGTAGCTTTGAGGTTTCAGCTCGCTCTCACTGCCAACTCTTCAAACAGAGCAGCTGACTCCGTGGTGATGGCGGTGGAAGGCAGGTCACGTAGTTTAAAGAGAGGAGGGCGGTGGACCGATGGGTTAAACCTTCACCAGGAAACCAAAAGTCAACCTTTACTCCTCTCTAGTTATGTAATGTAACCACGATCCCGTAAACGAACCAAGTTGTTTTATTTTGAAGAAGACGTGTATGCGAGTCACAGGCAGGACCGTAGAGCGTCGTAGAGCGTCGTAGAGCGTCGTAGAGCGTCGTAGAGCGTCGTAGAGCGTCGTAGAGCGTCGTAGGGACCAATGTTTGAAGAGTCGGGAGTTAGAAGGCGTTGGATATTTATTGTTGTAGTCGAATGATCCGTCACTGCGTCTGCTCTGATGCATGAGTTACATCATGAAGAGGAAGTGAAGAGAGCTGGGAGGAAGTCTGGGGGATTGGGAGTCTCTCACAAAAGGAGCATCATGTCGGGTGGAAGGTTTACCTCCTACCTGGACACTCACCTGTAAACACACAGCCTTGATCTCCCGTCACTCTCAATGTCTTGGAGTCGGGGGTTGAAGCTGTCGAGGTGTTTGGCTTCACATGTCAATGAAAGTGCTTTTCACTTCACTTCTTCTCTCGTCGAACAAAAAAAACACAAAAAAAACTTCAGTTCCATCTGAGATGAACTCGGCGCGTCTGATCTGCCCGACAGCGTAGAACTTCACTTCTTTCACACTGATTTCTGAGGGGAAGCGTCACTGCTTCTCTGCTGCACACACACACACACACACACACACACACACTCACACACACACTCACACACACACTCACACACACACTCACACACACACACACTCTCACACACACACACACACTCACACACACACACACTCACACACACACACTCACACACACTCACACTCTCACACACACACTCACACACACACACACTCACACACACACACTCACACACACTCACACTCTCACACACACACTCACACACACACACACTCACACACACACACTCACACACACTCACACTCTCACACTGGGAGCTGCAGAGTGACCCGTCTCTTCTACCTCGTGATGTGTTCGGCATGTGTTCGTGCAGCTGATTGGGTTTCGGGCAGAGCTGCAGCAGTGACGCTTTAATCTCACCTGAACAGCAGCAGCTCCGGGTTTTCTGCTTTGTTGACGAAACACTTTAGAAACTCTGCTAAACTCTTCAAAAGGTTCTTTAAGAATGTATTTCAATGTTTTGCTGTTATTAATCACGGCTGGCACCTATTGCAGCGAGTGAAGTATTGGTGCATCTTTAACGTATGTTTGTTTCTTTGACTTCAGTTCTTTGAAAACACTTTCAAAGTTCCTGCTGCAGGTGATCCAGAGTCCCTCCGGGCCAGACGGGAGATTCATTCACTTCTGTTCTTACCTCACGATCCCTTTCAACTTCCTCCACCTTCTGCTCCTGTCTCTCTGTGGAACAGTTTGATTTACAAATAAGGGATGCACTATATATATTTATGGGTATATATATATATATATATATATATATATATATATATATATATATATATTATATCCTGAAAATCATGTTTGTGTGTACAAATCTTCATCAGCAAATACTGATCAGATCAGATCAGTGCAGTAGAAAGTACAATCTGAACAGTGTGATGTAGAAACACGTTTCTGTGGTGATCTGAATTCATGAATCCAGAATAGAACACAAACATGTGTTCCACAGACAAGGTGTTCCTCATCTTCTGCTTCTGTGGTTTCTTGTGGACTCGGCTGGTTCTGGTCTCTGCAGGAGGTCTCTTCACTCCGGCCTCGTCTCAGACCTGAAGAGTTCTTGTGACGATGGAGTCAGTGTGAGCGCTATCGTCCTGAATGTTGAATGTTGGAGCGAGAAGGCCGACCTGTGTTAAACTGACGGATATTAGAAGGAAACTTTTGTAACTTTCACAGTGAAAATACATTTTTTGTTTTTACTATCCGTGCACAATAACTGCAGACTCCATACTAAATACAACATTGAGTAGTGCTGTTTTAAACCGTTCGGGTCTAAAATGTGCATTTTGGTTTGTTTCAAATCTTTTTTTTTATTCGGCGCCAGCAGAAAGCTGACGTCTTAAGATGCCCGTCTCAGGCTCCTCCTTCATCAGTCTGAGCTGGACACCAAGCTCTGTTAGCGGTAGCATGCTAACATAGCCACCGTGTAGCGGTGTAGACGACATCATCTGTTCAACAAACAAAGGGATCCGGACCGGAGGAGGAGGGGCTTATACCGC
Source organism: Lycodopsis pacificus (assembly GCA_028022725.1). Taxonomy (NCBI): domain Eukaryota; kingdom Metazoa; phylum Chordata; class Actinopteri; order Perciformes; family Zoarcidae; genus Lycodopsis; species Lycodopsis pacificus. The sequence goes on along the minus strand of CM051689.1, from coordinate 1,385,690 downwards.
ACATCATGTGGTTGTTTATTCAGCTCAATGTGGGCGTGTAGTTCATGCAGCACCTTCCGTCTCCGGTAAACCAAACAACCGTTCAGTGAAGTCAAACTTCAAACGTCCTGCAGAAAGAGTCGACATTCTCATCTTGTGGCCGTCTGCGTTGATATGAATCCGTTTAAAGAAACAGAAATGTCAATCAGCGCATTGTTTTCCCCCAAAATAATAACTACGAGAGAAAATATGAGTTTCCTTCACATTAAATATGCTGAAGTGATTAAAATATCCAGATCCATCCCTGCAGCAGTTAGCATGGAGTTACGACAATGACCACGAGAACAATAGTAGAAATGTCATCATCCATCTCACAAATATCCACCGGGACTCAAACCCATCGACAGCAGCGCTGCAGCGTGATGCAGCGTGATGCAGCGTGATGCAGCGTGATGCAGCTTGATGCAGCGTGATGCAGCGTGATGCAGCGTGACGCAGCGTGACGCAGCGTGACGCAGCGTGACGCAGCTTGACGCAGCGTGACGCAGCGTGACGCAGCTTGACGCAGCGTGACGCAGCTTGACGCAGCGTGACGCAGCGTGACGCAGCGTGACGCAGCGTGACGCAGCGTGACGCAGCGTGACGCAGCGTGACGCAGCTTGACGCAGCGTGACGCAGCGTGACGCAGCGTTATGCAGCGTGATGCAGCGTGATGCAGCTTGATGCAGCGTGATGCAGCGTGATGCAGCTTGATGCAGCGTGATGCAGCGTGATGCAACGTGATGCAGCTTGATGCAGCGCTGCAGCGTGATGCAGCGTGATGCAGCATGATGCAGCTTGATGCAGCTTGATGCAGCGTGATGCAGCGTGATGCAGCTTGATGCAGCGTGATGCAGCTTGATGCAGCGCTGCAGCGTGATGCAGCGTGACGCAGCGTGATGCAGCTTGATGCAGTGCTGCAGCGTGATGCAGCTTGATGCAGTGCTGCAGCGTGATGCAGCGTGATGCAGCTTGATGCAGCGCTGCAGCGTGATGCAGCGTGATGCAGCGTGATGCAGCGTGATGCAGCGCTGCAGCGTGATTCAGCGTGATGCAGCTTGATGCAGCGTGATGCAGCGTGATGCAGCGTGACGCAGCGTGATGCAGCGTGATGCAGCGTGATGCAGCGTGATGCAGCGTGATGCAGCGTGACGCAGCGTGACGCAGCGTGACGCAGCTTGATGCAGCTTGATGCAGCGTGATGCAGCTTGATGCAGCGTGACGCAGCGTGACGCAGCGTGACGCAGCTTGACGCAGCTTGACGCAGCGTTATGCAGCGTGATGCAGCGTGATGCAGCTTGATGCAGCGTGATGCAGCGTGATGCAGCGTGATGCAACGTGATGCAGCTTGATGCAGCTTGATGCAGCGTGATGCAGCTTGATGCAGCGTGATGCAGCGCTGCAGCGTGATGCAGCGCTGCAGCGTGATGCAGCGCTGCAGCGTGATGCAGCGCTGCAGCGCTGCAGCGTGATGCAACGTGATGCAGCTTGATGCAGCGCTGCAGCGTGATGCAGCGTGATGCAGCATGATGCAGCTTAATGCAGCTTGATGCAGCGTGATGCAGCGTGATGCAGCTTGATGCAGCGCTGCAGCGTGATGCAGCGTGACGCAGCGTGATGCAGCTTGATGCAGTGCTGCAGCGTGATGCAGCGTGATGCAGCGTGATGCAGCTTGATGCAGCGCTGCAGCGTGATGCAGCGTGATGCAGCTTGATGCAGCGTGATGCAGCGCTGCAGCGTGATTCAGCGTGATGCAGCTTGATGCAGCGTGATGCAGCTTGATGCAGCGCTGCAGCGTGATTCAGCGTGATGCAGCTTGATGCAGCGTGATGCAGCTTGATGCAGCGCTGCAGCGTGATGCAGCGTGATGCAGCGTGATGCAGCTTGACGCAGCGTGATGCAGCTTGATGCAGCTTGATGCAGCGTGATGCAGCTTGATGCAGCACTGCAGCTTGATGCAGCTTGATGCAGCGTGATGCAGCGTGATGCAGCGTGATGCAGCGTGATGCAGCGCTGCAGCGTGATGCAGCTTGATGCAGCGTGATGCAGCGTGATGCAGCGCTGCAGCGTGATGCAGCTTGATGCAGCGTGATGCAGCGTGATGCAGCGTGATGCAGCGTGATGCAGCGTGATGCAGCTTGATGCAGCGTGATGCAGCTTGATGCAGCGTGATGCAGCTTGATGCAGCGTGATGCAGCGTGATGCAGCGTGATGCAGCTTGATGCAGCGTGATGCAGCTTGATGCAGCTTGATGCAGCGTGATGCAGCTTGATGCAGCGTGATGCAGCGTGATGCAGCTTGATGCAGCTTGATGCAGCGTGATGCAGCTTGATGCAGCGTGATGCAGCGTGATGCAGCTTGATGCAGCGTGATGCAGCGTGATGCAGCGTGACGCAGCGTGGCGCAGCGTGATGCAGCTTGACGCAGCGTGATGCAGCTTGATGCAGCGTGATGCAGCTTGATGCAGCGTGATGCAGCTTGATGCAGCTTGATGCAGCGTGATGCAGCTTGATGCAGCGTGATGCAGCGTGATGCAGCTTGATGCAGCGTGATGCAGCGTGATGCAGCGTGACGCAGCGTGGCGCAGCGTGATGCAGCTTGACGCAGCGTGATGCAGCTTGATGCAGCGTGATGCAGCTTGATGCAGCGTGATGCAGCTTGATGCAGCTTGATGCAGCGTGATGCAGCTTGATGCAGCGTGATGCAGCGTGATGCAGCTTGATGCAGCGTGATGCAGCGTGATGCAGCGTGACGCAGCGTGGCGCATCGTGATGCAGCTTGACGCAGCGTGATGCAGCTTGACGCAGCGTGATGCAGCTTGATGCAGCGTGATGCAGCTTGATGCCCGTCAGCGCTGTGCAGGTCTGCAGCCGGCCTCCCCAGAGAAATGAAGGTGTAAAGCAGCTGGACGGAGTTAGTGCAGCTGCTGTTGTACATCACTCGCCCCACTGCTCCCAATTAAAGCCTCGGGCAGATCGGCTCGCAGCTCCGCGGAGACTGACCTTTGAGTGACAAAGCTCTTGACTCTCATTAGCCAACCAAGTAGCTGGAACTAAACACAACCCAGCATTGATTCTGGAGCTGACAGCAGATCTGCTGCTCGCCTCATGTCTGGTCCTTCAGATGATGATGAATAATTATACCTTTGAATGTTCATGAGGCACCGTGTGGTCAGAAGAACCAGGTGGACCCAAAAGGACTTCTTTCCTCTCCTCAGAAGTTCTCCTGTGGTCACATCTCTTCTCAGAGTGAGTCTGTGTCGACGTGTAACCGGCGATGTAACTCACTCTTGTGTTCCATGAAGTTATTTCCAGGTTTTTGTGGTTCAGGAGGCGTCGAAAAAATAAAACAAAGATTTCATCCTGCTGAGAGGAGGAGAGCCGCCAGGGGTCGGACCGGACCGCTCAACACACACACACACACACACACACACACACACACACACAGACACACACACACACACACACACACACAGACACACACACACACACACACACACACAGACACACACACACACACACACACACACACAGACACAAACACACACACACTATTAGTGCTGATTAGGCGTAATAATGAATGAGCAGTCCAACCTGCTGCTGCTGGAGTCCGTCCATCCGTTGATGTCTCTCTCTCCTGTGTTCATTAGATCACCAGCATAGCTCATTCTATTGTTAGAGCTCATTCTGTTGTTACAGCTGATTCTATTGTTCAAGCTCATTATATTGTTAGAGCTCATTCTATTGTTGAAGCTCATTCTATTGTTAGAGCTCATTCTATTGTTGAAGCTCATTCTATTGTTAGAGCTCATTCTATTGTTGAAGCTCATTCTATTGTTAGAGCTCATTCTGTTGTTACAGCTGATTCTATTGTTCAAGCTCATTATATTGTTAGAGCTCATTCTATTGTTAGAGCTCATTCTATTGTTAGAGCTCATTCTATTGTTGAAGCTCATTCTATTGTTAGAGCTCATTCTATTGTTGAAGCTCATTCTATTGTTGAAGCTCATTCTATTGTTAAAGCTCATTCTATTGTTGAAGCTCATTCTATTGTTGAAGCTGATTCTATTGTTAAACCATTGTTCTTACATCATCTCTTATTTCCACTTGTCCAAGGTTATAAAAAGAGAACCGTATGATTCCAACATTGAGGAGGTTCAGGCCTGAGGAAGAACCACAGGAACCAAACGACACCGCCTCAGAGATGAACTGCTTTGATTCAGTTCAAACGTATTAATACTTGCAAGCAGCAAAACATATATTCTCATATGCTTCTGAAAGCTTGTACCTTTTATTTAAAAAGCAAACACAGGAGCATCGAGGACTGTGGGAGAAATCTATATTACAATCTCAGTCCGTGATGCAGGTCCAGGTCTATTCAAAATGTACGAGTTCAGGGACACCGAGAGAACGTGACAAATAGAAGCAATTAGATGCTACTGTAAAAATAAACTTGTTTGGATATTCTTTCGAAAACAGAGCTGTTATGGCCCGACGGTGAACTTCAAAACCCCGAGCACAGCAGAAAATATGACACGTTGTACATCAGTGAGACAAATCAGATGCTATTCTGGAGATCATTAGGCGCCCTATCAGCCAGGTAAAGGCTCAGTTCAACTCAATTCATATAAATTCATACAGTGTATATATATATATATTTCCTAAAGTGGTGTGCGGTACCACACCAAAATGTTGTTCTTATCTGTGAAACAAAATGTGTTTCGAACGATGCAAAAGATTGATTTCCATCACCATAATCAGGACATATTGTAACAGCATTTAAAGGGCCAGTGTGAAGCATTGAGGCATATCTATTTGCAGAAATGGAATATAATATTCATTACTGTGTTTTCATGATTAATCATCTGAAACAAAGAATAACTGTGTTTTCGTTATAGCTCAGGATTCATATCTACAGAGAGAGCGGAGTCCGTCATGTTGCACCGCCATGTTTCTACAGAGACCAGAGGGCCAAACCAAACCCCGACTCTGCAGAGACAGCTCCATGTTCCTACAGAGACCAGAGGGCCAAACCAAACCCCGACTCTGCAGAGACAGCTCCATGTTCCTACAGAGACCAGAGGGACAAACCAAACCCCGACTCTGCAGAGACAGCTCCATGTTTCTACAGAGACCAGAGGGCCAAACCAAACCCCGACTCTGCAGAGACAGCTCCATGTTCCTACAGAGACCAGAGGGCCAAACCAAACCCCGACTCTGCAGAGACAGCTCCATGTTCCTACAGAGACCAGAGGGCCAAACCAAACCCCGACTCTGCAGAGACAGCTCCATGTTCCTACAGAGACCAGAGGGCCAAACCAAACCCCGACTCTGCAGAGACAGCTCCATGTTCCTACAGAGACCAGCAGCGTTTTCACACGCTTGGAAAGAGTCGGTGAGCTAAGTGGTCAGTTGGTTGCAATCTGCAAAGTCACCACTAGAGGCCTCCACGTATTCTACACTTCTCCTTTAAATCGTATTCAAAGACAACCACGAGGCCTCTCCAACCTCAAACAAAGAGCGTGAGTTCCCTCATCAGAAGCAAAGACTTTACCTTTGGTTTGAGCTGAGGTATTCTCATCTCTTCTGTCTGCTGATGATTTGGGCATTCAGACGTTACGTTCGTGTGGTTCTCACTGAGCAGACTTCTTCTTTGTTCGGGTTGAGCCTCTCCAGTCATATTTCCAGTCAATCCTCAAGCAAATATTAAGCAACATTTCTAGATGTCGCGAAACATTAATGCATATTCGGCTCTTTTCCATCCGCTGGAGTCCAGCTGCTCAGCTGGAGCCTCCTCTCTGTGCAGGGGAGTTGATGGCAGAGTTTAAAAAGTTCTTTCATGTGCTGTTCATGTTTCTTGCTGCCTGGAGACGAAGACATTATGAATATGAATCAGACGCATCATGTGAGTTCAATGTCCCATCGACATGAATACAAACCTGACAGCCAATCAGCATTGAGCACATTCACAGGTCAGGATATCATCTGGTTTCTGTTGTTTATCACATATTTTAGACATATGAGGGGTCTGAGTATGTCCTCAGCTGGAGACACACACACACACACACACACACACACACACACACACACACACACAGACACACACACACACACACACACAGACACACACCTACACACACACACACACACACTCTCTGTTCGTGGCAAGAAAACACTCCCGACTGACTCAGAGATGGACTCTCTCTCCATCTTCTTCTTCTTCTTCTTCTTCTTCTCTTTCAAATAAAACACAGACTTATATCTGCGAGCGAACATCAGAGGAGCTTCTGCCTGAATCCAGATATGATCTCTGAGTCAGGAAGTGATTATCCGCTCACGCCGCTCCGCTTTCATCTGTTAATATCATGTTAATTCACTATTAATATTCCAAATTCTCTCAAATTTAACTTACAGTCTGCTCAAAGTTTAATTTAATTTCATCAGTAGTTTATATGTTTAAACTTGTGACCCTGACAGTGGGCTCACTTTCTCACACACACACACACACACACACACACACACACACACACACACACACACACACACACACACACACACACACACACACACACACACACACACACACACACACACACACACATTCGATTTGAACCAGATTAAAGTGAGACTCGGAGTGGAGCTGTGTAACGTCTTTAATCTGATTAGCTGTAATGCCAGCGAGGTTATAATCAGATGAACACGGAGACAGATCTCTGCTTAGCCCTTTGTTGTCCCAGCGGGGGTCAGAGGTCAGGTGACCGGGGGGAGGTGAGGATTATGGGAGTCGGGTGGAAGCAGTGAAGTGCTGATTAGCTGATGAATGGTGAGTGGAGCTCGTTTCTTCCAGTCTGTTGCTCCTGTGATTCTCTATTTTACTCTGAAGGACTGAAGCGTCCTCACAGCTCCACTGGAGGACTTGTAGGATTCAGTATCCCACACCTCTGTGACTTCATCTGTCTGTGATATCAAGAGGGGACAACGGCACCGTTTCATGATGTTGCATTCCCATGGAAAGTTCACCTGAACGTTGGCTGTGTGCAGTGGGACGGACTGTCCACCTGTGTGCTTCATACGAGTGACAGAACGAGGTGTGTTGAGGGTTAAATAACTCTGGATGTGCCGTTCACGTGGGAAGCAAACGTCCGTCTACTGGCTGAAAGATTGGTTGTGAAGAAATGATGAGAGGAAAAGGTTCACATGAGATGGTCGGGTTTCATGGCGCTTCGCGTCCTTTTTGATTAGAATCGTGTTTTCTGATCTCAGAGTTCATGAACTTCAGAAGAACAGCGCTTTGCATCGTTTAAAGACGATGCTCATCAGGGATGTGACGTCCGAGCGTTGAAGCTCGTCAACTACTCAGAAAAGCAGCAAATTTGATGACATTTGCTGGATCAGCACATTCTGGCCGCTGACCCACGACTGTCTCACTCAAAGAACGTCACCAACAACGTTCTTCATCAGTTCTCTTCTCTCCACGCCTCAGGCTTCCGACTCTGACCAAGAGGAGCCGCTCATCCTGCCTCCTCTGAGGGTTTAAATGCGTACAAATGGTGGAAAGTTACAAGAACGTCCAACTTAGTCATCCGTCCTGTTTCTGATCATCTGAGGAGATGGAGCTGGTTGCTGAAGCAACGAGTTGCAAACGTCCCGATTTGTGTTTCGTGAAGGAGACGGGTGACCTCGAGCGTTTAGTGAGCGGTGAACGTAAGAGAAGTCAGTGAATGCAGTGCTTCTGTCACTTCTTCTTCTCTGGTAGGTAGTGAGGACTCACTGCAGCCTGTTAATGTCCTCCAACAGCGGACCGACGTCCTGCGTGCCTCTGTGAGTGTGTGGAGCTGCTTCACTTCCCTCAGGTTCGTTGGGATCTCTCTGTGTTTTTCTCTGTTTCTGTCTATGAATAAAAACACATCAGCACCAGCCCCGCGGTCATCTGCAGACGGGTAATTTGCTCCCTCAGGCCGGCGTCTCAGGAGGAACGGTTGCTTCACAGCAACAGAGCGCCTCTTCCAGTCTCAGCTCACAACGCTTGAGCTGAAACTGTGGAAGAGGTGAGATGGTGGAGGAAACTCTCAGGCTGTCGGTGTGAGAAGGTTGCTGCATTGACTTGTTCGTTCTTCGGCTCTCGGTGGTCTCGACTCTTTCTCACATCTCAGACCTTCTAAACCCTCAAATATCCTCCAGGTCTCTGAGGTCCTGTGGACCTGAAGCTGTTCAGGCCGAAACAAAAGGGGCTTCAGGATGTTCGGGATGTTCGGGATGTTCAGAACGTTCAGGACGTTCAGGACGTTCAGGACGTTCAGGACGTTCAGGACGTTCAGGACGTTCAGGACGTTCAGGACGTTCAGGATGTTCAGGATGTTTAGGATGTTTAGGATGTTTAGGATGTTCAGGATGTTCAGAATGTTCAGGATGTTCAGGATGTTTAGGATGTTTAGGATGTTCAGGATGTTCAGGATGTTCAGGATGTTCAGGATGTTTAGGATGTTCAGGATGTTTAGGATGTTCAGGATGTTCAGGATGTTCCGGATGTTTAGGATGTTTAGGATGTTCAGGATGTTCAGGATGTTCCGGATGTTTCGGATGTTCAGGATGTTCAGATGTTCAGGATGTTCAGGATGTTCAGGATGTTTAGGATGTTCAGGATGTTCAGGATGTTCCGGATGTTTCGGATGTTCAGGATGTTCAGGATGTTTAGGACGTTCAGAACGTTCAGGACGTTCAGGATGTTCAGGATGTTTCGGATGTTCAGGATGTTCAGGATGTTTAGGACGTTCAGGACGTTCAGGACGTTCAGGACGTTCAGGATGTTCAGGATGTTCAGGATGTTTAGGATGTTCAGGATGTTCAGAATGTTCAGGATGTTTAGGATGTTTAGGATGTTTAGGATGTTCATGATGTTCAGGATGTTTAGGATGTTCAGGATGTTTAGGATGTTCAGGATGTTTAGGATGTTCAGGATATTCCGGATGTTTCGGATGTTCAGGATGTTCAGGATGTTTAGGACGTTCAGAACGTTCAGGATGTTCAGGATATTCCGGATGTTTCGGATGTTCAGGATGTTCAGGATGTTTAGGACGTTCAGAACGTTCAGGATGTTCAGGATGTTCAGGATGTTTCGGATGTTCAGGATGTTCAGGATGTTCAGGATGTTCAGGATGTTCAGGATGTTTAGGATGTTTAGGATGTTCAGGATGTTCAGAATGTTCAGGATGTTCAGGATGTTTAGGATGTTCAGGATGTTCAGGATGTTCAGGATGTTCAGGATGTTCCGGATGTTTAGGATGTTTAGGATGTTCAGGATGTTCAGGATGTTCCGGATGTTTCGGATGTTCAGGATGTTCAGATGTTCAGGATGTTCAGGATGTTCAGGATGTTTAGGATGTTCAGGATGTTCAGGATGTTCCGGATGTTTCGGATGTTCAGGATGTTTAGGATGTTTAGGATGTTCAGGATGTGGAACAGAGTTCCTCTTTAGAAGTATTCTTCTCAAAGACTTTTTTATTTGGTGCCTTTTGGACCCAAACTTCCTCTTCTGTTGTAGAAAGTGTTCTTTAGCTTGTTCAGCGCGTTGGTAACTGATTTCTGAAGGTTTGCTGTGAGAACCAAATCAAGTGAAGTCACTTTTCATTTATATTCATATTCATTTCAGCACATGGAACTCTGAATCTGTTTCTGTATCAAACATTTTGCCTCATCGGTTACTTTAATCTCAAACAGTTTCATTGAATTCTACCGCTTTGCTTCGCATTACTTTCTTTTGACTTTTCTTGACTCATATTTTCTTCATGATAAAGAAAGTAAATAAACCTTCAATAGAAATCACTTTATCTGCTGAATGTCTGACGACGGGGACGTTGATGATAAACTGAGCACAAGTGGAGTTTTTCACTTTCACTTCAACTAAAATCACGACACATCTGATCCAATTAGTTTGTTAATTCATGATTATTAACCCATTATTAGACATATTGTAAGTCTTCAATGTGTTCAATATTGAAAATTTGCTGCAAAAAAGCCACATTCTCTCCCCAAAGAGGAAGAACATTAGCTGGACACTCAGTCAGGATGATTGATTGATTGATTGATTGATTGATTGATTGTCGTCTCCTTCCTACAGAATATAAAATGTGTCTGTTGGTGGTTTTTAGCGGTGACACTTCCTCTCCCTGTGGGGTCGGATAAAAAAAGAAAGAGTTTGATGACACTGCTTTCCTCGACGCCAATTTCAATAGATGAAAGTGGAAATTAAATCTTGTTTACGAGACAGCGCTGATGGCGGATGCAAAGAGTCAAGGCGAGCGCGCCCGGCGCCGGGTCGGCACCGGCAGATTGTTCCACAAGTGTCGACATGATTGACTAAGTGAAAGCATATGGCGGGGGACACAGGCGGCCCGGGGGACCTTCGTCTCGCTCGCTGCCGAAGACGTCCTTTTACCTTCTGTCCGTCCCCCCCTCTTTCCAGCTGAGTGGCTCCTGACTGAAGAGGGCGTGAGATGCCTGTCAACAGCCAGCAATGAGGTCGTAAATCATGAGCGATTTATCCTCACCTCTGGTCCTCGTCACTGCAGCGCCGCCGTACTTTAACCGTCTGGTTTCAGTTGGTCATCCTGATCTTCACCACTTTACAGACACCGTTCCTCTACCAGCAGGTCCAGATCTCACAGAGCCAGATCTCACAGAGCCAGATCTCACAGAGCCAGATCTCATAGAGCCAGATCTCACAGAGCCAGATCTCACAGGTCCAGATCTCAAAGAGCCAGATCTCACAGAGCCAGATCTCATAGAGCCAGATCTCACAGAGCCAGATCTCACAGGTCCAGATCTCAAAGAGCCAGATCTCACAGAGCCAGATCTCATAGAGCCAGATCTCACAGAGCCAGATCTCACAGAGCCAGATCTCACAGAGCCAGATCTCAAAGAGCCAGATCTCACAGAGCCAGATCTCACAGGTCCAGATCTCACAGAGCCAGATCTCATAGAGCCAGATCTCACAGAGCCAGATCTCACAGAGCCAGATCTCACAGGTCCAGATCTCAAAGAGCCAGATCTCACAGAGCCAGATCTCATAGAGCCAGATCTCACAGGTCCAGATCTCACAGAGCCAGATCTCACAGAGCCAGATCTCACAGGTCCAGATCTCAAAGAGCCAGATCTCACAGAGCCAGATCTCACAGAGCCAGATCTCACAGGTCCAGATCTCACAGAGCCAGATCTCACAGAGCCAGATCTCAAAGAGCCAGATCTCACAGAGCCAGATCTCAAAGAGCCAGATCTCACAGAGCCAGATCTCAAAGAGCCAGATCTCACAGAGCCAGATCTCAAAGAGCCAGATCTCACAGAGCCAGATCTCAAAGAGCCAGATCTCACAGAGCCAGATCTCAAAGAGCCAGATCTCACAGAGCCAGATCTCAAAGAGCCAGATCTCACAGAGCCAGATCTCACAGAGCCAGATCTCACAGAGCCAGATCTCACAGAGCCAGATCTCACAGGTCCAGCCTCAAACGTCCCTCACTCTTTATAGAAATCACCATTTGGAAAGAATATGTTTGGTGTTTATATGTTCTGGTGCTGCCGGTTTCTAGTTTTCTCCACAGTTAAGTAAAAAGAATACTTTGATTTATTTTTTTAAACGTAGCAAACATACTTTTTTTTAACCCAAACTACAATCTTTCACGAAACCGAACCAAGTAGTTGTGTTACTGAAGGAAACCTAAAAAAAGACTGTATACATGTAATGAGCTGAAACTGTACGTTTCCTGTGAACACAGAAGTTTATTTTGAAAAGCCTATAACGAGTGCACTTTAACGCACCAGATTGCATTTGACCAGCGGCAGCAGGTTAAATGGTGGAAAGACTGAAACCAGGAGACTGGAGGCCGTTAGTACATTAATTAGTCAAATGTAAAAATAAGTTAGAAGTGAAATGTCCAGCTGTCTGAAAATATTTGGCCATATCGTGTATTTAGCTGAAAATCTCGACCTCTGCCTGAAAAATATCCTCTTCTGTGATTCAGCTGTAAAGCAAAACATCTGTTTGCTGAACAGTTAAGTTTGTTTTAAAGCTTTATAATACATGTCATTTCCTGTCTGTCTCTCTCTCTCTCTCTCTCTGTCTCTCTCTCTCTCTCTCTCTCTCTACATCTCTGCCATTTATCTTTTCTCACCAACATTTTTTTTCTCTCCTTCCTCTCCAGGTTCATAATCACTACAAGTTTTTAATCAGATCTAATCAACTCGGCAGGATCAGCACAGTGAGCTGATACCCTGCCTTATATAGGAAGCACTGTGTCACACACACACACACACACACACACACACACACACACACACACACACTGAGTGAGCGATTAGCTTGTTGTGTTGCGTTCGGAACAAACTCTCCTCATGCAGTGAACTTGTTTGTTTCCTGCAGTAACACAGAGGTAGATGTAGCTCACATTTAAATACCAGCCGTGCTACATTATGGTTGTTAGCTCCGTTATCTATTGACACCATAACAGACATCAACATTCAGCTTGAGGCATCTCCATTTGGTAATAAAACTTCAGTGTGCATATTTGGTTCTAGAAATATTGCCATGTTCATTTTGAAGTTGAATTTAATGGGCAATAAACTCCAGTGTGTGTTCATTGTAATGAAGGAACATGTCAGCCATGGTTTTAAATGGAGCGCTATGGCTACGGCTGTGATATTAGCCCGCTTACTCTCAGTGGGGGTGCAAGACAGGAGCTAACCGCAGCCCAAAGTCTGCGAGTCGTTCTCTTGTGTTTCATCTCCGCTGGAGCAACAGGATATCTGTGAACGTCCCCATGCACACACCTTGTCTCCACCCATTTTGCCTCCACCAAAGCCTCGGGACGAACCAGGTGTTGGTGGATCCACCGTCACCTGGATGATGGCGGCCCCCCAGGTCCACAGGTTGATGGCACCTCACCCATTCTGATGTCTCCGCCGGGAGCCCCTCTGCAAATTGTTCAATAACTACCTTACATTACGTGTTAGCAGCTACATGTTAGCAGCTACATGTTAGCAGATACATGTTAGCAGATACATGTTAGCAGATACATGTTAGCAGATACATGTTAGCAGCTACATGTTAGCAGATACATGTTAGCAGATACATGTTAGCAGATACATGTTAGCAGATACATGTTAGCAGCTACATGTTAGCAGATACATGTTAGCAGATACATGTTAGCAGATACATGTTAGCAGCTACATGTTAGCAGATACATGTTAGCAGATACATGTTAGCAGATACATGTTAGCAGATACATGTTAGCAGCTACATGTTAGCAGATACATGTTAGCAGATACATTCAGCGTTGGTTTGAAGAAACATTTAGAACACAACCAACCTTCTTAACAGGGAAACAGAAGCTTGATTTTATACTTCCCCGTTCATAACCGCACTCTCTGGACACCTCTGCGGTAACTAGGTGGGTACATTGCTGAATGGAGTGAAGACAGTGTCTGAGTGGAATGGTGAGTCTGCAGATGCTTCCACAAAAGTCACATTTTGTTTTCAGCAAATTTCGCTTCATGTGCCGCCCAAAAGGAGATCACCGGCAGCCGCCGCCACCGCAGCTGTCAGCGAAGCTTCAGCTTTGGCAGGAGGCCGGCGGGTTACGGCTCGCGGCGTGCAGAGTGCAGAGAGACGCAAGCAGATAAGATGAGGAGGATGTGTGTGTAAACAGATGGCTGCAAACAAAGTCATGAGAAGTAACTAAACTCAACACTCAACCGCCAGCTGAACGCCGGTCAGGGTCTCTGAGGAAATCTATGAAAAGGAGGCGCTTCTCACATCTTGTGTGTGTCTAAGACTTCTCTTGCAAACTCTCCCGGGTTCTCCTCCTCGTCTCCATCGCACTTTTGGGAGGTGACATTGCCCTGCCACGGAGCTAAGAAATAAATAAACTGAGGTGGTAGCTGGTGCTGTTACTGCTTCACGGGTAGAATTGATCCCCAGCGAGATGTGGACTTTCTTCCATCTGCTCAACGCTAATTAACAGACAAGAGCTTCCCAGAAGAGAATCTCGCGCTGCTCTTCCTCCTCCTCCTCCTCCCTCTTCTCCTCGGTTGCGGATCTGCAGGGAAACAACACACCGGCCTCGGCAGACGTTTTAGCCTGTGAGGTGAGACAGCCAATCAACAAGCACGGTCGCTTTAATCAGCGGGAACGGCGAGGCGCTGCAGCAGGTTTTTATGGGGGAAGCTGATGTGGAGACGGAGACGCAGACGAGCATCTGAACACTCCTGAGGGAACAAACTAACATCATATCTCGTATTTTATATCAGCGGCAGTATCTGGAGGTGTACAATAACTAAACTTAACATAACCGTCATATTCTCCGACTTTTTATTTTAGATATTGACCGTGGGCGTCTGTTCACTGTGAACTAATGAAGGGATTATAAAAAATAACTCAAAACAGTTAAAAACACCTACGGTGACTTCTCAAACCTCAAACTGTTCATCTATATGGTAGAAAAACTCAAATTCAGGACTTGGATATTATGAACGCAGGTTTTGAATCTTTGTATCTGGACTTCCTTGGAAGAAACTGAAAAGCTGATTAAGACTCAACAACTAGTTAATTAATAACTGAAATCTATTAATACAATGGTTAACCTTAATCTGACTTCAATCTGACCATAGATTACTGCCTCCTGCGTACAAGCCCAACATGCCTGGTCTTCATTTACAAGATGTCACTCAAAGGGACACTGACAACAGGAAGACACTCAAAACTACCACAAAGAGACATAAGACTACAAAGAGACACAAATCAACCACCAAGAAACAGAAAGAGGCTGAACAACTACAAAGTCTGCATGTGTTGTCTGTGCTCTCATACTCTGCCCGTGAATCTGACCGTGTCCATGATTCATTATGTTAGCATTGAAACTAAATGTCGACTGTGTTCAAGGAAAGTTGGAAGAAGGGAAGAAGTGAAGTTTGACGGATAATCAGCGTAGACATTTCATCATTTCCCGTCACAAATAAATGTTGTAAATAACATCCTGAAACTGGGACTTGTCCAACTTAAACATTGCACACTAAAAGGGTTTGAAATATGTGGTGATGTGTTGCTTCTCCTTTGGGGGATGATGTAGGAAATAAAGTAGTGTATGGGGGTCAAACAACCATCGCTGTTGCCTTAGTAACGCAGCTTTTAGTTGACGTATAGCTGGGGTATACGTTGCTCAGCCGGGATTAATGTGCAGCCGCCGTTACTCACAGCAGACGAACACCGAGTCCGTCCTCACCGAGCAAAAGCTCTCCGTCACATCTGAGAACATGCAGCGTCTGGAAATCAGCCTTTATGAAAGAGGTGCTGATTCAGCCCGAGCAGCCGTGATTTGCAGCCGAGCTTCATTTGCAAAAATCATGACCGGGGCAATACGCCCGACAGGCTGTGTGTGTGGTTGACGGACAGGCGGAGGGAAAAGGAGGCAGAGTTACAGCCTCCAGCAGGAGCTCAGTGACACAGAAACACTCCGATATAATGAAGAAAGTGCAAAACGAAGGAAATACCAACCAGAGCAGTCTGTCTGTAATCTGACTCCAATCTGACACGACTACGGTTTACTTTTCTGCTGAATAAAGTACATCTTCGTCAGGATCATGTCCCAGGTATGGAGGACAGTTAAACCAGGACAAGACCTCCATTCAGTTCATCACAGCGGTCGGTATCAGTATACACAGTCTGTATAAACACCCAGACCTCTTTGAAGGAATACTTCAGCATTAAAATCACCATTTGTACATCAGTTACTCACCAAGTGTCACCTTAACATCTTGAAGAACAAACGGAGGATCAAAAAACTGAGAAACTATATCAGAACTATATGAAAACCATCCGTTTACAAACACAACTCATCTTACATCACATCCGAAGCATTGCCCGTCTAACCCCTTTCTCTTTTGGTTCTTTCTTTCACATGGAGGCATAAGAGGAAAACAAAGAGTTCAAGGAAACACAAGGAGAGGATCTGATTCAGATCGTCATCTTGAGGGTGAATATTCCGTTCAACTCCAACGGGTCACCACAGCACAGGGATTAAGACTGGTTCAATCCAATTCAATTTATTTTTGGATAGCAAATTACTAATTGCCTAATTTGTACACATGTGACATCCTCTGTCCTGGAACCCCTTACATCGGAACAGGAAGAACTACCTCCCCAAACAAAACTACCTTTAACGGGAAGAAAAGAGACCTTAGGGAGGGCAACAGAGGTGCAAAGACACACCAAACTAAACGTGCCCTGTGAACCAGCTTAAAACAAACTGGTCTATTTATTCAGTCATACTATATGTTAACCTCGCCCTCAACAAACGTCCACGAGGTCGCTGTTTGTTCCCCATGTGAAACCAGAAGTCAATGTCGATTTATTTGTCACAACTTCTGTACTTCAGCAACAACACTTCTGTAGTTATTTTAACCAAAACCATGATCTTTTCCTAAACCTAACTAAGTAGTGTTGTTGTCCAAACCTAACTCAGTAGTTTAGTTGTCTCAACCTAACTCAGTAGTTTAGTTGTCTCAACCTAATTAAGTAGTTTAGTTGTCTAAACCTAACTAAGTAGTGTTGTTGTCTAAACCTCACTAAATTGTTTTCTTGACTAAACTTAATTAAGTAGTTTCCTGTGAAGACTGAATTTTATTTATAAAATATGATTGAAATGTATGAAAAATGAGGAGTAACATTTCGGAAGATATTATACTAACAGGCGTTGCTATTTGAGAAGTGTTTTTGGAATATTGCCTTCGGTTTGTTTGTTGTTGCTGGTGTGGTACATTTAATAAAGAGCGGCGGCACAATTACTCTTTCTAAGAAGTGTGAAGGTCTGGTCAACTTCATTGAAGGGACAGATTGAAGTCTTCGATAAACTTTACAGACTTTATCAAGAGTTCTTTCCTGAAAAATGATGTGAAACCTGGATCTGTCGTGTGAAACGTTTTGTACCAAACACACAAACACACAGACATGCACACACACACACACACACACACACACACACACAGACACACACACACACACACACAGACACACAGACACACAGACACACACACATACACACAGACACACACACATACACACACACAGACACACAGACACACAGACACACACACATACACACAGACACACACACACACACACACATACACACAGACACACACACACACACACACACAGACATGCACACACACACACACACACACACACACACACACAGACACACACACACACAGACACACACACAGACACACACACATACACACAGACACACACACAGACACACACACATACACACAGACACACACACACAGACACACACACACACAGACACACACACACAGACACACACACACAGACACACACACACACACACACACACACACACACACAGACACAGAGACAGACACACACACACACACACACACACAGAGACAGAGAGCCGTGGACTCACTAACGAGGACGAACACAGCTGGTTCAAACTAACCTCGTTACATTTGGTCCAAGCTCAACAGTCAAGCAGCTCATTAGAAGAGATGAGAGATGAGAGATGAGTTTCAGAAAGCCACGAGACTCATTACACCACTAATGTTTCCATGAATACACTTTTATAATTTCCTCCATTTAAAGAAGACAGATCAGAGCCAAATGTGGCATCGTTATATTGATTTACATTGATTTTATCTGACCAACAGTACGAAACTTGTTCAATTTCCAATCATTTAAAAACCGGCAGATCCTCACATTTTAGACTCTGGATCCTGATAAATGACTTATTAAATATATAAAGAGAGATATTTTCTGTTGATCGATTAATTGAGCAATCATTTCATAAATACTAAGAATCAACCAAATAACCAGCAGTATTTTGTCCCCCTGCTGTACTGTCTGGTACACTTTTTGATCTCATATTTGCTTGAACTGAGTGATATGATTTTGTTTTCCAGCGTCTGAGGTATATCAGCTGGTCAGCGCTGGTTC
>CM051689.1:1360169-1362669 GCA_028022725.1 Lycodopsis pacificus | reverse complement strand
TATCAGCCACCAGATATGCAGAGTAACAGCAGAGGATTAAACCGGCACACGAAGAGAATAATCTGTCCTTCAAGTCTCACTCCAGTGTTCACTCATGTTGCTACTTTTTCATTTAGAAAGTGTTTCTCCTTCGACTGAAATGAGCTGAAATTAACTCCCCCCCACTCCCCCTCCTCCCCCCCTCCAGCATATTGAACGATGCTATCAGAGCTGAAGCGACAGCTCGGCTCGGCTTTATTTACTTTACTTTCTGTGGTCAGAATGTGAAGCTCCTCAATTCAGACTGATGAGAGGCTGCAGATCAGCGTGTCATCAATCAGCCGGGCGAGCAAACATTAGCACAGAGAGAGAGAGGGAGGGGGAGAGAGGGAGAGAGGGAGGGAGAGAGAGAGAGGGAGAGGGAGACAGAGAGAGAGAGAGAGACAGAGAGAGAGAGAGAGAGAGAGAGGGAGACAGAGAGAGAGAGAGAGACAGAGAGAGAGAGAGAGAGAGAGAGAGAGGGAGGGAGAGGGAGGGAGAGAGGGAGGGAGGGAGGGAGAGAGAGAGAGGGAGACAGAGAGAGAGAGAGAGAGAGAGAGAGGGAGAGGGAGGGAGACAGAGAGAGAGAGAGAGACAGAGAGAGAGAGAGAGAGAGAGAGAGAGGAGGAGAGGGAGGGAGAGAGGGAGGGAGGGAGGGAGAGAGAGAGAGGGAGACAGAGAGAGAGAGAGAGAGAGAGAGAGGAGAGGGAGGGAGAGAGGGAGAGGAGGGAGAGAGGGATTTGCAAAGTGAATGCACTGGTGTATTTATCCTGACATGGTTTATGATTACCAACCCCCCTAATACACACACACACACACACACACACACACACACACACACACACACACACACACACACACACACACACACACACCCCCCTCTGAAGTCTGGTGAATGAATGATGGAAGCCAGGAGGCCGTTGGATGGAAACAGACGGGAGAGATTATTAGAAGCTTTCAGTCGGAGGTCAAAGGTGAGCGGACTGCAGCCAAACTGCTGCTCTGCCAGCGATCACTGACGCCGCTGCTCTGGATCTACGCGTTCACTGGTTCCATCCACTTCCAGCGACACAAATACAATAGTGATCGTGTTCTTCCAACTTCAAAGAGAATTTGTGATTTCTACTTTAAATGAACGTAACTCTCCACAACCTGTTGCCACAGAGAGCTTTAAAACATGCAGAACGTAAGCCTGCTTCTGTTCTTCCACCGTAGTTCCTGTTTCATAATATTGCTCTTAACTCTGTTTCATAATATTGCTCTTAACTCTTCCTCATACAGAGGTGATATAATACAAAGAGTCACTCCTCCTTTTTCGTGTTTTCCTACTAAATTCCAGCAACACGTGTCCATCTCTGCCTGAATACGTATGGAGAAAGTCTTTTCAAAATAAACCGTCTCCACAGGAAAGAAGTTGTGCTGAGGACAGAACTATGAGTGTGAAAAACATCCAGCCGAGGAAGGAAGGTCGGTCTGCTGGCTGATCCACCTCTCATGCTGAACCCTCCTGCCCTGTGTGCGGTTGCAGTTCTCACATTTCATATTTTTGGTGTGGGAAATAACACATCATTCATCAGGAAAAGCAGTGAAACAAAGGCCTCCATATGTTAAAGCCATCCTGAGTGGCACTGTGGACCAACGAGGAACCTAAAACCGAAGTAAACCCGTCATTGAAGTAACCAGTGGAGAGAGTGTTCGTTAAAACGCATCGTTCACACAGTTCACGTTGAAACAGTGGCGGCTGGTGGAACGTGTTCTAGGTAGGACGAGGAGGTAGGAGGAATAAGAGGGAAGAGGACGAGGAGGTAGGAGGAATAAGAGGGAAGAGGACGAGGAGGTAGGAGGAATAAGAGGGAAGAGGAAGAGGAGGTAGGAGGAATAAGAGGGAAGAGGACGAGGAGGAAGGAGGAATAAGAGGGAAGAGGACGAGGAGGTAGGAGGAATAAGAGGGAAGAGGACGAGGAGGTAGGAGGAATAAGAGGGAAGAGGAAGAGGAGGTAGGAGGAATAAGAGGGAAGAGGACGAGGAGGTAGGAGGAATAAGAGGGAAGAGGACGAGGAGGTAGGAGGAATAAGAGGGAAGAGGACGAGGAGGTAGGAGGAATAAGAGGGAAGAGGACGAGGAGGTAGGAGGAATAAGAGGGAAGAGGACGAGGAGGTAGGAGGAATAAGAGGGAAGAGGACGAGGAGGTAGGAGGAATAAGAGGGAAGAGGACGAGGAGGTAGGAGGAATAAGAGGGAAGAGGACGAGGAGGTAGGAGGAATAAGAGGGAAGAGGACGAGGAGGTAGGAGGAATAAGTGGGAAGAGGACGAGGAGGTAGGAGGAATAAGAGGGAAGAGGACGAGGAGGAAGGAGGAATAAGAGGGAAGAGGACGAGGAGGTAGGAGGAATAAGAGGGAAGAGGACGAGGAGGTAGGAGGAATAAGAGGGAAGAGGACGAGGAGGTAGGAGGAATAAGAGGGAAGAGGACGAGGAGGTAGG
>CM051689.1:1350169-1355169 GCA_028022725.1 Lycodopsis pacificus | reverse complement strand
CCCGTAACGATGATGGAAATCAATCGTTGCACCGGTTCCCTGCAGCTTCTGACACACGTTGTGCATTTCTTTAGTTAGTCCTGTTCAGACACCTGCCCATCAGAAAGAAGTGTTTATTTTGTCAAAAGTTATCAAAGTTATTTTTTCTTCAGCCTAAACATTTTTAGGATTCTAATAAAATTGCATTTATACTTAAAGGAAAGTGTTGTGTGTCATGTGGTGTGAATGAAGATGGTCTTGGTGTGTGTGTGTGTGTGTGTGTGTGTGTGTGTGTACAGTATGTATCTGCTGCTCAAACACTGCATTTGAACAGATGCGACGGTCTATTTTCGTTGATGCTGTTTAACCTTTACTCAAAATAAATGAAAGCAGACGGAGCCATCTGTTAGCGGCTTCACCAACGCCGACTCTGTCGCTAAAAAGTCCCCAAAAGCTCCAACCCACTTTCATCATCACAGGTTCAGCTGCTGGAGCGACGCTGCGACGGTATTTCAGCGCTGGGAGGAAAAAGAAGAGTGTAAATACTTTGACTGTCCTTTTAAAAAGTTCTCTGAGTTCTGAGACAGAATTCTGAACAGTTTTCAAGCTGATGCACTCAAATAGACATGTATCCACTAATGAATGAAATGTATTGATCCCAATGTGTCCGACACACATTTCTCCTTCACAGAATATTATCTGAGTCTTTGATAACGATGTGGACAGTTCAGTGAAGGACGAACATGGCATCGTGGTCACGTCCATCCAGACTCCATTGAAGGCTCTGGACCAATAGAAGACAGCTGTGAAAACATGAACAGAGGTCCGATACTGTAACTCCCTTTAAGTCATTCCATCCACACACAAACAAGTTTCTTAAAGCACCTGATGTGCCTATAGATTTTCATAAACGTTTAAAGCAGTTTACTTCTGCAGCGTGTCTTCATACAGTGTTCGTTCGGTTTGTGTGATATCTTACAAAAGTTTGTCATTCAAAAAACAGTTTGTTCCTCATGTGGAGCGAGAAGTAAATGTTGAGTAATTTGTCTCGTAACTTCTGCAATTCAGTCATCATTTTAACCCAAACCACCATCTCCAAGTAGTTTAGTTGTCTGAACCTAACTAAGTAGTTTAGTTGTCTGAACCTAACCAAGTAGTTTAGTTGTCTGAACCTAACTAAGTAGTTTAGTTGTCTGAAACTAACCAAGTAGTTTAGTTGTCTGAACCTAACTAAGTAGTTTAGTTGTCTGAAACTAACCAAGTAGTTTAGTTGTCTGAACCTAACTAAGTAGTTTAGTTGTCTGAAACTAACCAAGTAGTTTAGTTGTCTGAAACTAACCAAGTAGTTTAGTTGTCTGAACCTAACTAAGTAGGTTAGTTGTCTGAACATAACTAAGTAGTTTAGTTGTTTGAACCTAACGAAGTAGTTTAGTTGTCTGAACCTAACCAAGTAGTTTAGTCGTCTGAACCTAACCAAGTAGTTTAGTTGTCTGAAACTAACCAAGTAGTTTAGTTGTCTGAACCTAACTAAGTAGTTTAGTTGTCTGAAACTAACCAAGTAGTTTAGTTGTCTGAACCTAACTAAGTAGTTTAGTTGTCTGAAACTAACCAAGTAGTTTAGTTGTCTGAAACTAACCAAGTAGTTTAGTTGTCTGAACCTAACTAAGTAGGTTAGTTGTCTGAACATAACTAAGTAGTTTAGTTGTTTGAACCTAACGAAGTAGTTTAGTTGTCTGAACCTAACCAAGTAGTTTAGTCGTCTGAACCTAACCAAGTAGTTTAGTTGTCTGAAACTAACTAAGTAGTTTAGTTGTCTGAAACTAACCAAGTAGTTTAGTTGTCTGAAACTAACTAAGTAGTTTAGTCGTCTCAACCTAACTAAGTAGTTTCCTATGAAGACGGAAGTTTATTTTGAAAAGACCGCATTACTTTAATGAGCAGAAATGAACACATGTTTGACTTTGAGTAGGAAACAGCATGAACAATGAGGAGAACTCTTCATATGATGATACGATTATATGAGGATTTAGTGGAACCTAGTTGTGAAGAAAGAAGTATATTTTGAAAAGACTGCTTTTATAAGGAGCAGAAATTGACTCGTGTTGCTGGACTTAAGTAGAAAAACTCAGAAAAACTGAGGAGTAACTTTTGGATGTCATAAGAACCGTTGTTTGAGAATACGTTGGTGCTTCAGCGATCTTTTCATGGAATAGCTTCTAATTGCAGCACATTCACTTTGTTTTGCTTTTGCTACGACTGCCGGATGAAAGCAGCCTGACTTCTGTGATTGTAATTGAATCCTGAGCACAACTTCTCCAAAGTCACATCTAATCATTTTAGGATCTGCTCAGTGGAGCAGCAGGAAGCTCAAATGAGGAAAGAAAATGGGGAGGTCGGATTGAGCTGAAGCAATGTCCCTTTGTGTTAGTCCAATCAGGACAGATGGTCTGATGGTGTTGAATCAGCTGATCTGTTAATGGCAACACGTTAAGAGGAGGCTCCCTGTGGTAACGTAACCCTGACAAAAGAGACAACGAGAGATGTGGAGTCGGTGTTTTCTCTCTGCAGCTCAGATTCAGGTTTGAGTCAACGAGGACAATCTGAACAGAATGATGCTGCACCATTCAAGCCTGGGTCAGTTCTTTGTTGGAGAAACGCCACACATTTACATTTAAAAGTGTGCTTCACAGTACAGCTCAGTCAGAAATGTAACGGCATCCTGTAAGTAGTGTTGTGATTGTCCTGTGATTTGATATTCAGACTAAACTGACGTTCATTTCTTTTGCTGAGGGGTGTTTTGTTTCAGATGATGTGTCGCCTCCACAAAGACTTTCACTCCTCTGTGACTTCGTGTGTCGACAGAGGAACCCGAATGTTCAAACGTGACAGCGCTCTGAGTTTCAACCTAAACGCTTCATCCATCCACGTCATGAGTCAGGTCCTGAGTTTACTGTGACGCTGTGGAAACATTTCCCTCCTCGTCAGCTCGATGACGTTTGACAACATAAAAACGCCAATTAAAGCCGAGAAAACACTTCCTGTCTGATTCTTTCTTTTTTAACCTCATTAATCACAGAACTTTACTCCATCTGAGACACATTTTCCACTTCAGAAAGTCGTCCCAGTCGTCTGGGCAGACAGAATAGAGACACAGAATAGAGAACAGAATAGAGAAGCAGAATAGAGAAACAGAATAGAGAACAGAATAGAGAACAGAATAGAGAAACAGAATAGAGAAACAGAACAGAGAAACAGAATAGAGAACAGAATAGAGAAACAGAATAGAGAACAGAATAGAGAACAGAATAGAGAAACAGAATAGAGAAACAGAATAGAGAACAGAATAGAGAAACAGAATAGAGAAACAGAATAGAGACACAGAATAGAGACACAGAATAGAGAACAGAATAGAGACACAGAATAGAGAAACAGAATAGAGAAACAGAATAGAGAAACAGAATAGAGAACAGAATAGAGAAACAGAATAGAGAAACAGAATAGAGAACAGAATAGAGAAACAGAATAGAGAAACAGAATAGAGAAACAGAATAGAGACACAGAATAGAGAACAGAATAGAGAACAGAATAGAGACACAGAATAGAGACACAGAATAGAGAACAGAATAGAGACACAGAATAGAGAACAGAATAGAGAACAGAATAGAGAACAGAATAGAGACACAGAATAGAGAACAGAATAGAGAACAGAATAGAGACAGAATAGAGACACAGAATAGAGAAGCAGAATAGAGAAGCAGAATAGAGACACAGAATAGAGAAGCAGAATAGAGAAGCAGAATAGAGAACAGAATAGAGACACAGAATAGAGAAACAGAATAGAGAAACAGAATAGAGAAACAGAATAGAGAAACAGAATAGAGAAACAGAATAGAGAAACAGAATAGAGAACAGAATAGAGAAACAGAATAGAGACCAGAATAGAGACCAGAATAGAGAAACAGAATAGAGAACAGAATAGAGAACAGAATAGAGACACAGAATAGAGACACAGAATAGAGAACAGAATAGAGACACAGAATAGAGAACAGAATAGAGAACAGAATAGAGACACAGAATAGAGACACAGAATAGAGACACAGAATAGAGACACAGAATAGAGAACAGAATAGAGACACAGAATAGAGACACAGAATAGAGAAGCAGAATAGAGAAGCAGAATAGAGAACAGAATAGAGACACAGAATAGAGAAACAGAATAGAGAAACAGAATAGAGAAACAGAATAGAGAAACAGAATAGAGAACAGAATAGAGAAACAGAATAGAGAAACAGAATAGAGAAACAGAATAGAGAACAGAATAGAGAAACAGAATAGAGAAACAGAATAGAGAAACAGAATAGAGAAACAGAATAGAGAAACAGAATAGAGAACAGAATAGAGAAACAGAATAGAGAAACAGAATAGAGAAACAGAATAGAGAACAGAATAGAGAAACAGAATAGAGAAACAGAATAGAGAAACAGAATAGAGAACAGAATAGAGAAACAGAATAGAGAAACAGAATAGAGAACAGAATAGAGAAGCAGAATAGAGAAACAGAATAGAGAACAGAATGGAGAAGCAGAATAGAGACAGCAACTTCATTTGAGGTCGTGATCTCTTTAGAACAGGACTGCTGAGAGGAAGACGCACTCTATCAGTAACCTCTCCATCGCTTATACTTTCCTCTTCACAGGAAGTTGGAAAGAAAAGGAGGAGATGGAGATGAAGAGAAGGGTATTTGGAAGAATGTAGTCAGGAAGAAATGAAGGAAGTGAAACAGGAGGGAAATTTAAAAGACAAAAAAGTAGAATGGAAAGAATAAATGGAAAAGATGAGCTAAAGAAAGAAAAGAGAAAGTAATCCAACAAAATGAGAGGGAAGGAATAAAGGAGGAAGGAACGGCTGTGAAGGAACGATGAAGACAAACAACAAGGGAATAGAGAAAAGGTAAGAGAGGAGGAAAGAAGAAGAGCAGGAGAGAAGGAGGTGAAGAAGGAAAAGATCGGATTGGAGGCAGA
>CM051689.1:1342669-1347669 GCA_028022725.1 Lycodopsis pacificus | reverse complement strand
TTAGTCCGACGTTGACCTTCCTCCAGAAACCTCTCGGCCCTCAGAGAGACGAGGCCGCGGCGCCTCGTGGTTCACAGAGCGGGAGGTCAGACCTGTAATACTCTTTGCGGCTCCTTTGGCAGCTCGCTCTGTTTGTGCTCTCGACAAATGATGATGTCCTGTCACCTCTAGATGTACTCTGGATTGCTTTTGGTAACGTGGGACCGACAGCAGCCGTTTGTATTGATGGATGAAGTGCTGAACATTCAGGGCTCAGACAGCAAGAACCCATGTGCATCTCAGGGCACAGCCAGTGAATAGGACCTGCTGCAGCACATGTATCATTATGTTACTGTCACTATGTTACTGTTACTATGTTACTGTTACTATGTTACTGTTAGTATGTTACTGTTACTATGTTACTGTTAGTATGTTACTGTTAGTATGTTACTGTTAGTATGTTACTGTTACTATGTTACTGTTAGTATGTTACTGTTACTATGTTACTGTTACTATGTTACTGTTAGTATGTTACTGTTACTATGTTACTGTTAGTATGTTACTGTTAGTATGTTACTGTTACTATGTTACTGTTCCTATGTTACTGTTACTATGTTACTGGTACTATGTTACTGTTACTGTGTTACTGTTAGTATGTTACTGTTACTGTGTTACTGGTACTATGTTACTGTTACTATGTTACTGTTAGTATGTTACTGTTACTATGTTACTGTTAGTATGTTACTGTTAGTATGTTACTGTTACTATGTTACTGGTACTATGTTACTGTTAGTATGTTACTGTTACTATGTTACTGTTAGTATGTTACTGTTAGTATGTTACTGTTACTATGTTACTGTTAGTATGTTACTGTTAGTATGTTACTGTTACTATGTTACTGTTACTATGTTACTGTTAGTATGTTACTGTTAGTATGTTACTGTTACTATGTTACTGTTACTATGTTACTGTTAGTATGTTACTGTTAGTATGTTACTGTTACTATGTTACTGTTAGTATGTTACTGTTAGTATGTTACTGTTACTATGTTACTGTTACTATGTTACTGTTACTAGGTTACTGTTACTATGTTACTGTTACTATGTTACTGTTAGTTTGTTACTGCTAGTATGTTACTGTTAGTATGTTACTGTTACTATGTTACTGTTACTATGTTACTGTTAGTATGTTACTGTTAGTATGTTACTGTTACTATGTTACTGGTACTATGTTACTGTTAGTATGTTACTGTTACTATGTTACTGTTACTATGTTACTGTTACTATGTTACTGTTAGTATGTTACTGTTACTATGTTACTGTTAGTATGTTACTGCTGGTATGTTACTGTTAGTATGTTACTGTTAGTATGTTACTGTTACTATGTTACTGTTAGTATGTTACTGTTACTATGTTACAGTTAGTATGTTCCTGTTAGTATGTTACTGTTACTATGTTACTGTTACTATGGTACTGGTACTATGTTACTGTTACTATGTTACTGTTAGTATGTTACTGTTAGTATGTTACTGGTACTATGTTACTGTTACTATGTTACTGTTAGTATGTTACTGTTAGTATGTTACTGTTACTATGTTACTGTTACTATGTTACTGTTAGTATGTTACTGTTACTATGTTACTGTTACGATGTTACTGTTAGTATGTTACTGTTACTATGTTACTGGTACTATGTTACTGTTACTATGTTAATTATTACGACTAAACATGAACTTCAGCCTTCAACAGTGCTACTGCAGCCGAGGGGACGAGTGGCCGTGGAGGAGGAACTGTTGCAGCATTATTTCTGGTGGCTCGTTAAATCTTGTTCAAAAACTTTTTTTGTTGTATTTGTGGAAATTCTATTGACATCCAATCAATAAATCAAATGCTTTGACCAAAGAAACAAAAGAAAAGCTCTTGGTTCTGTTTATAATCCTGTCCACTCTTTCATTCGGCCCGAACAGCTGTGAGTTCCAACAGCGGCCATCTTGGTTGTTTACGTTCGTCGTGATCATTTTGGGGGCGTGTCTTTGGGGCCCTGAAGGGACGGACTCTCAGTGATGAAGACTTGGGGACTTTCTGTCCGGATGAAGTGACTTTTGGAGCTCGTGCTGTTGGAAGAGAGGGCTCATGTTTAAACCATCGCTGGTGGGTCGACGTTAGCCTTTGAACCTCACATACACCTCGCTTTAAGATGAAGAAGTTTGAATATGAATGTATATATAGTCCTATCTATTACAGGATTGTTAAATTGTCCATCTGTGGATTATAAGAGCAACACAATCATGATTGTTGCTGATTTAAAACCATGACCTGAAATCATGTGACGATTTTTAAATGTCACGATCAGGTGAATATTTAAAAGTCTTCTGAGAGGAAACAGTCTGCTGATGATTCACCAGCGGAGTCGAATGTCCACGACGTAAAGAGAGACGACTGTCGGTCACGTGACCTCGACCATAACCACACCTTCACATCTGGAACCACATTTCCTCCTTGTTTAAGCCTCAACAGCCAAAAATGACTTTGACAAAACCAGAAATCCATTTCACCGTGAGTGTCCGTCGATGAGTCATTGAAGCATGTCTGCTCAAATGTCTCAACGAGATCACGTCTGAAGTGAAATGTTTAAAATGAGCCGTGTTTGTTTGCAGTGGGTCTGCTTTGACTTCCTCATCAGACAGGAAGCTGATCGTCCGTGCTTGTCTCCTCCTGCTCCTCCTGCTCCTCCTGAGTGGATCTGCTCGTCCCTGCCGCACGCCACACGGGCCTCCTGGCCTGTGGGCTTCTGGGTAACGTTACAGTCGGGCTGTAAAGCAGGCGTTTGATTGGCTGTCTGGATCATCGTCTGAGGAGCTGTGGTGTGAGTAATCGTGTCTCCTGTAAATAGATGCCTTCATCTTCAGCCATGTTGCTTTCCAGACTGTAAAGATATTGATGGATTCATGTTTTGCTTTATTACACATCTGGAACTGTGTGAAGACATCACATGCTGTGATTACATATGATACAGAACTTACAGATACCATGTCTGATGTTTCTAGAACAAAGAGGCAGTTTAGAAGCAGAACACTGAACAACATGCTGGACCAGACGTATGCAGACAAACAGTTCAATGTCAAAATGAAATGTGTTCCTAACTTATTCCTGCATATTTAATGCACAGCAACATAATAAATCATAGTTATTTTCATTGTGCTTTCCATAATAATGATTATCAAGCACAAAAAGCATCTCTAGATGCTCCATAATTCTATTATGAATTATTAATAAGCTAACCTGCTTATAATTTAACTTTACTTACGCAGTTTTGTTGGCCTTTCTATACATGGAGTCAGAGTTTTTTGCCGTACTATTTGAAGTGAGATGAACCAAAACCGCTTTAAACTGCAGCAAGAACACAAAGTGAAGTTCAGCTGCAGAGACGTCCCGTCTGACGGATCGGAGGACGGATCCCTCCACCGATGCTTCTGTTGTCAGAGTTTAAACTTGGACGACAGTCGTGTTTATTCACAAAGTCTGAAAAACTGTGAATCCATGTTGGCCGTCCTGTCTTCATATTTACCAAGGCTGTGTGTGTTAACACAACAAGATAACACACACTCTAACACACACACACACACACACACACACTACGATCCCACACCAGCTAACACACACACACACACACACACACACACACACACACACACACACACACACACACACACACACACACTACGATCCCACACCAGCTAACACATACACACACACACACACACACACACACACACACACACACACACACACACACACTACGATCCCACACCAGCTAACACACACACTCCCAGAGAACTCCCAGAGAACTCCTCTCTCCCATAGACCTCCTCTCTCCCATAGAACTCCTCTCTCCCATAGACCTCCTCTCTCCCAGAGAACTCCTCTCCCAGAGACCTCCTTTCTGCCAGAGAACTCCTCTCTCCCATAGAACTCCTCTCTCTCATAGAACTCCTCTCTCCCATAGAACTCCTCTCTCCCATAGACCTCCTCTCTCCCATAGAACTCCTCTCTCCCATAGACCTCCTCTCTCCCAGAGAACTCCTCTCCCATAGAACTCCTCTCTCCCATAGAACTCCTCTCTCTCATAGAACTCCTCTCTCCCATAGAACTCCTCTCTCTCATAGAACTCCTCTCTCCCATAGAACTCCTCTCTCCCATAGAACTCCTCTCTCTCATAGAACTCCTCTCTCTCATAGAACTCCTCTCTCCCATAGAACTCCTCTCTCCCATAGAACTCCTCTCTCCCATAGAACTCCTCTCTCTCATAGAACTCCTCTCTCCCATATAACTCCTCTCTCCCATAGAACTCCTCTCTCCCATAGAACTCCTCTCTCTCATAGAACTCCTCTCTCTCATAGAACTCCTCTCCCAGAGAGCTGTGCGTAGACATCTTCATCTCATGAATCACACTTAAAGAGCAAGAACTGCCTCCATGTTTGTGCAAGAATACGGACATTCGTTGGATTTGAATGAAGGACATGAAATGTCGTCGGCCTTCACAACAACACGAGCAAACATCAGACATCAGACGACAACAAGCCGCTCGCATGGCCAAGGACGCTGCCGAGGAGCTTTCATATCCACTCAAAGTGTTTCTCTTCATACTTTAATAACGCTGACCTTCTCTTCTTCTGAGTCTCTGATATTTGAGATCTGTATTTCATAATTATGAATGTCATTTGCAGTTAATTGACTATATATTGAAAGATAAACAAGTCATAATTCCAAGGAAACATGCCGCTAATGGACGTTGTCTTTATGTTTTAAATTGTACAGAAAAGCATTCCATCTTCAGAGTCGTGTGTAGTTCATTCACTCTCACTCTGTCAGGGCAGCAGGTGGTGGCGTGTTTGTCCCGGTGTTGTTGGCTGGCCTCTGCCTCCTCCTCTGCCCAGGTCCATCACTCCCCCCCCCCCCCCCCCCCAGGAGTGAGTGGGGGTCAGGCAGGTCTAATCACACCCAGCTGGGTTCACTGGCTGCA
>CM051689.1:1310169-1327669 GCA_028022725.1 Lycodopsis pacificus | reverse complement strand
TGATGCATGCTGGGAAAGATTCAAATACCACTTCTTATTTGGATGAGTTGGTGGAAGCACAGAATGGATGAAAGTCCTCACATGGTGCTGGTGTTGAGTGAATGAGCAGAGATAACATCGGGTCTGCAGCAGCATGTCTGACGTGCTGCAGCGCTGGACAGCCGCTCCGTTAATTGATCTTTGTATCGAGTCGAGGTTGGTCGGGCAGCGCTGCCTCCCACAGGCGCAGTTCTTCCTCCTCTCTCTCTTTGTGTGCAGGAGGAGTTGATTGTCACGCTGGGCTGGATGTGTTTTTTTAGTTTGTCGTCAGTTTTTCTCCCCTTCCTCCGTCTCCCGTTAGCGCGCCGCTCGCTCATTCGCCGGCGGTGGCTCGGAGACGAGAGGCAGATCCATCACGACGCCGCGCTGCATATGCTAATCCTTATAAGAGATGCAGAGCAGTTGCTTCAGGGCTGATGTTTTGGGAAACTGTTATTGAACTAATTACTCATTTGCATACTTTGTCTTCAGCGTTTAGCTGCAGATTCTGTCTCTCTCTCTGGAGTCACATTATAAGTGGTGGAAAAGGAGGAAACGTGGAGGAGCTGAGTGGAGTCTGCTGCACTCGGCCTCACCGCTGCTCTCATCTCTACACTTTGGATCTAATTTAGCTTCAGTTACATCGTGCGTTAAAAGTCAACCTCTAAACGGTGTTTTCTGTATTCTAGTCTTGTACCTTTAGCGTATACGTGTCAGAGACACTGACGTGACGTGAAGAAGGAGACGTCCTCTCAGGCTTTCCTCAGACTCCAGAGTCAAATATGCTTTTTCCAGATTGGTTTCATAAACTCTGCTTCCACATCCTGCTGCTCTCCTCGCTGTACCAGCAGTCTCACCCAGGAGGCAACCTCCGGTTCAACCCTTCAACCGTGATGCGTTCTCTCTGGTGTCCACCAGGGGGCGACTCCTCTGGTTGTATAGAAGTCTATAGAAAATGACTCTACTTCTCTCTTGATTTATTCCCTCAGTAAACATTGTAAACATGAGTTTATGTCTCAATCTCTAGTTTCAAGTCTTCTTCAATACAGCATGATGTTCATTTAGTACATGATGGTCCATTTAGAGTCACACAGACCATGAAGCAGGGGATGCTTTAGGGCGGGGCTACACTGTGATTGACAGGTCTCTAATAGACCATAAAGCAGGGGATGCTTTAGGGCGGGGCTACTGTGATTGACAGGTCTCTAACAGACCATAAAGCAGGGGATGCTTTAGGGCGGGGCTACTGTGATTGACAGGTCTCTAATAGACCATAAAGCAGGGGATGCTTTAGGGCGGGGCTACTGTGATTGACAGGTCTCTACGTGGCTCCTCCTCAGTCTGAATATGGAGCTTCACCCAGGAGGCCGCTGGTCATGTCCTGAGGAGACTTGTCGAAAACGTTTTTAAAGAAAACTTTGACAATGTGTCACGTCAGTTTTTTTCCGTTGCCTTACCTTCGGAGGAAGTTATTTTATTTTGAAAAGACATCATGCAGGAACATATTGACAGGCTGTCCCTGACAGCGGTGCTGAGGGGAGCGTAGAGCGTCACAGTTTGAGGCGTCGGCCGCTGACTAAGCTGCTGTGTTTGACGCATTGAGGTGAGAAGCCTTCAACAGTGACACATCTGATCAGACGTGAGCGGAGACGAGCGGCTTGTTTATTGGTTTTGATGTGTTGTGGTCTTCAAAAAGTGATCTTGAGACTAAGACTGAGATAATTCAATGAGTTTGTGTTCATGAAGAGATCGAGCTTGTTATTGAACTGCACTCCTGTTTCATGCTGAGTCGTATGTTTCAGCAGCAGTCTATAGTTTATGATATTACTCAATAAGTATTTGCAAAATCAAATATGGCAAAATATGTGGCTCAATTTATGTCTGACTTTACATTTCTAAGAGCTCTTTAGAAGTATCTACATCATCCAGCGTGCTCTGCTGCTCTCATGTGATCCTACCAAACCACATTCTGTACTGACCCCTGACCTTTCATCTGCACACTATACTCCATATATATATATATGTATATATATATATGTCATCAATACTTTGTTCTGCACTGGAGTCCGTGGTGGGATTCTGTTCTTAAAGGAATGAAATGACTCTTCAGAGTGAAGCGGTGGTTGTGATGGAGGCTTTCTGTTTAACGGTGTAACTCTGTCAGCTCTAGTGCATAACTCTCTTGTGCATAACTCTCTTGTGCATAACTCTCTAGTGCATAACTCTCTAGTGCATAACTCTCTAGTGCATAACTCTCTAGTGCATAACTCTCTTGTGCATAACTCTCTGGTGCATAACTCTCTGGTGCATAACTCTCTTGTGCATAACTCTCTAGTGCATAACTCTCTAGTGCATAACTCTCTAGTGCATAACTCTCTAGTGCATAACTCTCTTGTGCATAACTCTCTTGTGCATAACTCTCTAGTGCATAACTCTCTTGTGCATAACTCTCTAGTGCATAACTCTCTTGTGCATAACTCTCTTGTGCATAACTCTCTTGTGCATAACTCTCTTGTGCATAACTCTCTTGTGCATAACTCTCTTGTGCATAACTCTCTTGTGCATAACTCTCTGGTGCATAACTCTCTTGTGCATAACTCTCTTGTGCATAACTCTCTGGTGCATAACTCTCTTGTGCATAACTCTCTTGTGCATAACTCTCTGGTGCATAACTCTCTTGTGCATAACTCTCTTGTGCATAACTCTCTTGTGCATAACTCTCTTGTGCATAACTCTCTTGTGCATAACTCTCTGGTGCATAACTCTCTGGTGCCACACGGAGTGACGGAGAATCGTGACCCCGCTAACAGCCCACCTGTGCACGGCTGTAACCTAAAGTTCACGCCTCCTGATGATTTGTCTCACACATCATTCCAGAGGAGGACGTGACGTGCACGCGTCCCGGGGCTCACCGCAGTTATGCTTTAATGTCCGGAGCAGTCGGCTGCCTGTAAACCTGAGTTATTGTTTGTTTAGCACATATAAAGTGTGCGTTGACGGCGAGCCGAGGGGAAGTGCAGCAAACAGAACCGCTGAGCTCAGCGGAAAGGAAGCGGCCGTCTGATCACGTCCCTGCTCGCTGTGTTGCGGTGACGAGCTCCCCCGTCATTAACCTCTCTGCATTAACAGCATTAATTAGTCCCTCAGCCTCCATCCGCCATGTTGAGTCAAGAGAGTGACGCTAAGTCACAGTTAATGAGGCTTTCTGCTACGTCATCAACGTCCCGACACACGCTGAGCAGATAACGAGGACCAGAGGCTGGAGCTCTGAGGACAGGACCAGTGACGACTGAGGAGAAGCAGTCAGCAAGAGGAGAAGCAGTCAGTGAGAGGAGAAGCAGTCAGTGAGAGGAGAACCAGTCTGTGAGAGGAGAAACAGTCTGTGAGAGGAGAAGCAGTCAGCAAGAGGAGAAGCAGTCTGTGAGAGGAGAACCAGTCAGTTAGAGGAGAAGCAGTCTGTGAGAGGAGAACCAGTCAGTCTGTTAGAGGAGAAGCAGTCAGTGAGAGGAGAACCAGTCAGTAAGAAGAGAAGCAGTCAGTAAGAGGAGAAACAGTCTGTGAGAGGAGAAACAGTCTGTGAGAGGAGAAGCAGTCAGCAAGAGGAGAAGCAGTATGTGAGAGGAGAACCAGTCAGTTAGAGGAGAAGCAGTCTGTGAGAGGAGAAGCAGTCTGTTAGAGGAGAAGCAGTCTGTTAGAGGAGAAACAGTCTGTGAGAGGAGAAGCAGTCAGCAAGAGGAGAAGCAGTCTGTAAGAGGAGAACCAGTCAGTAAGAAGAGAAGCAGTCAGTAAGAGGAGAAACAGTCTGTGAGAGGAGAAACAGTCTGTGAGAGGAGAAGCAGTCAGCAAGAGGAGAAGCAGTCTGTGAGAGGAGAACCAGTCAGTTAGAGGAGAAGCAGTCTGTGAGAGGAGAACCAGTCAGTCTGTTAGAGGAGAAGCAGTCAGTAAGAAGATAAGCAGTCAGTAAGAAGAGAAGCAGTCAGCAAGAGGAGAAACAGTCAGTAAGAGGAGAAGCAGTCTGTGAGAGGAGAAACAGTCAGTGAGAGGAGAAGCAGTCAGTAAGAGGAGAAACAGTCAGTAAGAGGAGAAACAGTCTGTGAGAGGAGAAGCAGTCTGTGAGAGGAGAAACAGTCAGTGAGAGGAGAAGCAGTCAGTAAGAGGAGAAACAGTCAGTAAGAGGAGAAACTGTCAGTTAGAGGAGAAGCAGTCTGTGAGAGGAGAAGCAGTCTGTTAGAGGAGAAACAGTCTGTGAGAGGAGAAGCAGTCAGCAAGAGGAGAAGCAGTCTGTAAGAGGAGAACCAGTCAGTAAGAAGAGAAGCAGTCAGTAAGAGGAGAAACAGTCAGTGAGAGGAGAAGCAGTCAGCAAGAGGAGAAACAGTCAGTAAGAGGAGAAACAGTCTGTGAGAGGAGAAGCAGTCTGTGAGAGGAGAAACAGTCAGTGAGAGGAGAAGCAGTCAGTAAGAGGATAAACAGTCAGTAAGAGGAGAAACAGTCAGTA
Organism: Lycodopsis pacificus; assembly: GCA_028022725.1. Taxonomy (NCBI): domain Eukaryota; kingdom Metazoa; phylum Chordata; class Actinopteri; order Perciformes; family Zoarcidae; genus Lycodopsis; species Lycodopsis pacificus. The sequence goes on along the minus strand of CM051689.1, from coordinate 1,323,156 downwards.
AGAAGAGAAACAGTCAGTAAGAGGAGAAACAGTCAGTGAGAGGAGAAGCAGTCAGTAAGAAGAGAAACAGTCAGTAAGAGGAGAAACAGTCTGTTAGAGGAGAAGCAGTCTGTGAGAGGAGAACCAGTCAGTCAGTTAGAGGAGAAGCAGTCTGTGAGAGGAGAAGCAGTCAGTAAGAGGAGAAACCGTCTGTGAGAGGAGAAGCAGTCAGTAAGAAGAGAAGCAGTCAGTAAGAGGAGAAGCAGTCAGTGAGAGGAGAAACAGTCAGTAAGAGGAGAAACAGTCAGTAAGAGGAGAAACAGTCTGTGAGAGGAGAAGCAGTCAGCAAGAAGAGAAGCAGTCAGTAAGAGGAGAAGCAGTCAGTGAGAGGAGAAACAGTCAGTAAGAGGGGAAACAGTCAGTAAGGGGAGAACCAGTCAGTCTGTTAGAGGAGAAGCAGTCTGTGAGAGGAGAAACAGTCAGTAAGAGGAGAAACAGTCAGTAAGAGGAGAAGCAGTCTATGAGAGGAGAAACAGTCAGTGAGAGGAGAAGCAGTCTGAAAGAGGAGAAACAGTCTGTGAGAGGAGAAACAGTCTGAGAGAGGAGAAACAGTCAGAGGAGAAACAGTCAGTGAGAGGAGAAGCAGTCTGTGAGAGGAGAAGCAGTCAGTGAGAGGAGAAGCAGTCTGTGAGAGGAGAAACAGTCTGTGAGAGGAGAAGCAGTCAGCAAGAGGAGAAGCAGTCTGTGAGAGGAGAACCAGTCAGTTAGAGGAGAAGCAGTCTGTGAGAGGAGAACCAGTCAGTCTGTTAGAGGAGAAGCAGTCAGTGAGAGGAGAACCAGTCAGTAAGAAGAGAAGCAGTCAGTAAGAGGAGAAACAGTCTGTGAGAGGAGAAACAGTCTGTGAGAGGAGAAGCAGTCAGCAAGAGGAGAAGCAGTCTGTGAGAGGAGAACCAGTCAGTTAGAGGAGAAGCAGTCTGTGAGAGGAGAAGCAGTCAGCAAGAGGAGAAGCAGTCTGTAAGAGGAGAACCAGTCAGTAAGAAGAGAAGCAGTCAGTAAGAGGAGAAACAGTCTGTGAGAGGAGAAACAGTCTGTGAGAGGAGAAGCAGTCAGCAAGAGGAGAAGCAGTCTGTGAGAGGAGAACCAGTCAGTTAGAGGAGAAGCAGTCTGTGAGAGGAGAACCAGTCAGTCTGTTAGAGGAGAAGCAGTCAGTAAGAAGATAAGCAGTCAGTAAGAAGAGAAGCAGTCAGCAAGAGGAGAAACAGTCAGTAAGAGGAGAAACAGTCTGTGAGAGGAGAAGCAGTCTGTGAGAGGAGAAACAGTCAGTGAGAGGAGAAGCAGTCAGTAAGAGGAGAAACAGTCAGTAAGAGGAGAAACAGTCTGTGAGAGGAGAAGCAGTCTGTGAGAGGAGAAACAGTCAGTGAGAGGAGAAGCAGTCAGTAAGAGGAGAAACAGTCAGTAAGAGGAGAAACTGTCAGTTAGAGGAGAAGCAGTCTGTGAGAGGAGAAGCAGTCTGTTAGAGGAGAAACAGTCTGTGAGAGGAGAAGCAGTCAGCAAGAGGAGAAGCAGTCTGTAAGAGGAGAACCAGTCAGTAAGAAGAGAAGCAGTCAGTAAGAGGAGAAACAGTCAGTGAGAGGAGAAGCAGTCAGCAAGAGGAGAAACAGTCAGTAAGAGGAGAAACAGTCTGTGAGAGGAGAAGCAGTCTGTGAGAGGAGAAACAGTCAGTGAGAGGAGAAGCAGTCAGTAAGAGGAGAAACAGTCAGTAAGAGGAGAAACAGTCTGTTAGAGGAGAAGCAGTCTGTGAGAGGAGAAACAGTCAGTGAGAGGAGAAGCAGTCAGTAAGAGGATAAACAGTCAGTAAGAGGTGAAACAGTCAGTAAGAAGAGAAACAGTCAGTAAGAGGAGAAACAGTCAGTGAGAGGAGAAGCAGTCAGTAAGAAGAGAAACAGTCAGTAAGAGGAGAAACAGTCTGTTAGAGGAGAAGCAGTCTGTGAGAGGAGAACCAGTCAGTCAGTTAGAGGAGAAGCAGTCTGTGAGAGGAGAAGCAGTCAGTAAGAGGAGAAACCGTCTGTGAGAGGAGAAGCAGTCAGTAAGAAGAGAAGCAGTCAGTAAGAGGAGAAGCAGTCAGTGAGAGGAGAAACAGTCAGTAAGAGGAGAAACAGTCAGTAAGAGGAGAAGCAGTCAGTAAGAGGAGAAGCAGTCAGTGAGAGGAGAAACAGTCAGTAAGAGGAGAAACAGTCAGTAAGGGGAGAACCAGTCAGTCTGTCAGAGGAGAAGCAGTCTGTGAGAGGAGAAACAGTCAGTAAGAGGAGAAACAGTCAGTAAGAGGAGAAGCAGTCTATGAGAGGAGAAACAGTCAGTGAGAGGAGAAGCAGTCTGAAAGAGGAGAAACAGTCTGTGAGAGGAGAAACAGTCTGAGAGAGGAGAAACAGTCAGAGGAGAAACAGTCAGTGAGAGGAGAAGCAGTCTGTGAGAGGAGAAGCAGTCAGTGAGAGGAGAAACAGTCTGTGAGAGGAGAAGCAGTCAGTAAGAGGAGAAGCAGTCAGTAAGAGGAGAAACAGTCAGCAAGAGGAGAAACAGTCTTTGAGAGATGAAACCGTCTGTGAGAGGAGAAACAGTCCGTAAGAGGAGAAACTGTCTGTGAGAGGAGAAGCAGTCAGTGAGAGGAGAAACAGTCTGTGAGAGGAGAAGCAGTCAGTTAGAAGAGAAGCAGTCAGTAAGAGGAGAAGCAGTCAGTAAGAGGAGAAACAGTCAGCAAGAGGAGAAACAGTCTTTGAGAGATGAAACCGTCTGTGAGAGGAGAAACAGTCCGTAAGAGGAGAAACTGTCTGTGAGAGGAGAAGCAGTCAGTGAGAGGAGAAACAGTCTGTGAGAGGAGAAGCAGTCAGTTAGAAGAGAAGCAGTCAGTAAGAGGAGAAGCAGTCAGTAAGCGGAGAAGCAGTCTGTAAGAGGAGAAACAGTCAGTAAGAGGAGAAGCAGTCTGTTAGAGGAAAAGCAGTCTGTCTGTTAGAGGAGAAGCAGTCTGTAAGAGGAGAACCAGTCTGTTAGAGTTGAACCAGTCTGTAAGAGGAGAACCAGTCTGTTCGAGGAGAAGCAGTCTGTCTGTTAGAGGAGAAGCAGTCTGTAAGAGGAGAAACAGTCAGTAAGAGGAGAAGCAGTCTGTCTGTTCGAGGAGAAGCAGTCTGTTAGAGGAGAAACAGTCTGTTAGAGGAGAATCAGTCTGTAGGAGGAGAAGCAGTCTGTTAGAGGAGAATCAGTCTGTAAGAGGATAACCAGTCTGTTAGAGGAGAAGCAGTCTGTAAGAGGATAAGCAGTCTGTTAGAGGAGAAACAGTCTGTAAGAGGAGAAACTGTCTGTAGGAGGAGAACCAGTCTGTCTGTTCGAGGAGAAGCAGTCTGTAAGAGGAGAACCAGTCTGTCTACAGTTTGTACAGTTTAAATAATGTCAGACAATATAATTATGGACAAAAAACTAATTGAAAGAAATGTTTTTATATGAAATAAAGCCCCGTGGGATGTGATTCATACTGATGCATCCAGATGTTTAGACTATCAGAGTGAATCTGTTATTATTAGTTCTTCTGAACTTGGCTCAGTTAAAGCTACTGATTGATTTGAGTCAGAGCCTTCAGTGACACTTTGATGTGAACTCCAGAGGAGTTTGTAAAGATCTGCTTCTTTCTTATTACACAATAATAAGTTGCTGACATGAGTCATGACGTGAAGGAGCACCATAGTCATGAGGCCACACCACAGTTAGACTGAACTCAGTTCAGTGGCGTCACTGTATGTAGACAAGAGATGAAGTAAAAGGAGAGACAACACCCCGGTGTTTACCGTCCAATCACGTCACGACATCCGGTTCACAGGGCAGACGAACGGTCACGGATGAATCAGACGGTAAGGATTCATGCTGCTGTCGATCCATTTGTCTTTGTTTCGTTCAATCAGTGACAATTACTACAAAACTGCCGCGTCATCGTCATTGCGCTGGTTCCAGATGAATCCCGTCGTTGTCTGTGTCTGTAAGGAAGCATCTTGTTGTGTATCTGAAAGGTTCTCCAGCACACAGACCTGGATATAAACCTCCACCCGTACTGCACCATGAGTCCAGCAGCAGCACCTGCAGACCTGTGAGGTCCTGACGTCCTGTTAGCGGTTTGTCTTGGTGAGGTGTCTGTTAGCGATGAGCTGCAGTGACGGGCTCGAGTGCTCATCTAAATCAATACGGCCTGGACCTTCACCTCACACTAATGATTAAAGCCCGATCGGCCGACACATCCAGAAAAACACCGAGCGGCGCGATAACCAACAGGGTATCGAACACTAGATCAAAGCGCTGTGACGCGATGGCTCCGCTCCCGTTAGCATTACACGCCTGCCCATCGTTCACTGCGAGTAAATGTGATTGAATGTGTTTTCCTTCTCTCAGAGGCCATTAGCAGAGCGATCGTGATCAGTGGGGTTTACATCACGCCGCTCTAAAGGGTGGTGGCTGCTGCTGCTTATCTAATGGCCCACAGGCAGAAGAAGCCATTAGCAAATTAGCAAGTCCATCCTCACCAGGGCTATTAGGCCGAGCCTCACGAAGTTACTGAGAAACACAAGATGAAGACCACGAGGTCTCTGGGACATGATGGTGGGACGGGCTATAGACTGGTTTGTCTGTTTGAAGGTGCTGCATATCTTCCATAGGCGTGACCATAATATCTAACCCTTCCTGTCAAACTGAACACCCTGCCTCTGCTTCACCCTTATTTCAGTGGTGAACTGGAGAATAATCTCTCACTCTTTGAACCACAGACTGTATATAAGAAGAGGACGTAGTCGCCGTCACGTCACTCATTGGTTTGTAAGCTGCCATTTAAAGATGTGTGCAAAATATCCTGCATCAAACTTACCCAAAGGGGGTCCATGTAGATCCACCAACAGACGTGACGACAGCAACCTGGTGTCTGTGTCTCGCACTCACTTTTTTATATTTCTGAACCAGTGTTTTGCTGTTTGTTTGATGAGAACTGCTGAGTGTTAGTACGCTTCAAAAGACATTTAAGTGACAATTGCAAGTGACAAATAATTGTCTTATGACGACAGAGACCCTCTAAATGTTGCTATTGAGGCTTTCAAGGGGTCTCGGCCCTCGCCATCTTGGCTTTTTGCAACAAGACTTGACACGAGAGGGTGGAGCTAAGTTCAACCGAATGCTGAAAAAGACTTTCGTAGGCAAACAAAATGTTACAATGAACTTTCATGAAGAGTTAGGAAAGTTGGAAGACAAAAACACGGACAACTCCCACACCGTGGTGTCGACCTGTCAATCAGCGTGTAGCCCCGCCCTAAAGCATCCCCTGCTTCATGGTCTGTGTGACTCTAAATGGACCATCATGTACTAAATGAACATCATGCTGTATTGAAGAAGACTTGAAACTAGAGATTGAGACATAAACTCATGTTTACAATGTTTACTGAGGGAATAAATCAAGAGAGAAGTAGAGTCATTTTCTATAGACTTCTATACAACCAGAGGAGTCGCCCCCTGGTGGCCACTAGAGAGAATGCAGCTTTAACACGTGAAGCTTTGACTTCACTTTTCAGAAGCGGAGGGTGTATGCTGGTTTCAACAGGGACATGACGACATGACGGACGTCCTGTGGGTGACAGAAGCCTTCAGGATGAGGACATCTGATGGCGAGAGAGAAGAAATCATCCCAGAGTCAGATTTGCCTCTACATTCCACTTATTACTCCTGGAATCAATAACTATAATCTGCAGTATGATGCACTTCATACAGTGTGAGAATCATTTTAAAGTGTATTGCAACCAAGTGGAGGTTCTATAAATAATGTCTCCATTGTACATTTATGCAAACCACAGATCCATTGAACGTCGAGGTTTATAAATACATGCAACATGTTGATGTAAACATGTGAAACAGGAATCAAATGTAATGTCTCTGGAAATAGTTTAACGTTACGACCGTATATAAACAAACAATGGACCGTACGTAATGTAACAGACAGCAGCAGAGTATCGGTTGCTCGATATACGTTACTCGCTCTGACCGAATACAAAAACCCGTCAATATTCAACATGTTTGTGGTCTTTAGAAGTGTACAAAGCCCAGCAGGCAGGACGATGTTGGTAAAGGTCTGTGAGGTCTGTTTGGTGTAATCACCTTCACTTGGTACAGTCTGAAACCTTCCAGTGAAAGTATTGACGAAACGTTGCTGAAAAAGACAAGAAGTTGGCTGTGGCTCCGTTTCCTTTCACACATCAAACTTTCACGCTCTCCCTCCTCTCAAAGACTCCGGAGCCGCTAATAAGAACACAGATGGACACGAGGTCGTCCCCTCCAGCCTGATCTGATTGGCTGAACCCTTTGGCCCCGGCGGCGGGTCGGGGCGGCCTGAGTGGCATCGTCCTGCTCTCGGGGTCACAGTTTGTCGGGTACATTTCCTGCGCTGCCCTTTGGCTCCTCCTGTCACCGAGTAGTGTTCGACGATGACAAACCAGAGCAATTAGGAAGCGCAGGGTTCCGCTCACAGCCCTCGCTGTATTTCACTCATCGATTTATTTCTGTGTGTCGCGCCGGCAGGGCCACACAGAGCCACTTCGGGGCCCGGAGCAGGATTCAGTTTGATGTCCCCCTGTATTAAGAAACCCGTCAATCAATCAGGAGCTGGTGGAAACATCGTACACTCATTTATAAAATGAACTTGCTGAGTCCACGTTTGAGATGAAAGGACTGACGATGGTTCCTTTCTCTTGAAGTCGCTTGTTATTGATTTGTTTCTCTGCGTTTTGTTTCACCGCGTCGTGCCTCTGAGTCACAAGCTCTCTCTGCATTGAAGAGACTTTGAAGACGACACGTATTGGCATATGGTTAGGGATGGTTTAATTTAATTTGTGTGGTATCCTACAGGTCCCCTGATTACCACTGTTGGGGAGTTAATTGGTGTCGCTCAGCCCTCTGAGGAGAACAGAAGGCGAGCTGAAGGCTGGCACACACACACACACTCACACACACACACACACACACACACACACACACACACACACACACTCACACACACACACCTCCAGCTCTTTTTGTTTTATTGAGCAGAGCAAAGCATTGTCTCTTCATCCATCAAACGTGTCAGATCACCCAACTTGAATCCCAGCGCTCCTTCTTTTCTTTTCATCAGGAACTCCAACTACCTGACGCTGATGCAGGGAAAAGTAGGCCAGCGCCGCTCGCCAACAGAACGCTGCCCACAACGCTGTTTGCTGCTCTTTCTTCTCTTCTTCTCCTTTTTGACTCGGCTCCCTCGTTCGGTGGTTTCATTTGAAACCGACTTGTCTTGGTTCGCAGTCAAACTGGCAGAAGGAAGCGAGCACAGATGTGGGTATTCAGCGGCCCGGCGATCAAAGGTAATGGACGGCAGGACCCATCGGTCACCGCGCGGCGCTGCTTTGAACCAGGCGGTCGTCCGGGTCTGAAGTCGCCGCCAACCCATTAGAGAAAGAGCACGATCAGCAGATCTGTGACTTCGCTAATCACAAGCTGAAAGCAGCCAAGAGAAGCATCCGCAAACCAAACAGTCATGTGACTGCTGAGGAAGCACAGAACCATGAACGGTCCAATGAGGAAACTACTTGTGTTCACAAAAGTCCAAATATTAGCAGAAGCTATTAAAGGCAGTGTGAGACATGATTGGTCCTTAATGTGAACAAGTTACATAATGTGAATTAGTGAATTAGTGACAACATGAGCAACCACTTTTCTGACCTGAGATTATTTCCTTGTCCTGCGGATCCGGCCAGAGGAAACTAATACCTCATTAAACATCTCTCCAGCTTCAGCTCTTCTTCTGCAGGTTTCAGCGGAACTACTCGATATTCATTCACCACCAAATGGACCAATGGACTGTGATGATCTCACACTCCTCTCACAGTCTGCAGCTCCTCACGTCTCCTCTGCTTATGCATTTGTTAGTATTCGTTTATCATCAACCCTCTCATTTTTTCTTCCTGTAAAACCTTTAAATATTTTTGATGACTCATCTTGAACTCAGGGACAAGCTTCATCATGTAAATCTGCTCCTGACCTTTAACCCCTGGGTCCTTGTAGTCAGCAGATTGATCTCAGCGGACATAGATGTGAACATGGATCTCAGACTCAAATGTCGCATAAGCCAAATATATATGAAGCTGTATAATTACTGTACCCCAAATACCCCAATGAGCCTCAATAAGAGGGTTTTTTGGGGGTTAAGTGCAGCGTTACCTTCATTTGTTTATGTTTGATAATTAGCTTGTCAACCAGGTTTCATTATGGAAAATGTTAAATGAGATGAAACCACGCCCACTTCTGTATGACGGAAGCCTCGACGGAGCGCCGACAAATATGACAGCTACAGCAGCTCAGCAAACAGAAATATGGGAAAGCTAACGACAGCTAGCTACCTAGCTATCGTCACAGCGTAAGAAAAGCTCATCAACACATCCAGCTGATCCGCCAGGAACACGCATTCACCAGATGTTGAAATGTGCGGATGAATTGGGCCGGAGCTCTTTAAACACTTTAGATTGCTCAGTTGAGATGCTAGATGTGCTGTGTTTTTATTAATGCTGCTCTTCAGAGCTACAGTTATCAGAACACTCAGCCGTCAACCAGCGTCCATCAAAGGTTCGGAGGCTAAACGCTGAAGAGATCCAGCAGTTGTCTTCGCCAAGCGGCCTGTCAGCGCTGATCAGCTGCAGCCGGACCGACAGCAGGAAGGACAGACGGGCCGGCCGGCAGCTGCAGCAACATGCAGAACAGCATTCTGGGAGGACAGGGGAAGAGGGAAGGGAGGCTTCAAATTAAAAGTGGCAGCCGGAGCTGAACTCCGGAGCTGTTTCTCTCAACATCGGGTCAGAGGTCACCAGCGTCTGCAGGTCTTCTTCTCCTGCAGGATTTCCTCGGAGCTGAACCGTCAGCGGCGGAGCGGTGACGCGACTCCTCCGACGGGATTCTGCCTGCATGCTTCTGTTTGTATTCTTCCCTCCTCCTGCCTTTGAGCAATCCATGTCATTATCCTCACGTCCCGGCGGGATTTAGATAACTTCCTGTCGTGTAGAGTCAATCTGCAGCTCATCCAGCGCCTCACTGTCACGCGCCCGCGTCGCTGCATCTTTAATGCCGCTGCAAGAGTTGTGCATCGACAGCGTTTGGCAGCACGCTGTGACACCAGTTTGGCTGAAGTAAACATCCCGTCAGACGCCAACGTCTGCTTCTCTACGTGGATTCACAAACAACTGTGTGTGTTTCTACACGGTGACACATCATGACGCCATTGTGTGCCTGTAATTTTGTCTTTAAAATCTTTTCCTTTCTTTAATGTAAACAAAAAAAGTATTTTTTGAAATAATGTCTGGAGAACACGGCACGAAGAGGAAGTATCCGGAACGTCTTCAAAGACTTCCAAATGTTTCAGTTTTCCTGACAGGGCCAATCGTATGATGGCTGTAGTCTCATAGGAACCTTTACCTGGTCCTGAACCAGTCTCAGTGTAGTCCTGATCCTCTATATGACCCACTCTCAGTGTAGTCCTGATCCTCTATATGACCCACTCTCAGTGTAGTCCTGATCCTCTATATGACCCACTCTCAGTGTAGTCCTGATCCTCTATATGACCCAGTCTCAGTGTAGTCCTGATCCTCTATATGAACCAGTCTCAGTGTAGTCCTGATCCTCTATATGAACCAGTCTCAGGGTAGTCCTGATCCTCTACAGACCTCCATCAGTACAGAGACCATCAGAGAGAAGATGGTCTGTTTCTATAGAGTTATTCTTGATGCTCGTCATCGGAGCCACCGGGTCGGATTCTGGTGAAACCAGATGAAATCATGCAGGTTCACCAGAACCTCCTTCAGCTCAGACTCCAGCAGAGACCGCTCCACCATAGACAGGCCCAGATCCTCCAGCAGAGACCGGTCCACCGTGGATAGACCCAGATCCTCCAACAGAGACCGGTCCACCGTGGACAGTTTTAATCCTGAGGATTTGACAGAATAATGTCACATCTTGGTGTCAGTCAGTGAGTGCTGGAGCTGGAGACTTTTCTAAATTCACACTTCAGCACTTGGGCTGCGTCAGCGCACCGATGCGATGGCTGTGATAACATGTAATGGATCAGCCATCTGCAGCAGGTTTCAAATCGCTGCAGTGTTGAACTGAAATGAAGACACGTAGCACTGTGACGTGTACAAACACCAGCTACATTAAAGAGAGCGAGTGTCGACTGCAGCTGTGTTTCCTTTAAAGCGCTGAACTTATTACGTAAGCACAAACAATCTGTGATGTTCTGTTCATCACGTTGATCCGCTGCTTCTTCCTGAGTCCGGCTCCACAGCAGCAGCAGCAGGAAGCAGATGATGAAGTGGAGCTGTGATAATTTAGCTGCCAGCGTTATAAACAGGGTCCACTGAGTCTGACCCGTGGCTCAACGCGCCGCCCATGAATCAGCCGAGCAGCGTCAACATTTGGGCAATAAATAACTATAATTAAAAAGTACTGGTTATTGCATAAATTAGGTAATCAATTAGACTGCGTTTGGTATTCATGCGCTGCCTGCTCAGCCTGCAGTTTGACTTATTAGGCTGCACTGTGCTTCACTGAGATTTGGGAGCTGGTATTTTTCTTGTGTGTGTGTGTGAGTGAGAGAGAGTGTGTGAGTGTGTTTGTGTGCGTGTATTTGTGTGTGTGTGTTTGTGTGTTTGTGTGTGTGTATTTGTGTGAGTGTGTTTGTGTGTTTGCGTGTGTGTGTGTGTGTGTGTGTGTGTGTGTGTTTGTGTGTGTGTGTGTGTGTGTGTGTGTGTGTGTGTGTGTGTGTGGTGAGTCCTGAGGCATATTTTCTGATGATGCTTTCACAGTTCTTCTCTTCTTACACTAACTTTGTTTCAAATTATTGAAAAAATAACAGTTTTTTGCAGTGTGTTGAGCGCAATTATTATTATTTTTATATTTAGTTGATTCTACTAAATCTATTTACATTGATAGAACTCAAAGTGTTCAATTATAACTGTAATTTATATGGTAAAGAAGTAGCGATTGTGCCTTTAAGGGAGTGTATTGAAAGATGCTATCAGGTTGCATCATGGGAAAATAAATCCACCGTGTCTGAGGAAGATATGAAAGGGAGGAGAGGATCTGGGCCGCGCTGCTTTTGTTAAAGTAATACAGTTTGCCGTCTTGGTTCGGTGCTCTTGTTTCATAACGATTCAACAGAACGTGAAATATCAACCGAAGAAATGACGACCGAAAGTATTTATGAGAAAAACAACAGCAGAACTTTGAAACGACGGAGCAACTCTTCTCTGGTTTCATGAAGAATACGAGGCTGAATTAAAATGCACTCTTTAGTTTTTGCAGTGTTTGCTTTTACTTCCCCTAAAATGCATGACAAACAGGTTTCCATCGAGGGTTCCTCCCACACTTCTGTCCCATGATGCACCTCACTTAGAGAACATGAATAGTTGATGGGGAAAAGAACAACAATTGTTACTTAAGTCTTCATATAATATTTAAAGGACGAGCGCGGAGGTCTGCAGCGGCGGCCTTGTAGCTGAAAGCACTGAGGAGCTTCGTGCAATTAACTGCCAGAGGGGGAAACTGGAAGGAACGAAGAAAAGAAATGTGGGTTTTTTGGTAAAAGAAGAAAAATAAATATATTAATGCCATCGTTCAAACTGCTCCCTTTCCCTCCTAATTTAATTGCAGCTTCTGAGAACTGTGCAGGAATAGAAGTGCAGTCGATGAGCGTGTGCCGAGCCGACAGATTGCCTGATATCCATGCGGCGGGCTCAGCGCATGAAGAATGGCCTCGGCGTCGTCCTCCTCCCTCTGAAGGCTGCTGGAGCCTTGGCAGCAGCTGCTTTTGTTTATTCTGCACCTAACACGTCCTCCCCCAAAAGTTTACCCTTGATCAACAAGCATATTAGGTTATGCTAATATTCCCCGTCATTAGAAAGCTGCTCGCGGCGCTGGCTCCCTCTCGTTTGTTTCGGTTACTTCGTGTTCCTCTCAGCGCGTTAGCGGCCAGCGTGGGCGCGTGAACGCGGGTCAAAGGGTTCAATTCTGCACATCTATATTATTGGTGTTAGCTTTCAGCTAATGTGCAACTCCTACCTCCCGCCCTTAAACATGACAGAGGTGCACTAATGGACAGCTGGAGGGCTTTAATGTATGAAGAGCGTCGGGCCGCCGGCGGCTCCAGCCTCCATCTCGCTGCTACGAAACGCACTCTGTGCACACTGAACAAACTGAGATCCAACACCAGCTCCTCCAGGCTGCTGAGTCCCACGGGCCCGCTTTCACAACAAGGAGGAACTACTTGATGACAAGAAGAGCAAGAGGAAGGAAGGAAAGCTCAGTGTTGTATTGTGTGCTTTACATTCATCAACAAATTCAAATCAGTGACAGAAAGGCAATAAACAAAGCTGCTAAAACCTTTTCTCAGCAGGCAAATATGTGAACAGTAGAGACAATATCGTCTTCTACGGCTTTATTAAAACTCAAATGATGACAAATCATTGCCAGAAGAACTCACTAAAAACTCAGATGTGTCACACTGTGGACACAAGTACATGCAGTATGTACAAGTACATGCAGCATGTACAAGTACATGCAGTATGTCGTCCATGTGAAGAGAGACCTGAACGCTGCAGCACGATGCTTCATCTGTTGAACAGACGAGCACCAGCGGGTCGGAGGACGGTGGGCGAGCGTTATAGAACTCCAACAGTCTCACTGCATCGACTGCAGCTCTTCTTTCAGGCGTCAATGTGATTTTGAATGAAGGTTTCCCACTTCTGGACCAGAGCTTTGCTTTAAACGCTGAGATGGATTCTGAGCCACATTTAGGACTCAGTGAGAGTCTCGTCTCTCTGCTGCATCCGCCATGAAACACAGACATGAACACGTGATGCGGCCCAGACAGCTCAGAGCGACGGACTGAGAGCTGCTGCTTGACTCACCGTGTCCCTG
>CM051689.1:1289255-1309969 GCA_028022725.1 Lycodopsis pacificus | reverse complement strand
AATACAGTATTTTCAAAACAAACAACTAAACTACTTAGTTAGGTTGAGACAACAAAACTACTTAGTTAGGTTGAGACAACTAAACTACTTAGGTTGAGACAACTAAACTACTTAGGTTGAGACACAAACTACTTAGGTTGAGACAACAAAACTACTTAGTTAGGTTGAGACAACTAAACTACTTAGTTAGGTTGATACAACTAAACTACTTAGTTAGGTTGAGACAACTAAACTACTTAGTTAGGTTGGGACAACTAAACTACTTAGTTAGGTTGGGACAACTAAACTACTTGTCATGTTGAGTGACAGCTTGTCCAATTTGCATATTTTGGGCAGGAATGAGAATATAAAGCCATCTGTAGTCCATTGAGACCAAAGTATACAATACACAAGACCAGAGGCAGAAACAAGGAGTGAAAACATTGTTCTAGATTTGATAATAGTCCAGAATAATGAGCAAACTGTAAATATGAATATTGGCTGTAAATGAGGATTATTGTCTCATCCAGGGGTCAGAGTCCTGAAAACCTTTTCTGAAGATGGACATGTTCGTTTCTCATGTTCACTCTTTTTCAATCTGTCTTTCTTGCTGTATCTTCAGTCAAAGATGCCCAGTGGAGTTTCCGTTGTCAACGAACTGCTTCTCCATTAAATCTCAATACATGTATCCTCGTGAATCCTCTTCTAACGTGTTGAAACCTGCATCGATGACGATGACGTATGTTCTCGCTGTAAAGACACTCTGCTACGTTTTACAGCACAGAACCGTCACACACTGTTACAGCGCGGAGCAGCGGACATAAATCAGCAGGACATCACGTCTGAGCTCAGCACTACAGCACTACAGCCACCAGCAGCCTGGCATCTATACGTCCGCTTCGCTGAGAGAACCAGATGATGATGCATGATCCTGTCCAGAAGGATTGACGGTCCCTGAAGGCACCGCAGAGCTGAGCGGCAGCTATAGAACCACAGTAACTCCTCAGACCGCCACGTGCTCCCTGTAGGACACTAGGGGGGTCCTACAGGACGCTAGGGGGGTCCAACAGGACGCTAGGGGGGTCCTACAGGACGCTAGGGGGTCCTACAGGACGCTCCATCTGCAGCTCCTCGGGGGGGGGTGTTACCCAACAACAACAATCAGCGTTCGGTTCGTTTTCCTCCCTCCACTCCTCAAAACGCACGTTGAACCATCTGCTGCCGCCATCATGACGTGTGACACCAACTGATTTGACTCTCTGACGCCTCGTGTGGTTGCTTTGGGAGAAGTGGTGACGGACTGCGTCTACGGAGGGTCGACTCACATCACATGAGGGACGCTTCAACAGCTGACGGATTGAGTCCTGTGTGTGTGTGTGTGTGTGTGTGTGTGTGTGTGTGTGTGTGTGTGTGTGTGTGTGTGTGTGCGTGTGTGTGTGTATGTGTGTGTGTGTGCGTGTGTGTGTGTGAGAGAGGGTGAGTAGGTTTTGTTTACCTGCAACCCTTCAAAAACAGCGAGCGTGCAGAATGAGGTAAATAGTAAAGAGGTAATTGCACACAAGGGGACGAGTGTGTGTGTAAAAAAGAGAGACAGTGTGTGTGTGTGTGTGTGTGTGTGTGTGCGTGTGTGTGTGTGCAGCAGTGTGTTGAGCGTGTGCAGAGAGCTGTATGCTTCACACTGCCACAGAGTTGGCACAGGTGTCAAAAAAAGTATTTAATTAGCAAACAAACAAACAAACAAAGAAACAAAGAAAAGAGCGCGTTAGTGGATGAAGTGAAGGGAGTGAAGGGAGTGAAGGAGTGAAGGGAGTGAAGGGAGTGAAGGAGTGAAGGGAGTGAAGGGAGTGAAGGGAGTAAAGGGAGTGAAGGAGTGAAGGGAGTGAAGGGAGTGAAGGGAGTGAAGGAGTGAAGGGAGTGAAGGGAGTGAAGGGAGTGAAGGAGTGAAGGGAGTGAAGGGAGTGAAGGGAGTGAAGGAGTGAAGGGAGTGAAGGGAGTGAAGGGAGTAAAGGGAGTGAAGGAGTGAAGGGAGTGAAGGGAGTGAAGGGAGTGAAGGAGTGAAGGGAGTGAAGGGAGTGAAGGAGTGAAGGGAGTGAAGGGAGTGAAGGGAGTGAAGGAGTGAAGGGAGTGAAGGAGTGAAGGGAGTGAAGGGAGTGAAGGGAGTAAAGGGAGTGAAGGAGTGAAGGGAGTGAAGGGAGTGAAGGAGTGAAGGGAGTGAAGGAGTGAAGGGAGTGAAGGGAGTGAAGGAGTGAAGGGAGTGAAGGGAGTGAAGGGAGTGAAGGAGTGAAGGGAGTGGAGGGAGTGAAGGGAGTGAAGGGAGTAAAGGGAGTAAAGGGAGTGAAGGGAGTGAAGGGAGTGAAGGAGTGAAGGGATTAAAGGGAGTGAAGGGAGTGAAGGGAGTAAAGGGAGTAAAGGGAGTGAAGGGAGTGAAGGGAGTGAAGGGAGTAAAGGGAGTAAAGGGAGTGAAGGGAGTGAAGGAGTGAAGGGAGTGAAGGGAGTGAAGGGAGTGAAGGAGTGAAGGGAGTGAAGGGAGTGAAGGGAGTGAAGGAGTGAAGGGAGTGAAGGGAGTGAAGGGAGTGAAGGGAGTGAAGGGAGTAAAGGGAGTGAAGGGAGTGAAGGGAGTGAAGGGAGTGAAGGAGTGAAGGGATTAAAGGGAGTGAAGGGAGTGAAGGGAGTAAAGGGAGTAAAGGGAGTGAAGGGATTAAAGGGAGTAAAGGGAGTGAAGGTATTAAAGGGAGTGAAGGTATTAAAGGGAGTAAAGGGAGTGAAGGGAGTGAAGGGATTAAAGGGAGTGAAGGGATTAAAGGGAGTAAAGGGAGTAAAGGGAGTGAAGGGATTAAAGGGAGTAAAGGGAGTGAAGGGAGTAAAGGGAGTAAAGGGAGTGAAGGGATTAAAGGGAGTGAAGGGAGTGAAGGGAGTAAAGGGAGTAAAGGGAGTGAAGGAGTGAAGGGAGTGAAGGGAGTGAAGGAGTGAAGGGAGTGAAGGGAGTGAAGGAGTGAAGGGAGTGAAGCGAGTGAAGGAGTGAAGGGAGTGAAGGGAGTGGGCGTGGAGGAGAGGTGACTGTCACCAGAGGAACAATCACAACACTAAACACCAACATGCATGAAGACAAGTCATGAGACGACTCTGACATGAACTGTTCTCTGAGAATCAACGAGACTAAAGACGGAGACAAACGTTTATGTTGCAGAGAGAACGTGAGGAGGTTGAATCATCAGTTCAGAACATGAGCAGAGAAAAGCAGAGAAATCAACTACGATTCCCAAGATGCATTTCAGCAGCAAACATCCAGCCGTAGAGCTTCACACCCTGCTGTGCTGCTGTGCTGCTGCGGTGACAGTGAGCTGAAGCTGCAGGTCCTTTCACAGGTTGCCGGTTGGATCCCGGCTCCTCGTGTCCACATGCTGAGCTGCTCCTCATGCGGAGGATGTTACTGCAGAGCTCAGGCTCCACTGAGCTGGATACCAATAACGTTGAACACCTTCTGTTCAGATGCAGTGACGTTTAAGAGGTTTCTTCAGCTCTTGATGTCAAACTGACACAAACAATGAAAGAACAAACGTACGAACATCACGAGTCACTTTATTTCTGTGAGCAAAGAGATGTTTGAGACGAGCCTTTACAGTTCTTCTGGAACCACATCTCCATCCTCAGCAGCTGCTTCACTAAACCTGTTTCCACCGGACGGACCAACCAGAGAGCAGCAGGTTGGACCTGAAGAAGAGTTTACATTCAGACCTGTCTGATAGATTATGGATTAGTTTCAATGTTGTTTCGGCAAATCCACAAGATCTCCAGAATCCAGAGGCTGCGTTAAACGTTCTCGTCGTCTGTCATTGGTGAACACGACCTCGTTGCAGCGTCACATGAGGAAGTTCTTCCTCTGAAGACGGTGTTTCTCTCTCAGGCTGATTTCATGACAATACATTCAGAATGTATTTGTGTTTAAGAGGATATTTTGACTTCTTTCCTCCTTCCTTCCTTCTGAATGTTTGTTTTGGGACTTTTTATTCATTTTGTTCTTCAGGTTTCCATGACAGCCAGCAGTTTGTGATATTTCTGTTTCCCTGACTTCCTGTTGTCCTCGTGCTGTATGTATAAACAACCTGCAGCAGGTGGACACGCTGACATGTATTATCTCTGTAGCGCTGGCAGCAGAGTCGGCACAAGCGGAGCTCCCGACAGCACACACCTACGCCGTGTAGTTGGGCTCTGAGAGTGTGTGTGTGTGTGTGTGTGTGTGTGCGTGCGTGCGTGTGTGTGTGTGTGTGTGTGCGTGCGTGTGTGTGTGTGTGTGTGTGTGTGTGTGCGTGTGTGTGTGTGTGTGTGTGTGTGTGTGTGTGTGTGTGTGCGTGTGTGTGTGTGTGTGTGTGTGTGTGTGCGTGTGTGAGATGCAGCCTGGAGGACGATTGTTCCAGAAATAACCTCAAAGCGCTTCTGAGCGCCCGGCTCTGGCCCCGCCCACCCGGCCCGCCCGCTCTAACTGGGTCAGCAAGGTTGGCGAAAACTAATAGTGCATCATTTTTAATTGCCCCTGTATGCAATTTCCTGACAGATGCAATCACCGTTAATTAGTTACTGACAGCGTTATCAAGTGCCCGTCTTGCTGGAAAGGGGCCGGCCCCTTAACGCCGCCGCCAAATTAAAGTGTTGTGAACTAACGAGCACGTGGAGGCGCCAATTAGAAAACAGAGAGCTGCTCACGCTCCGTCCCCGAAGGCTTCACATGAAAGCCGAGCTCTCTCTGAGCCGGGGGGGGGGGGTCTCAGTCAGAAACATTCCCGCACTAATTGGTGCATATAAACAATATGTTTGCAGGAGCTCAATAAAGAAGTATTTATTATGTTCCACACCTCTGACCTGTGGCTGCTGCTGCTCTCCTTCCTGGTTAATGACGGAGTTTGGAGGCGTCTGTCATGTTGTAGACTTCTTCTACACAACTCTCATCTTTACATAACTCGGGAGATTGATTTCCTTCCTTCCAGACGGCCACTGGTTCCATTGCTATTAAAGTCAACATGCAGAGATTTGAAACTGGCTGCGGATTGATTACCGATCACAGTTGACGTTTAGCCCTTAAAGAGGTTAAAGTAAAAACTTTAACTTCTCCTGACACAGTGAAACAATGTCCGCTGATCCCTCCGTATGTGAGTGTGTGCGGTTGTGTCAAATCCCCTCAATGTGTCCAGGAGGTCACATGATGCAGCTCCCAGGCACGTTAATGAAATCACTTCTCCATCAGCGGACATCTTTGCTCATGAACAGTAGAACTCCTGCACTGATGTCATCGGCTGCTGCAGCGGAACGTGAGCCGGTTTCACTTCTCTGCCGGCGTCGTCGTCGGAGCTCGTTACATACATGTAGTATGTGCTCAGCTGAGACTGTGAAACTACAACTTCCACCGACGAAAGCTGAGCTTGGCCCGCTGAGTCTGAGATGTCCTAACATGGCCACCGTACAGAGGGTTGACTCTGCATCTCGGGCACGATGTCAACGCACCTCTGGTCCACTCTGAAGAGCACTTCAGTGGTTCCTGCATCCTAAACCTTTGCGTCTTTATTTTGAGTGATAAAAAGTCTGCGAGCTGATGCATTCAAGGAGGCAATGAATCAATGTTTGTGTCAAAACTATTGATTAATATGACTGTGACATCTGTGGATCATTTCAGAATAAAAGTTGAGCCCCCCGACGCACACCTGCGTCATTAATACATCGCGGCTCCTCTGACAGACTCTCCAGTCACATAAACATCCGCTGCTGCAGCATTCTCGTTCCCTCTGCTTTTATCACACCCGTTTAATCACTCTGCTGCTTTATCACCGCGCAAATAGACTGAGCCCGAGTCCAACAGGAGAACACAACGAGCCAGTGAATGCAGCAGTGAGCGCTAACGGGCCTCTCAGAGAGACCTTTAAATCTGAGGAAAAATACATGACTTCATCCATAAAATCATCCCTCAGTCCTCTCAGCCGCAGCCATTAGTGGTAATTCAGCTCTCAGCTTCCCATCACAGCACTCACTAACTGCACCTCGTGCCCCAGAGCCTGCGACTAAAACAAACACGACGGCTTCACTGACAAAAAATGAAAAAGCAGCGGTGTGGCTGTCAGTCGGAGTATTTTGCATGATGTATGAGGCTGGGACGAGTGTGCACCTCGCTGTGACTCTAAATAATTAAGGGGTAAAATGAAAGCTTCAAACGTTGTCTTTACAGAGGTGGCGCGACTCACTGGTTAATCAATGCTAACAGGAAGTGTCAGGGGACCAAACAGATCAATTCCCCCGACGCAGGGAGGGACGCCGGCGCTCTGACGGACTGACAGCAGACACACAGTGCACGAGGACACAAACGCATCATTTTCACTGCTGCTTCTGCTCACCCAACAAAAGCTGCATAACAATAAATGAAAACAGAAAAGGAGAAACAATGGAAGCTGCAGGCTTTGGTCATTTCCGTGTCTGAACTGATAGCTGGCTGGAGCTGATACAAAGTCTGATGCACCTCATTCTTCTGCTGTGTTATTATCCTCACGCGGTTTTTCCATTTTGGACAGAGCCACCTGTGTAATTTGAAAGGAGGAGGCTGGTATTATATGATATTTGTCAGAAAACCCCATAAAAAGAGCCAAACCGACATTGTGGTGTCGGTCTCTCAATACTCTCTGACTTCCTGTCTCTGGCTCTCAGTTCCAAATCCCCCTGGTTCCTCCTGAAGATGAATTCATCTTTAGAATCTAAGAAGACAGCTCACATACATACAGCGTTTCATTTATAAAATGCTTCTCAATGTAGTTTGTAGCCAGCATGAGTCAAACAGGAGGAAATACTGCATTTATTGGGGATTATTTTCTGAAGGGGATTAATACCATAGAATTGTGTTGTGAAGTGGATGTACGGTAAACACGTAATCTCAAAATAACTCAACACTTTGGGACAAAAGCATCAGTCACCTGGTTGAAAGTATTGTTTGTTTGAGAAACACAACATATCCTCATACAACGGTGTATATGATATGTTACGAAACGTTAGTCCTCATTTGTTGTGTTTTCCTACTGAAAGCCAGCAACACGGACAATTTCTGCTCGTTACATGAATACAGGCTTTCCAAAATAAACTTCAACAACAAAACGACTTAGTTAGGTTGAGACAACTAAACTACTTAGTTAGGTTGAGACAACTAAACTACTTAGTTAGGTTGAGACAACTAAATGAATTAGTTAGGTTGAGACAACTAAACTACTTAGTTAGGTTGAGACAACTAAATGAATTAGTTAGGTTGAGACAACTAAACTACTTAGTTAGGTTGAGACAACTAAATGAATTAGTTAGGTTGAGACAACTAAACTACTTAGTTAGGTTGAGACAACTAAACTACTTAGTTAGGTTGAGACAACTAAATGAATTAGTTAGGTTGAGACAACTAAACTACTTAGTTAGGTTGAGACAACTAAACTAATTAGTTAGGTTGAGACAACAAAACTAATTAGTTAGGTTTAGACAACAAAACTAATTAGTTAGGTTTAGACAACTAAACTACTTAGTTAGGTTGAGACAACTAAAATACTGAGTTAGGTATAGATGACAAAACTACTTAGTTCGTTTTCGGAAAAGATGGTGTTTGGGTTAAAATAACCACTAAAGTGTCGTTACTAAAGCAGGAAGTTACATCAACGTAGACTTCTAGTTGTACATGAGGAACAAAAAGGTCTCCTCGCTGAAAGATCGCTGTTCATTGGGCTCATCCACCTCCCCTCACTCCTTCCCTGTGTTGGGTCTTTATACGTCATCGTTCATGATTAGGTGGATAACATCATGAATGATTTGGTTTGATGCCGACTTCAGGCCCATTATGTCTTGTAGGTATAGCTACGAATGCTGCACGAGGCCCGTCTGTCCACGCTGTGTACGATGCATGACGTTCTTACATTGTATTCATTCCTCCGGCTCTCTACGCATCTTAACGTCACTACTTCACTGCTCGTTCTAGTCGCTGCTGTGAAAACTCACTGCAGTTTATTGGGAATGTCCTTTTGACTCCTATTCTATTTCTCTGATTAATACACTTTTGGTTTTCTATATTTCTGTCAAGATGGTGTTTGTGGGATTGACAGAACTCAAATGATAGTTTCTGCATCTGCCGAGGGTCGACGTGAACCTTCCAGCATCGTTCAACTTAATTATGAATTCAGAACCATAAACCAATGAACCCATTATCAACTGTTGTCATCAACATGCCCGCTGACTAGAATACATGTCACTACACGTCACCATTATGCACAGGTGTGATATTTATAGCATCTATATTTGCATTCATTTAGCACGGGTGCATTATTATTTTAATATCAGAAAGATAAGAAATGACTCAGTTCATAGTGTTTGTGTTGAAACAGACTTTCAGAAGAAGTGAGAAAATTAAAAGTAAAGCGATGCCAAAAGCAAACAAAAAGAATGAATCACACAGACGTAATTGATTAAGAGTGTGAATGTAAAAGGTCTTACAACACATTATTAATATTAGAATCTGTCCCTCGCTCATGTTTTATCTCTGCTTCCCTTCATCACACTGGAGGGAACTGAGTCCGTCGGCTTCGTACGATCACTCGTTTGTGTACAAACTGTTACAACACATCAACTT
Source organism: Lycodopsis pacificus (assembly GCA_028022725.1). Lineage (NCBI taxonomy): Eukaryota > Metazoa > Chordata > Actinopteri > Perciformes > Zoarcidae > Lycodopsis > Lycodopsis pacificus. The sequence goes on along the minus strand of CM051689.1, from coordinate 1,301,358 downwards.
ATTCTTCCTACAATCTCATACATTTCTTCTTAATTCTTAATTACAACGAATGAACTAAACTGATGAAGGGATCCTTCTGGTGCCCGACTCTCATGTGAATCAGTTTAATACTCGCGATGATTCATCCTGTGAAGTTGCATCAAACTGAGTTGGTTTCTCTCCGTCCGTCCACACGTTCAGGATGAAAAACAAACCAGCGTTCTCTTTGACAAACCCACATTTTTATTTTCTTCTTTTCTAGCCGAGCCGTGAGAAACATCTTCTGAGTGGATCACCGGAGGGCCGCCGAGCTCGCCTCCTAAATCCTCCGACAGCAGCGTCGCTGTGATTCCTTCTAAGAGGCGAATCCCCGTCTCTGTTCTCAAACCCGACAATCTCCGCGGCACCCGGCGTCTGCCTCGAATACCATCCGAGAGTTTAGAACGAGGCCGGAGAGAAAGAGCGCAGAGAATCAGAGGCGTGTGGTATTTGTTTGACAGGTACACGTCTCTATAGGCCAGTGCCTTTCCAATTTAAGAGGCCCTTAAGCTGGGAGCAGCAGCTTAACATCCCCCCCCCATCGCTCCTCGCCGCCTTCAGAACAGGCCCTGCCGACCCTTCAAGGACGCTTTGCTGCAACTGTTTCATCATTTGGTTGAATAGTAATTATTTTCCAGGCTTTTTAAGCAGCAGCGGCGTGGAGCGTTCGCTGCGGAGGGAAGAGGAAGCAAAGTGACAAAAGGTATGAAGGGAAGACCGGGGGGCCGGCGGGGGGCCGGCGGGGGGACGGCGGGGGGACGGCGGGGGGACGGCGGGGGGACGGCGGGGGGATGGCGGGGGGACGGCGGGGGGACGGCGGGGGGATGGCGGGGGGACGGCGGGGGGACGGCGGGGGGACAGCAGGGGGGACGGCGGGGGGACGGCGGGGGGACGGCAGGGGGACGGCGGGGGGACGGCGGGGGGACGGCGGGGGGATGGCGGGGGGACGGCGGGGGGACGGCGGGGGGACGGCGGGGTGACAACACGTTTCATTCGCCTCTGAAATGTTGGCTCACAAACACACGGAGCTCGCCGCGGCCTTCGCCTCCGCAGGACAAATCCTGGATAATCGGGGATCCCAGCTGTTAATCACTGGTGTTTAGTTTCTCTAAAGATCTCGTTTAATCACCGCTGACCTTTAGCTTCGTACACTCACTTCCTTTCTTCACAGCACACGTCGGTGCAGAAATCAACGACACGGATTAAAACGGTCTGCAGTCAGAACCTCGGCTCGTTTTGTTAGCACGTGATGCTAAAGCTCAGCCATCAGAGCGCTCACAGTCAGATGCGTGCAGCATGCAGCAGGGTGACGGACGCACCTCCTCTCACAGCGCAGTGGTTCCTCTCTTTAGTGCAGCATGTAGAGCGATGGCTCATTGAGGTGAAATGACGTAGACCTCCAGGGTCTTCAGCACATTGTGTGGACGGGGTCCGTGTTGGATGAGGGCTCATCAGGCTTCTGAAAGCAGGATGAACCTTGGACCCTGATGATCCTGAACCATGTGACTCTGTGCAGGTCGCTGTGTATTACACTGACCTCCTGCTGCTCCTCCCGGAGGGCGCTCTCCTCCTAACAACGTTAATTACCGCTCTCTAATTGTCATTGCCAATTTACCCATGACCACCCCTCCCCCTCTTCATTACCAAATCCACCACCAACAACTTAGCCACTGTGAAATGAAAAGCCCTCCACGAGCGGGGCCGTGGCCTCTCACCGGAGGACTTAAAGCCTCCAGAGTTCCATCCTCACGGAATGAGCTGCGAGCGCTGATTCCTCCTCTGGGTGAGCCGACGTCTCCCATCAGGTGACATCAGCGTCACGGCGGCCCACCATCGAGCCCGAGACGCCATTGAGCCGCTCTTTCTGCTTCATTAAGAGTCGGGTCACGCCACGGCCGAGCTGGACTGCGGCCGTTAGCCCGGCCTCCATCAGTGGAGCTGAGCTGAGGCGATGGAACGTCACGGGACAAGAGAGGAGGTGCTGGCTGCAGCGCGGCACCAGATACACTTCAGTTGTTGTGTGAGGAGCGAGCTGCAGGGAGGAGATGATGAGTAATGCCATATCAGCATTCTCCACACAGAGCCCTATTCCATTCCTGCTTCTTTCTTTTCATTTAAGGTCCCACATATCTATCTATCCATGCTGAGTAGACATCTCACAATCTCAAAACCAATTTGGCATTATCTCCATCACGGGCGACCCCTTAAATCTGCATCAGTGGAGTGGGTTTGGCAAGCAATTACCCCGATGCAGGACATCGGTAATTTGACGAGAATCTGCTCTGACAAGTCTGGACGCAGCGGAGGAGGCGTGGGGGGGGGGGGGGGGGGGGGGGGGTCAGGGAGCCAGGCCTGCAGATCTACCGGAGACAACATGAGGATTTATGCAGCATCGAGATATCACAGAACGCCAGCAAGGCCTTGAAAAGTCTCCCCGAGTCATAGATACATGCAAACATGCAGCAGACGTGTCAAAACAGACGGCGAGACGCCCGCTGAGCTCTCTGAGGTCTAACAGGTCAGTTACACGGCTGAGACAGACCTGTCTCCAGCTCACAGACGGACCTGTCTCCAGCTCACAGACGGACCTGTCTCCAGCTCACAGACGGACCTGTCTCCACTACAGACGGACCTGTCTCCAGCTCACAGACGGACCTGTCTGCACTACAGACGGACCTGTCTCCAGCTCACAGACGGACCTGTCTCCACTACAGACAGACCTGTCTCCAGCTCACAGACGGACCTGTCTCCAGCTCACAGACGGACCTGTCTCCAGCTCACAGACGGACCTGTCTCCAGCTCACAGACGGACCTGTCTCCAGCTCACAGACGGACCTGTCTCCAGCTCACAGACGGACCTGTCTCCACTGCAGAGGAACACTCACATGAACCTGTGCGTGTGAGATCATTGCTGCACGTTCGTCACATGATGATGAATACAAGCTCGTTATCAGTGACCTGACGCACCGTCTTCATGGTTTACTGCTTCATCTTCTGGTCACTTTCAAACCAACATGTTCAGAGAACATTCCTTCAATGTGTGATTTGATAATTCATCATTTATTAAAATGAAGAGGAAACAGAGTGCAATCAAGTCCCGCCCACACCGAAGTCACCGCTCTCTATTTAAAACAAAGAAGCCGATCCAACGAGTCCAACGAGTCCAACGAGTCCAACGAGTCCAGTGATATGAAACAGAGATGACCTGTAAGAAGATGTGATGATGAAACATTGATGACGGTACAACCGGCCAGAATAGCTGGCACAAAGACCGTCAGCTGATAACGCTGCGCTGCTGTGTCGCAGTGACCTCCTTCCTGTTAGCGTAGCATCAGAAGTGGCTGATATTTAAAACAGCTCAGCTCATGAAAGGGCAGCTGCTGCATGCAGAGACCCGCCGTGTGTAAGTGGTGCGATCGACGGTGTGGTTTGGGTGAACCGACCCTTTAAATGTAAATGTATCCTGATGGAAGTGTCCTTTAAAAGGCACCGGAGCAGCTTCACCTGCATCACGAGCGCCGTCCATCAGAGCTGAATGGCTCGCTGAGAGGTTTACGACGGAGCCGGAGACCTCGCTCACCTGCAGGACGAGCTGCTGAGGAGGACGTGGACAACAACGCGGCCGGCCTGCATTCATAATGGACAACAGCACTCGACTGCATCACGGTGCACTTACCGGGTTAGAGTGCACTGGGTGCAGTGCAACAACAAAGAGAATGAGTATAGAGATTAATTTATAGATAGTAATAACTAGAAGGGCGCTGGGAGAGCACAGACCAGGTCATCATGTTTAATGGACCTCCTTTGTTCCTGCTGCACCTTCCACCACGCTTCATGCCACTCAGCCCAGAGACCCTGCAGCGCTGCCGGCATACAAGCCAGAACCTCCACTGAGAGGCAATAACGGCTGAAAGACCGGCTCCGTACATTTAATGATTTCCATGTCTTCAGATCGGTTAATTGCTGTGCTAAACGTTCTTAAATGTTTTAATTAAAGTCACTGTTTCACTGACCTGTGACAACATTGTTATTCCTCGACAGCGTTCACATTAATCTGATGCTTTAATGTAAAGTCCTGACGGAGAGTTACGGCTTTGCTCATTTTCCTGTCAGTAAAAATAGAAGCGTTGTTCTCCCAGTAACCAGCTGAGATCAACGAACACGGAGCTCGAGCACCGTCTCCGTGATCCAACCTGACCAGGACGTCTTGAAGGCACATCACGTGCTGGTGGCTGCACACCGCCGCCATGGAAACAGTTCAACGCCAGCGAGGTCTAGAAGCAACATCACGGTTGAGCTTAGAATAAGTCATGTGCGAAAACACATCACTTTACAATCACTCATCAGCACTGATGCCCGTCTCCCGTCTCCCGTCTCCCGTCTCCCGTCTCCGTCCGTCCGTCCAACCAGAAGTCCAACCCCTGTTCATCCCCGGCCCACCGTCACGTAACGACAAGTCATTCTGACTCACAACGTGTTAGCGTACGCAGAGCGCCGTCAGGAGGCTGCAGTCATGTCAGGGTCTTCCTGCTGCTGAGGACCCAAGACCACCACAGTCCACTACTACTATCTACTGGCTCCAGGCACAGGGACACCAGCGGCCCTGATGTTTGTGTCGGGGCACCGCACTGACAATGACAGTTAGGGTTCGGCAACTAAACATTGCATTTCATTTGTGCGTCACCATGAAACGGATCCTAATTGACTTTCCATTGACATCATGTTTTTATCCAGAGCGACACGGGGAAAGAACAGTCTGTGTCCGTCTGCATGACACCAGTAGATGCATTTCAGGACTATTTCAGGACCTTTTATGGAAGTGGGCTCCAAAGACCAGCTCTCTCCGGGTCCTGAAGGTGGCGGATCACATGGAGATATGTATCTGTGTGCAGGAACATTGATGATTTCCCTCAATCTGCAGCTGGACTGAAGGCCGTGTCCCTGCCTCCTGCTCCTGCAGCTCGTCCTCCGCTCTGCATCTGGTTCACTGTTCTCTTCCTCTCCGGAGTTCAGGCTCAGACAGGCAGAGTGTGATTCCTGCTGATAGCAGGTGCTGCTGTCCTCTCCTCGGCACTAAGTGCCTCCTCCTCTGCTCTTCCATTTTCATATTTCCACGCATGGCTGCCTTGACATTTAGTACGGAGAACTTGACTGCTTCCAGGGACTCTCGGGGGAGCGCTGTATTACTTTGTGCTGTCAGAAAAAGATGTCATGGAAGGAAGGTGATGTCAGTTCCGCCGGGTTGTTTATTGAATTTACGGCGCCATTATTTCTCCGCTCAGCATGATTGTATTCATATTAAACCCCATCGCACCAAGGTCGCCGGCGCTCCGCTCGCCTGGTGACCTTGCGCTCGGGGGCCCCTGGGGGGGCCGGCTTCCACCAGGGAGACAGGGACCCTTCAGCTTTCAGCTGTGATGGACAGCCGAATAAAGCCGGGAGGCTCAATGACACACCAATCAGCCCGTGTCAGAGCCGGAGGAGAGCGGCGGCGGCGACGGCGACGAGGTGAAAACCGGCGCTTTAGACCGCCGACTCAGCAAAGACGGCCGACTGACGCCCCTCACACGCTGAGGTCACGCCGGGCAGGAATTGCGCCGTTGATCAGCGGCGAGGACGACAACGGGTGCGTGTTGTCGTTGTCTGACCACCAATCACAGTAAGAAGCTCAACCCTGCAGAGGGAGGGGCGCCATCGGGTCCAAGCATCCTGGTTACGAGTCCGATCCTGGTTCTGATTCAGGATCTGATCTTCACATGGAACACAGAGGCTTCTAGATTCATGTCCTGAACTCATCATTTCTGAATGAGTCGAGTTCTGTTCCCGTCATTATATTTATCTGTCGGCTGTTTCAGGACAATATGACTCAATCATCGTCTTCGTCATGAGAGGAACACTGGACGTCGTGTTTATGACAGAGTCCTGTATCAATGACGTCATCCTGTATAGAATGCTGTATAGAAGTACAACACCCAAACACTGTAGTACTCCTTTACAAAGAGACCTGGTTACAGACAGTAACAACCCGATAGGAGTGATGTTTTTGCGAGCGGCAGTTTTCTTCTCCAGCTGATCCCGGATCATGAGAATCAGCAGATTTGGGGAGAACTGGTTCCCAGCTAGCAGCAGAGGCGTAGCGTCCTCTCTCCAGCCTTAATGCTGTGTTGTTTCCTGCCAGCGCTCTGTGATGAATCGCTGCTCTGCTCTGTTCCAGCCACACGCGGCCATATTGTGTCTGATAAAGCAGCACAGGCACATTACCAAATGGCAGCTATAGGCTGCAGCTCTTTAAAGGTTGTGGTGTAATTACTGCCCTCTTTTGGAGCCCGGACGCTCTCGGGCTGCATTCAGGGTCAACATGAGAAAGCGGCGGGCGATTTCAGCGGCCCGCTCTCGCTCCACTCTCACTCTGAAGCTAATGGGTTTTATGGAAGACACCTCTGTGCAGCAAAACAGTCACAAGCTTCAAAGAGTTCTCCATCTAATGCACTCATCCGCAGCAAAATGGGAACATGCAATTATCGATGGCAAAATGGCACCTCCATCCACTTCCATTTGTGGTTCACATCACACGGAGGATAACATCTATGTTTTGTAATTAGTATAATTAGCATTTCTCCTTGGCAGGTTGCACCGTGTTGTGTTCAAAGTCGAGCTGACGCGTTGGTAATGATAGCGGTGACGGGTTTATCCCCTTCATGTTTCATCAATCACACTGAGATCTCTCAACACAAACGTCCTTCCAGAACTGGGGTTTTACATCAGAGAAAAACAAACTGCCAGAAATCTACATTTCACACCTTATTTATGTGCTGTGTCCCAATTTACAGACACTCAACACTATAAAGCACACGCTCTCTGGTAATGTTGGCTGTGAACTCATTTAGAAGTCAGAGCACAAGAACTTAGTGTGAACGTAGCGTGAACGTAGCGTGAGCTTAGCGCGAACGTAGCGCGAACGTAGCGCGAGCTTAGCGCGAACGTAGCGTGAACGTAGCGCGAACGTAGCGCGACCGTAGTGTGCTGCATCATTTCGTCTTCAGCAGGAAAATACAAAATGTTCACGTTGGAACGAAACTTACTTACAGTCAGACTTCGGTTCTCTTGTATTTAAGGAACGAGAGCGATTGGATGATTGATTCCATACAATGTGCTGCAGCTGGATACTCTTTTATTCTTTAGTTCTTTGGTACTTTATGTTTCGTTCTCCTGTTAAATACATTTTTCATTGATCTCTTCAGTTATGATTCCCAGCTGGAATCCATTAATGAGTGTTTGAGAGTCTTTTTGTTTTGGTGGGACACATTCTGAGATGATTTCCTCCTTTGAAGATGACAGTTTTATATTTTACTGTTTCATCTGTCTGTAAATGAGCTTACTGTAGAACAAGACGTTCCTCTGGTTTTGGTGAAGCAACCTATTCTTGATGTGATGGTCCTGATGGAGAACAGCTGTGTCGTGTCATCAGTGAGGCAGCTCTGCTAGCTGGACTCCACCACGTCGAGCTGAGGTAGTATGAAGGTTTGGTTGGTTACTTGTAATTTACTTGTATTGTATTTCAGGCAGAGTTTTCTCCTGCATTGACTTATGAAGGTAATTTAATCAATGAAAGGAGTAATGACTTTAGTCTTCATGTGACCTTTTGGTCATTTAGTCCTCCCTGTAGCTGCCGTTAATGGTACGTTCCAATAAGTATTTAAGCACATGGTTTGGTCTCAGGAGGCCTTTGAATGTAGTCACAGGAGGAGGAACGCTAACGCCTGGTTCAGTGCAACGACACCAACGGAACCGAACGCCAGTAAGATGAAGCCTGCTGCACTGTTCACTGTTTCAACCTATGACAGAACTAATATCTTTCACCAGACCTGTCGATTGATGGCGAGACACCATGTCTCATGTCAAAATAATAGTAAACCATCAGAAACGCAGCTGTTGATGTGGCAGTAATCATGTGAATGTGTGCTATGTGTCCACTGTAAGGGGCAGGTGGGGTGTAACGCAAGAAACCATGTTGAATTAAAACAAGTCGACCACAGATATGAATATGGCATCGTTAGCGCTCTGTCAGAGCATCGTTAGCGCTCTGTCAGCAGGTGATGTAGCACGCTGAGCTTTGTTGGATGTGACGTGCTATAATAAGTGCAACAAGTGTCAAAGTCCTCCAATACTGTGTTCACGCCAAAATGCGCCGCGAGTAGATTACGTGCAAAGACGCGAGTAAACGCAAATTGGTGCCGGCTGGCGGCGAGTGCTCAGGCGAGAAATTGACGTCATTTTGAGTGATGATGGAGTGGCTACGATGTTAGCATAGCCTAGCACGAACCCAGACAAGACGGCGGTTAGTTCCACGAGATATCTGTGACCTCCACAACACCTACAAAGCACAAGTAGAAGTTATGTCTTCCATGTTGATGGCTGAGGTGATAACGGTTTCCATAGCGATAAGCCACTCCTCTTCGGCACGTCTAGCGCCAATAAGGCGAATAACTAAAAATAATACCGCTAGTAACGCGGCGCGTTTGGTGTGAACACAGCATGAGGACGGACGGGTCAAAGAAACCCAGGACCTTCACCCAGAAGACCGCTGTTCATGTCTCACCTGAAACCAGACGTAAACGCTGACTTCATGCTCGTTACGTAGCGTCGCGCTTAATATTCAAGAAACCCCGCTGAGGGCGGTTGTTGTTTATTTATGCTAGTTAAGGGTTTCTATCCTTAACCGAGTACTTTAGTTGCCTCACCAATCGTTGCCCATGTGTCTGCATCCACAGGATACAATGGACGTCAACATTTCTGAACCACATGAACATGTAGCAGACTCGGCGTCCGTCCAGTGTGCCGCTGAGGAGCGCTGCTGCAGGACGCTCTGCTCCGGCTACGTCTCTGCTGGGACGGCTCACTCATGGAGAAATTGGGCTGCCAGACATTTTTAAGACTGGCTTTGATGGATTTTTCCTTTAGATGACAGGACGGGCCAGACATGCTCTCTGAGCCCCTCCCAGCTTTTTGTTTTAAAGAAAGTAAGATTTCAGGAGTCAATCCTCTAAATGAGTTGGACTCCGGTCGAGTAGTTGAGTGGAAGCTGTGATGTGTAGAGAAACGTTTCCCTTTCCGTCTCGTGTTCCCTGCAGGGCAGAATGAAGTGTAACGCTCAGCGACCGTTAACTCCTTCAGTCTCCTGCTAATGTTTCACAACTGTGGAGGAACTTTCTAACGGCAGCTTTAACAATGCCACCAGTACGAATGGATGTTCCTTCATTAAGAAGTTAAAGCCTCCTTGGTATACATTATGTAAACCAGCACTCAATACACCTCAGGTGTGCACTTAATTCTGCTCTCCTCAAACCTCGCCAATAGCGCCATTAAAACCCCATTACGCTCAGCGAAGGAAGCAGAGCTCCCTCTGAATAGCTGAAAGCCAAACTACATGAATACTCCTCTGAAGTGCTGCTGGGGAAAACACTAATTCTGGGATTAACGTCTCACAAATGAACAAATGCAAACCACTGCTTTGTATCAACACTGAACAGTTTTACCTGCTTAGAGAACTCGTGAACGTGAATTCAAGCCTTCCTGTTTCCTGGCTTCATGCTCGCTGTGTGTTTCCTGGTTTGTTGCGGTACAGGTGTTGTCTTTAACGTGGACACTGGGCCCGACATCACTGTGACTCCAGCGCTATCACTTCCATCAGGGAACAGGAAGGACTCCACCACGCTGAGGAACGGAGCTCTGACCGACAGGAGACCAACAGCTGTGTGAAGCTGCAGCGATGACCAGGTTGATGTTCCAGCCAAATGTCAGAACGCTACCCTGGCAATGGACTGACTGTATGGCAACATGACGTCACCGAGCCGTCACGCTCTCCTCTGTGTGGCCTGGTTCCTCACTCCATCGTCCTGCACCTCGATGGAAAACGAACAATCAGGGCTAGAAGTAGAGAGAACTTTAACAAGTCTCCTGTGCAGAACGCTTACGACATAAATCATGAAAGAAAAGAAAAATGTAAGATGAATTAAAACGAAAATGGTCCGGTGTAATCTCTGCATTCAACATTTTGCAAGTGTTCCCAACGTTGGAGCAAGAACATGAGCCTCCAGCTGCTGTTTGCAGTGTGTTAAACAAGCTGTCCGGACTCGCTCCTCTCCGCTGTGAGCAGCAGTTCAGTCCAACCCTCTCTTGTCTTGACTGTTGGTCTCAGGCTTCACCGCTCAGACTTTAATGTGTGTGAACGCTTCAGTGGAAACGGTTTATTTTGGCCAAAGTTTTAAAAACTACATGTTGAACTTCGTGTTTATAAAGAAATTTCCCATTGCTAAGCTTTCATTTGGTTCCTTTTTCTGACGGAAGCGTTCGTCACACATGATGTGTTCAAGGACCAACAGTTGAAAATCCGACGATAACGTCCGTTCTGACAGCTTCCGGCTATGAAGGAAGCTTCATTTTGTGGATTTGTTGAGAGAAAACCTGGTTTTTAATCACGGAGGAGGATCTCGGGGTTCAAAGGTTTTACTTGGCAAAGCTCACAGATGGAAGTTAGTAAAATGGGTCCAATGCCGGCCTCAGACTGCAGGGGCTTTAACATCCGAACCCACATTGACGTTGCGTTGCATCACACACATGAGGAGAAACTTCAGATGTTCCTCTCAAACCTCAAACACACGGAACGGTTCGGGGGTTTAAGGCTGGATCAGTAAACCTCACATTACCGGATAATCTGGGCCCAGCGTCAGCAGCAGTGCAGGATTCCTCCTCCGAATGTCGGGAGGGGTGAATCCGGGTTAAATCTGCCCGGAACCTCCTGCAGGCTGAGCCCGGCTTAAGCTTCAGATCTATGCGCGTTGAAGTGGCATTAATAGAACCTTGGACTCTGAGATTGTTTCATAAGAACGAGGGAACTGGCAGATTTCATGAGGAGGACTAGTAACGAACACAAGAACATCGACATGGTGCCTCCTCTTCAGTACCCGTGTGTTGATTCATTGACTGAAACTGTGGAGCTATGAAATAAGTGTTCCTCAACACCAGTACGGGTTTGTTCCTGGGGCTTTCAGGAAGCATTTAGTGTATCTGACGAGCACTTAAAGGCAACACGACACGTTCACTATCCGACGCAGAGAAGAGGAGGAACCAGGATGTCAGCTGGGGTTCATGAGTAGTTGAGCAGCTGGTGATCTAGTTATCGTTCCGTGTGTTCGTCAGACGCTCTGTGCTGAATGTCTGCAGCGAGCGAGAACGTCCGAGCACGCAGATGAAGGTTGAGCTGTCCAGAACACCGGGGCAGGAGGAACTCATTAACCGTGACACTGATGGTCATGTGAGAGATTAATGGCCGTGATTGATTGCTCACAATGCTGAGAGACGTAAATGGTAAAAGACAGAATATGCTTTTGGGGTTATTGCTCTCTGTCAAAACTCATCTCGCGCCCTATAAAAGCTTTACGAGCTGCAGAGGAAGCTGGCAGGAGGAGCTGCTCTGAGGTCCGTGTTCCAGGAGGAGGACGTCCTTCACTTACGGATGGAAGAAAGATCAAATAATGCCTCGACTGCTGCCGAGTCCGCTCGGAAACATGACTTCCTGTATGGCCGGGCGTGACAGACATGACAGGCGGAGCGGCTGTGCTGACAGTCAGCCGTCCTCTGTCATGTCCAGAGCAGCAGGAGGTCAGGCGTCCTGTCAGCCGCCGGACACGACGGCCGCTCAGACGAGTCACCTTCCACCCACCTCGCTAAACGACCCGCTTCCACACGACTTCCTGCCGCCGCTGCAGACGTCACCACTGTCAGGCGGGGGAGGGGCGACACATGAAGGGAGACGGAGTCAATTAAAACGAAGAGGAAACGAGAGAGCGCTCAGGGTCACACAGGACACGGCTCTTCTGTGAGGACCAATTAGAGCTTCACAGCGACAGATATTCATCTGCTGTTTGTTTGAGGGACGAAGGATTTAGCACAGCTCGCTTTAAGAACCCTGAACATCCAGTTCACCCCTTCATTTCCCCTCAAGCTGTAGAGCTGCATTTCCCTTCTTCTTATTGTTATTATATGAACAAAGGGTCACGTGAAGTCATATTGACAAATCCACAGA
>CM051689.1:1276755-1284255 GCA_028022725.1 Lycodopsis pacificus | reverse complement strand
GGAGGCAGTGATGGAGGCTGTGGAGGCAGTGATGGAGGCAGTGATGGAGGCTGTGATGGAGGCAGTGATGGAGGCCGTGATGGAGGCAGTGATGGAGGCAGTGATGGAGGCTGTGATGGAGGCAGTGATGGAGGCAGTGATGGAGGCCGTGATGGAGGCAGTGATGGAGGCTGTGGAGGCAGTGATGGAGGCAGTGATGGAGGCCGTGATGGAGGCAGTGATGGAGGCAGTGATGGAGGCTGTGATGGAGGCAGTGATGGAGGCCGTGATGGAGGCCGTGATGGAGGCAGTGATGGAGGCCGTGATGGAGGCAGTGATGGAGGCTGTGGAGGCAGTGATGGAGGCCGTGATGGAGGCCGTGATGGAGGCAGTGATGGAGGCCGTTATGCGGCGATGTGGAAGTGATTCTCTTTAAGACTGTCGGGCGATTGGCAGCTTGTGCTCTGAGGTCTGAATGTTGAGCGCTGACCTGCTCTCTTCCTCTGGTCGTCATCACCGCCGTATCATCTGCTCTGATCTGAGAGCAGCGACTGCGTCTGTCATCTCGAGGAATGGAAAGGAAGGTGTGGAAGCATGCTCTGGGTTCTAATGGGCCCAGACGACTGTTCACCTTCTGAGCGTAACGCAGCCTGAGAGCAGCAGGTACATTTCATTCCCCCGCCGAGCTGCCGCACCAGCCTGTGAGCTGATAATGTCTTCTCCCATCCAGGATTCATCCCTCGTTCTATAACGTTCCCCCCAAATGCAAATACACTCCGTCACATCTTTCTGACTCCCCCCCTCCCTCCCTCCCTCCCCCCCCTCCCTCCCTCCCTCCCTCTCTCTCTCTGCGCTCCTCTTTTTCTTCTTTTCTGTAGAAGCAGAGCAGAGGATTAGCAGCCATGCGTGACTGATGGGGAGAAGATACGCCATCAGAATAAGTTAGAAGACGAAGATCTCTCCTCCTCCTCCTCCTCCTCCTCCTCCTCCACCCTCTTGGATTCTTTGTGCATGAAAGAGAGAGTGAGAGAGAGCGGGAGAGAGAGGAGACGCTCTCTCTGAAGTGTCATCCTCTCTGCTCGTGCTGTGGAACAGGAATAAGTGGCTGCTTGAAGTGGAAGGAGACTCTGTTGGGGTGAATCTAATCCGATGCATGTTTCTGAGGCTGATGTGACGCCACATCACCTGCACCGCAGCCCGAGGCCCTCATTACTGCCACCACCTGACTGTGTGTGTGTGTGTGTGTGAGTGTGTGAGTGTGTGTGTGTGTGTGTGTGTGTGTGTGTGTGTGTGTGTGTGTGTGTGTGTGTGTGTGTGAGTGTGTGTGTGTGTGTGTGTGTGTGTGTGTGTGTGTGTGTGTGTGTGTGTGAGTGTGTGAGTGTGTGTGTGTGTGTGTGTGTGTGTGTGTGTGTGTGTGAGTGTGTGTGTGTGTGTGTGTGTGAGTGTGTGAGTGTGTGAGTGTGTGAGTGTGGTTTAACGCCAACATGTGGAAATAAAATGGTTATAAATTCCTCCAACACCTGTGCTCACAAAGTATGAGTGGATCTGACTGAAATGAATAAGTCGTGTTTGTCCGGGTGTGGCTGAGGCACACTCGTCTGTTTGAGCCCCGACTGTCTCGATCACATGAGGCTGGAGCCACACTGTCACTAACTGCAGACGAGAGTCTAATATGTGTTAGAAGGATGGATCGGGAAGAAGACGGGTTAAAAAGATGGAAGTGAGCCTCCACATCACCTGCAGGTCCAGACAGAAGACGATGAAATGAAAGAAGAAAGTTCCTGTGAAGTCCAGCAGGTCAAACACACACCGGACCTTCATGCAGGAGACGGCTTCCTGCTTCCTGTCTGAAGCAGGTTTTGTTGCCTAAAGCTGACTTCCTGTGAAGACAGAAGTTCATTTTGACGCTCCGTCACTGACGCCAGAGGGGAACGTAGAGCGTCATCGTTAGTGACGCTGACGTAGCTGCGTTAGTCAGCGCAGTGTTGTGAGAATGTGTTGGTGCTGCAGAAGACTTGAAACTAGAGATTGAGACATAAACTCATGTTTACAATGTTTACTGAGGGAATAAATCAAGAGAGAAGTAGAGTCATTTTCTATAGACTTCTATACAACCAGAGGAGTCGCCCCCTGGTGGCCACTAGAGAGAATGCAGCTTTAACTCATGAAGCTTTGGCTTCTCTTATAGAACGGAGGTCGCCGTCTCTTCACAGCTGACGAGTTTCCAAAACGAGAATCTTGTAAAACAGATTTTAAATATTCACTGAAGACTGAGGTCTGTATGTTTACGTCTGCATGTTTATAAAAGTCCGCTTCCTCACAGTCTGAGTCCTGCAGAGGGATTGAAACACAGACGCAGCAGATGTTCTGCATGTAGAGCTCGTTAGTGCTCGTGTAATAATCAGGATGAAGAAGATATCTCCTGATGAAACCTGGACAAACGTTAACAAACAGTGAAGAATGTTCAGTGTCAGTGTAACCCAGCTTCCTTCTTTTCATCTCGTCCTCACCGGTGCTTCGGCTCGCCGCCGCTGCTGCCTGTTTGAATGTACTGCACTCTCATTACCCAGAATGCCCTCTGTCACCCCAGACACTTGCAGTTTCTCGCCTCTTTTTTTCTCTTTTCTTTAAAGATTAATAACCTCTGTGTTGTGTTTTTCGTTTCTCTTCCAGGTTGGAAGACGACGTTTTGATTGGTTGGCTGCTCTGGGATTGGGCCACGCTGTCACATGACCTGCTGAGTCAGCAGAGTTTACACACACACACACACACACACACACACACACACACACACACACACACACACACACACACAGCACTGATGACCTCTCCAGAGACAGGCCTGACCCCATTACATCTCTCTCTCTCTCTCTTTCTCTTTCTCTCTCTCTAATCTAAAGTCATGTGTGAGTGCTGGTCGGTTATTGATTAGTTCAATAATTAGCAGCAAATTGAGGCGGAGTTACATCAAACAAACTCTTCATTTTACTGGCGGTTCCAAATGTTACACGTATCGTGTCTTTGTCAAGATGAACTTCCTTCTTCAGTGGATGTTGGCTTCACTCAACCAAATCCTTCGGTTTGCTTCAGGAGGAGCGCGTTGACTGACTGGTTTCTCTCACGGGACATGAACAGAGGTCTCCTGGATGAAAGTCGTTCTCTCTCTTTATACCAAGTGGGTTGCTTTGAGCGTCTTGTCGTGACGTGGATGTGTCTACGTTGTGTTTAGTTTAAAGCGGCTCGTACCGATACGCGTTGGGAGTGAGAGCAGGTCGCAAGAACTTCTGTTTTGCTGCGTAACATTTGTGTTCTGTGTGGAAGTGTTCACGACAAACACAACAGATGAATCGGACAGAAGCACCGTCCTTCGATGTGCAGAGGTGGAACTTGCGTTGCTGTTATCATGAACCAGGAAGTATGAAGACGACACGAACACACTCAGGGTGGAACAAACAGCCATCGTCAGTCGGTGTTCTAACACAAACCACCATCTGTTTCCTGTGAAAACTGAAGTTTATTTTGAAAAGACTGCATTCATGTAACCAGCAGAAACGACACGTGTTGCAGGATGTTCATAGGAAATCACACAAAACACAAGTAGCAGCTTTTGGTAGTAAATCGATGGAAGCGTTGAGTGAAGATGCGTTAAACAGCAGGAGGCTGTCGGGGAAACAGGACTTTGACAGCAGTTGTTTGCTCAGAAGCTGGACCTTGTTGAACACCAACTGGCTCACGGCAGCAGCTCTGAAGGTGCTGCCAGCTCTGAGTGGCTCGAGCCGTCACCGGCCCCGGGTTTGGCGACCGAAGCGCTGACGCCAACGCCGCCGCCGCCGCCACCGCCACCCCGGGAGAAATCAGTGGCTGGAAGCGGCCCCTGTAATTACCAGCCGCTCCGCTGCGCGCTGATTGATGCCTCTTGATGAAGTAGTTCAGTGATTGAAGAGTAACGACGCAGCGGGAAAATCTATAAGAGGCCTTTAACTGCTGCTGGAGAGGAGCCGGTTAATCAGACGGCTGTTTGGCCTCATCGCACGGCAGGCGAGCGATCATCCCGGCTCATCAATCAAGTCGATCCATCACTTGATGGCCGCAGCTCCTCACCTGCTCTCACCTCCCTCTCCGCTCGCTGATGACCTGGATTCATTGAACAGCGGAAATGCCGAAGTGCTGCTGCTTCCATCCTCTCGTATGTCCCGGGTCTGTCTGTGAAGTTCAGTTTCATATCGAGAGCTGAGCTCAGGCTCAAACCAACCAGGGACGGTTGATAGTCGGCTTCCTGGTGTCAGACTTAGAAACATGTAACCGTTTGCTATTTGCTTTAAGACAGATGTATTCATTGTGTGTTCTCACACACACACACACACACACACACACACACACACACTCTCTCTCCCTCTCTCACACACACACACACACGGCCTTCACACACTGTTGGCGAGACGATGAAATGACAAGAACATGGGACCTTCTCTTCTGTGATCCTGTTTCTCGTGCTTTTATTGTGAAAGCTCAGAGCTCCGCGAGTGGATCTGGTGTGCGCTGCCTTTGTCTACATTGAAGGAGTCATGAAGTTGACCTTGTTGGTTCAAACTGTAGCCTTCATGTGTTTGTAGCCTTTAGAGGACATTCTGAACATGTGGGTATCGATCCCTGGTGGGTCAAAGCTTGTTTGAGGTTATATGTTGTTGAGATTACTTCGATGAGCAGATACATACTGTATCTTTAATTGCGTCACTGAAGGCGAGCCTTGTCAACATTGGCGCCTCCAGGCTGGACAAACACGTTTAAAGTTTGCTGAAGGAAGCACTGATGTTGCTTTATGTGGAAACCAAAACGGCCATTTAGAGACTCCAGAGTAGCACTTACACCCAAATGATGTCATGGTGTTTGAACACGGCAACACGTTTCAATGAATTCAGCTTAACTACTCATTAAAGGTGTTCATTGTGTGGGAGATTATAGCTCGTATGTAATTACACCGTCTCTCAACAGTGCTGATGGTCGAAGGACTGTCCTGGTCCCTCTGTGGACTCCTCCTTCACCTCCTCAGCAGGGAGGTGATGGTCCCGGTGAGGCCTCCTCATTAGGGAGGTGATGGTCCCGGTTAGACGGTGGTCCCGGTGAGGCCTCCTCAGCAGGGAGCTGATGGTCCCGGTGAGACCTCCTCAGCAGGGAGGTGATGGTCCCAGTGAGACCTCCTCATTAGGGAGGTGATGGTCCCGGTGAGACCTCCTCAGCAGGGAGGTGATGGTCCCGGTGAGACCTCCTCAGCAGGGAGGTGATGGTCCCGGTGAGACCTCCTCAGCAGGGAGGTGATGGTCCCGGTGAGACCTCCTCAGCAGGGAGCTGATGGTCCCGGTGAGACCTCCTCAGCAGGGAGGTGATGGTCCCGGTGAGACCTCCTCAGCAGGGAGCTGATGGTCCCGGTGAGACCTCCTCATTAGGGAGGTGATGGTCCCAGTGAGGCCTCCTCAGCAGGGAGGTGATGGTCCCGGTGAGGCCTCCTCAGTAGGGAGGTGATGGTCCCGGTGAGACCTCCTCAGCAGGGAGCTGATGGTCCCGGTGAGACCTCCTCATTAGGGAGGTGATGGTCCCAGTGAGGCCTCCTCAGCAGGGAGCTGATGGTCCCGGTGAGACCTCCTCATTAGGGAGGTGATGGTCCCAGTGAGGCCTCCTCAGCAGGGAGGTGATAGTCCCGGTGAGGCCTCCTCAGTAGGGAGGTGATGGTCCCGGTGAGACCTCCTCAGCAGGGAGGTGATGGTCCCGGTGAGACCTCCTCATTAGGGAGCTGATGGTCCCGGTGAGACCTCCTCATTAGGGAGGTGATGGTCCCAGTGAGGCCTCCTCAGCAGGGAGGTGATGGTCCCGGTGAGGCCTCCTCAGTAGGGAGGTGATGGTCCCGGTGAGACCTCCTCAGCAGGGAGCTGATGGTCCCGGTGAGACCTCCTCATTAGGGAGGTGATGGTCCCAGTGAGGCCTCCTCAGCAGGGAGCTGATGGTCCCGGTGAGACCTCCTCATTAGGGAGGTGATGGTCCCAGTGAGGCCTCCTCAGCAGGGAGGTGATAGTCCCGGTGAGGCCTCCTCAGTAGGGAGGTGATGGTCCCGGTGAGACCTCCTCAGCAGGGAGGTGATGGTCCCGGTGAGACCTCCTCATTAGGGAGCTGATGGTCCCGGTGAGACCTCCTCATTAGGGAGGTGATGGTCCCAGTGAGGCCTCCTCAGCAGGGAGGTGATGGTCCCGGTGAGACCTCCTTCATCCACTGACTCGTTCCCAAGCTGACCCGGTGAAGCAGCCTCCTGGTTCGCAGCTACCGTCGGGTGATGAGTTGTGTGTCTTTGGCATGAAGCAGCTCAGCTGGATGAACAGTTTGGTGTTTTTTCCCGGATGTGTTGCAGGAGCTCCGGGAGGATTGGCGCCGAGCGTCACCGCCTCCTCTCAGCCTCGGTTTCTTTAATCAACATGGCAGCTGTGTCTCTGCCTCCTCCCCTCCCTCCCTCTCTCCTCTCACCTCCCTCTCCTCTCCTTGTCATTATCACAGGCGAGGCTGCGTTGACAGGTAGGTATTTGCACGAGATTAGGGCTGTAATATTTTGGCATTAAGGTGAATTAATACAGAAATGAATATGGAAAATGCGGGTAATTACCAACTCTGAGGCGCTCTGAGACATTTCAGGGAATGTCAAAGGATTTTCTCTCCTCTCAAACTCCTCCATGCTTCTGCTCCCCTGCTGTTTTCCCTCTCCTCCTCCGTTAACAGCGGCGCGACCCCCGAGCTCGCAGAGAGCGAGCGTACCTCGAGTTGAAAGCATTGATTATCACGGAGCAGTCCTCGATGGAGCCGTTGGGCTTGATGCGTGTAATGGTGGTGTAATTAAACACTGAGGCTCTAACGGAGGCCCGTCAAACTCTGACCTTCTCGGCGGCTCGGAGAGGCGAGCACTTCATCTGTTGCTGCTGGAGGACAGAGAGGAGGAGGAGGTTTGATGATGAGTGGTGACACAACCTTTCCAGGTCGCTGTCGCTGAAGTTCTCGTCACCGTTCTTGCTCAGCCACAAGTGAAGGACTGTGAAGATTAGGGCTGGGCATCGTTTGAGAGTTGAGGATACCGCCAGAGTACGTTATCCAATCCCCATCCAGTGAACGGAAGCCGGCGCTGGCCGGCGCTCATCCAGCAGTTACTGCTGATCACGCCGTCCATCGAGCCCACGGTGGCGGGACAGGAAGCTGAACGCCCACCCTACTTCCCACAAGTTCAATATTGTTAGCTCTGTCAGCGCTGCTGCCGTTGTTAGCACCGTTAGCTTCTAGCTTGCGGCTAACACATCTCCATGTGCAGATGTCTGTGTGGGCAGTCGATCGACTCTGTGGCTTCGAGCTGCTGCATGAGAGGGAAACTCCAGAGCAACAGTCTCTTTTTCTCGATCCGACCACAAAAAGGATCCATTACAGAAGTTTTGATTTTACTTTCTGGGTTATTTCAGTCGAATATCGATACCCAGCCCTTATTAAAATATAGAT
>CM051689.1:1221755-1271755 GCA_028022725.1 Lycodopsis pacificus | reverse complement strand
GGTGAGCAGAGACAAATGTCTCCTGAACGTAAATGTGTGATATTGAGCTTGGATTTTCAAACTAAGAGCAGAGTAAATGTCTGACGGCAGGTGGGGCAGAAGCAGGAAGTAACCCAGCGTAGGCAGATGTGTGAGAGCCAATCACCACGAGCTGGTAAACCTGCTGTACTCATGGTCTCCTCCTCTTCAGGTCCACCGCGACCCTGTTTGGCCTTCAGCATGTGAATATTCATGCTCCTGATGAACATTGTTCACGTTGAGTAGATCCGTTGCCTGTGTTGTCTATCGGTTAGATCTGCTCTACTCAGCTCTGTGTTCTGGTCACTTTAACTCTTTAAACTCACATATATCTGCTCGTTCTGGGAGAGAACGTGTGCACTCAATCAATATCTGGAACAAACTGATCGGACTCTGAGAGCCGAGCGATCGCTGGAGATCACGTCTGAAATACGAGAGGACAATAATTCATGGAGTGTTACTTGTCATGCTAGAGGGCACGAAGAACGCTGCAGAGTTTTGACCTTTCACCCCAAGATTTCAGAATAAAATAGTTCCACCAACGAGTTTCCCTTTTCGATGATGATCTCGTGCAGTTTGAGGGGAAACTATGCAGCTACATGCATTATACGCGTGCATCTTCATCTGGGTCCCTGAACAGTCTTCAGCTGGATGAACAGTGTTGGAGTGGAGAGGTGAGACTCCTGTGGATCCGATGAGCTCGGCCGTGGTCCTGTGTGAGGATGTTGGTGCTCAGCAGTGAGCTCACGGTGTCTGCTGAGACCTCCAGGATGATGCAGCTCTACGAACAGGAAGCAGAGCGCTGCAGCACTCAGAGCGGCGGCTCTTCCAACACGAGGCTTCCTCCACTTTACTCAACACAAGTCATCGCCAGCCAATCATTGCCCAACAAGGCAGATCCTGCAGAACGTCAAAACATTCGATACCGAACCAGCGTGACTTCTTCTATGGTGTTCCTCAAGGTTTTGCTTTCCCAGTCTGCCATTTTAGAGATTTAAACAAATATTCTGTATCAATCCTTGAGAGGTACGAATTACATTTCGCACCAAATCTTTGTAGCAAATGGTACAAACCGAAAAATGTACATAATTCCTTCCATCATTTGATTTTAAGCCCTCGCAATGCCAATCAATGAATTATTTTTGATTCATGATTTCTGACTAGAACCACTTGAGACGGATCTTCAGCTCTCAGATGACTCGACAGGTCTTTGTAGCACCGTTGAGAAGTCCGATGAATGCATGAATATAGTCATGTGTGTGTCCTTGTCACTCATCTTCTTCCCTTCTCCCTTTACACGAAAAATAAAGTGACTTAATCTGACTTAATTTCTCCTCCTCCTCCCTCTCTCCATGGCGGAGGAGGAGAGGATGAGGATGATGATGATGATGATGATGGCAGAGGAGGTGGAGGAGGACGGACAGGCCGACACGCTGCCAGTCGTCGTCCATCAGAGCGCCACTCCGTCTGCACCTGCAGATCTATCGTTCGATGATGTCATTATTAACCTGATCAGCTCCAGTCTGATGTGATTCAAGTTTGATCAATTAAAGAAGTAATCAATAAAACTCTGCAGGAGCTGATTCTAATGAAACGCGCACACACACACACATGCACACACACATGCACACACACGCACACGCACACACACGCACACGCACACACGCACACACACACACACACACACACTCACACACACACACTCACACACACACACTCACACACACACACACACACACACACACACACACACACACACACACACACACACACTCACACACTCACACACACGCACGCACACACACGCCATCATTACCCGGGTTCAGGGGAGAAATGTATTTTTTAGTCTCAGGATAGTTTACACTTCAAACGTTACATTAAATGTAAAATGTTTTAACAGGAATCAGGCTCCAGAAATCAATCAAACCCTAGTTTAGAGCAGCTTAGAGTTTTATTTACTTCAGTCAGCGATGAAGAAGAAATCAAACTCTTATTAGTGAACTAAAACTGGTAAAACCCCGGTGGAATAAATACTCAATGACATGTGAAGCTCTCGCATACTCAGGAAACTGTCCAGGAGAACTGGCAGTAAAATACACAAGAGAACCAGAAGAAGAAGCTCTCGCTGAAAAGCTGAATTATCAAACCTGTAACGTCACGGATCTCTGTGCCAACGGAAGCAAGGTGAAAGAAAATCGACTTCGAGTTTAAGGTTCCTTCACATGAAAGTCGACAGCAGCCATGACTGTACAACAGAACTATCGTTCTGTATAGTTATACATTACATATATATATATGTAATATATAACTATACATTACATATATATATGTAATGTATAGTTATACATTACATATATATATGTAATGTATAGTTATACATTACATATATATATGTAATGTATAGTTACGGCTGAGGTCTCTGAGAACACAAACACTTCATCACATCTGTGGACTGAACTCTGCTCTAATCCCAAATCCGTCTTTTTAGGACTTAGGAAGGTTTACACGTCAATGCTTTCACATATTGAGTTCAGCCTTTTCTATGAACTTACCTTCACATGTGTGAATGGATTCTAACGTAACTAAGACACTGTTGCTTTACCCACATGTCCAGATGTGTGTGTGTAGCGGCGTCTTCACTGACGGCAGGCTCCTGGGTCGGGTCTGGGGGTTAATTGTCTTGCTTGCCGTATGCAAATGAGTTAATCAGCTGATGTTACAAAGCGTCCGACAGCAGATCCATTACAGCTAGCAGGCTAGCTTTAGCTTGTTTGCTTGATTCGCTAGCTAGCAGAATACTATAAGTGGAGATGTTGTTTATCTAGCCTGCTAACGTCAACTTGATCCATGATGCTAACTTAACTAGCATGAACATGTTACGACAGACGGTGTTTCAGACACAGCGTTCACGAGCACGGGGCTGCTGGGTGGAAGTCTTGATGAGAAACAAAGGTAATGTGGGAGAGAACACGTTCCCGTGAGACGTTATTGGCGGTTGAGTTCTGTAGTATGGGGGGGGGGAGTATGTTTTAGAAGACCAGGCTGCAAACGTGCGGAAAGGAGTCGACTACAGTACAGAGCGTTAACGTCGGGACCACGTGGGACTGAATGGGACCTAAAAGAAACATAATGTAGGATTTAAGGCCTTTAATGTGGACAACACAGTGTGCAATGAATCTTAATGGAATAACATTTGACATGTTTGTGCTCGAGCGCTGATATTCAGAAACACTAAGTCGTACGCTGCATAAGACCAAAGCAGGACATGGAGCAGAGACTCAGACTCTCCTCACTGTGTCTGCAGCATCAACGCCTTTTCTCCGCCTGAACCTTCCAGCAGCGGGTTTCATTTTTCCAAACCGTTCCTGTGGGGACGGAGCAGCGGCAGTAAAGCAGGAAGGCCATAAAAACCTGGGAAAGGACATTTCTGTAATTCACTGGAACGTTATGATTCCCCGCTGAGTCTGAAGACGTTGGCTTTAACTGCTGAGATGTCTCCACTCTTTGATTTACTCCCATTCATTTATTCTGTTTTGTCTTTTTAAATGTAACTCCAATAAATGAAGAGCTTTGATTAAACATCGCTGCAGCGTCTCCGCTGTGAAGCTTCAGTGTTTACACCATCAAATCTGATCCGTTGTTCAAGAGAATGTTGTCGGAGTAAAATAATCTTTCTAATACTTCCTGAACGCTCTTTCAGCCTGACGGCGCTTTCCCTCGTCTATTGATGAAAAAACGTCAATCACACTCAACAGCAACAGAATGAAGCTCATCAGACTGCCTGGTGAGCCCTCACCGCTGTCTGGTCCAAATGAAGCCGTCGTTCACAGTTAGATGAGGACAGCAGCAGCTGGACGCGCTCCTCAAACCACACTCCATCGGAACATATAGCAATTGTACATCGCCGATTGTAAAACACTCAGTCGGTTACTTCTAGTCTTTCCACTTCCAACGATGTGAAGATATGCCGACTCGATCAGATCTAACATGAGCGAAGATTCAACAACTGGATTTGGCAGTTTGTTCAGAAACAGACTTTGAGCGACTGCTTCAGCGAAATAAGTGAAAGTTTACTGACATCTGTCCTGGTTCTTTGGGGGGCAGGACGTGCATGGGGCTCAGAGGATTGTGGGGGTTTTAAGGGGAGCAGGAGATGCTCACATGCATCCTGCAAAAACAAAAGAGGATTTGAAGGATCTTCAACATTGGAACGGGATTCTACCGTTGAAAGATCATCTGGACTTTAGAAACTCCCAACTAGACCGGAAACAAGCTAGCAAGCTAACTAGCAGAGGAGCTATGAATGATGACTGAGAGGCCTTCTGTACAGTAAAGAACTCACTCTTTCCTTTGACTCTCTGCTCAAGAACAAGAGTAAAGCAAAGGAAGATGAAGGGATGCAGTTTAAAAAGTCAAATGAATTGTAGAGCACATTATTAATTAGCATTAAAGACTTTTAAAGGCCAACAGTCTAAGTAGTTAGCAGTGCGCCAAGCTAGCAGGCTAATTAATGAAGAAACAGGACAGGTGGTGTTCTACAGCTGCTCAACGCGGGACTCTTCATCATTAACTACACACACCTGATGAGGAGAGCTGCAGCCGAGCGGACCTGCTAACTGGCAGCTTGTTCTGCGTTCTGCACGAGTCTTAAATGTCTTTCTTAAACCTTTTTGGACTAATTTAGTGTGCGATGGGCTCGGAGGATCAAGGCGATCCCGACTGTCTTTAATGAGCCGCGGTTATTAACGGCGCCGTGTTCTCACTGCGTCTGTCGACGGCCCTCTTGCTCAGCGTCTGCAGTGAGCTCAGTAAATCAAGCTGTTAAACGCTGTTTAGACGAGACTGGATGTGACCCATCTGCTCAACAGTCTCACTGAACTCGGGCCTCACATGGATCTCACCTTCGCCGTCTCTCACAGCGTCTTCACCGCAGTCTCTTTAGTGTCCTGAGCTGCTGTTTACCCACAGTCACTGAGACGCTCCACCTTCAGACTCACGAGCAGCCTTCTCAGGATTACAGCTGGATTCCCCCTCACTCTCAGTGTTCCTCACAGCGTCTTACATTTTGTTTCTTTTGAGCTTAAATAATGAAAATGGCAGAAACGTGGAGCCGAGATGTGAACTGCAAGTTTCTAAAGCAGAGAAAAGTATTATCTCGTGTTTTGTATCTGATGAAAAAGCCTGCTTGTGTTCGTCTGTTCTTTTGAAATGATTCCGGTTCAGATGAGCTATTGTGGCGTTTCATGTCCTGAGACTGTCCTGTTCATTATCCCAGGGACTGCATTTAATAATGCCTGATTATAAAGAACAACCTTCAATGAGTGTGTGTGGGAGAGAGAGAGAGAGAGAGAGAGAGAGAGAGAGAGAGTGTGTGGGAGCGTGCACATTGAAAAGCTTTCTTCTCTCCAGCAGCAGAGCGTCCTTGCAGAGCAGAGGACGACTCCGTTCAGCTCCTCCATAAATCTTCAGGTACGACGGAGCTCAATTAGCAACGGCGACCGCGACGCCTCGCTCCTAAATGTCAGCGTCTTTTTGTCGCCACCAGACAATTACTGTTAAATATCTATTAATGTTGTTCGTGTGTGAGAGCCAACTCTCATTCAGCAATCAAAGGACAAAGTGCCGCCAGCGTCTTAAAGGAACACTTCACCCCTAAAACGGTATCTATAGACCATCTATAGATGATCTATAGGCAAGGCAAGGCAAGTTTATTTGTATAGCACATTTCAACAACAAGGTAATTCAAAGTGCTTCACATAAAACCATTAAAAGCATCAAAACATAAGTCAAAAGAAAAGGAGATTTAAAAACAATTAAGAACATTCATTAAAACACAGTGTAAACAGTTTCATAGTAAAATGCAGAAATGCAGGAAATTGATTACCAGTATGGAAGACATTTAAAACATGACTCTCCGTGTTTCTGCCGCATTAATTCAATTTTTGCCACCCATGTTCTTCTGGTGTGGACGCCGACGCTATCTGAGTACAATGCAATCGTCACTGCAAAGTTGAGGTTCTTTATGCCTTAGGAAAACTTCACACTATAGATCGTCTCTTGACGGTCTATAGATCGTCTCTTGATCGTCTATAGAAGGTCTATAGATCGTCTATAGAAGGTCTATAGACGGTCTATAGATCGTCTATAGAAGGTCTATAGACGGTCTATAGATCGTCTATAGATCGATTCGGCACTGTGTGTTTCCTCCACTTCTGCCCTGACTCTTTACGGGAAAGTTCAGAAGTAATTTTACGGTGAAGAAGCAGAAGTGATGAGATCTGGAATGTTCTGCATCGTTTGTGAGAGTTTGCAAACTGATGTTTTCTATAGTTTTATAGTTACTTCAATCCATGAAGACTTTACTGTCTCTGAACGACGGGGCCCATTAGGCAGCAATCTGATTACACGCATGTAACATAATATTATGTTTGAAATTTGTAAATGAAATATGACAAATATCTAATTGCATATAAAGTAATTTTAAAAATGAACAAAAAATAAATAAGGTGAAGTAGAACTTTGATTAAATGCATTACACAAAACAGCCTACACTCAGTACTCAGTACAATACGACCAGACAGGTTCCTCCACACCAGAGTCCTCTCATTCAATACATTCGGGATGAACTGCGACTGTGATCCAGACCTGATCACCAGCATCGGTTCCTGACTCGCTGACGCTCTGATGTCTGAATGGGATTCAAACCTGCAGCAGGTTCAACATCTGCAGAGACTGAAACCAGGAGCGAGGTTGCTGTTAGAGCAGCACGTTAAAGCGAAGCTGCCACGTACAGCTTTCAACGTTTGGGTCTCCACGAGCCTGCTGGCGCTGTGTCTGAGTCTGCATGAGCTCTGCTGCAGGGCTGACGTGGCTCCAGCGCTCCTGCTGCTGCTGAGGGTCCCAGTGCTCCCATTGATTCTCTATTTTTACATCCTCAAATCCTCAAACCTTCTTAATAACCAGCCTCTTCATGTGATGTGACACAAGGTTGATGTGTGTCCAACATTCACCCTCCTCTTAGCTCTGGTTTTGGTCTCCTCCCTCTCCTGAGAGGCATCTCTGTGTCATCTCTCTCTCCAGCTCGTCTCTGACTGTCAGTGCTTTGTGAGCACTGTTTGATGAAATCAGCTGCTTGGAGAGAAACACGGAGACTCAACGAGACTGAAAATATGCAAAACAAAACTATAAAGAGGCCAGAAAAGTGATTGTTGATATAAGTATATTAGCTACCGCAGCTCTAAATGATTCCATTCATGAAACAATATTTGTGTCTGAAAGAGGAACTCCGGCTGTAGATTGACCTCTGACCCTGCTGAGGACTCCTGCTGCAGCAGGCAGCAGCAGGGATCTGCTCCCCAGTCCACATAAATCCACAAACATGATAAAGACACAAATTAGAATAGAAATGTAGATGAATATAGATGTGCGACACCTTCTGTCGCTCGCCGGTTCGTCCATTTGTCTCCATTAGAGTCTGCAGAGGGAATTAAGCCGTGCATCTGTTGCAGGTCAGGTCTGGGTCCGTCGTCGACGCGCAGCATCACGGCAGCGAGGTTCAGAGCAACGCAGGAAGTTACACCGCAGTCTTCAGCCGGCTTCATGAATACACCAACGGGAAGCGTACACCAGGCTGACATAGTGAAGAACAAGACAAGAACCAGATGAAAGGAAACACCACAAACACACTAATAACCAAGAAAAAACAGAACAGCATCATTCACTAAAATCAAAGGTCAAATGATCTCAAATATTCAAGCTGCCTTTTGTCCAATTGATCTGAGACGACGCAGTAAAAATACAAAATGCTTCATTAATGGTCCAGGAGGAAACTGGTGTTTCTTAAAGGGCCAGTGTGCAGCATTCAGGGGATCGATTGGCAGAAATGGAGGATAACCTGCATAACTACGTTTTTGCTTGCTAGCTTAGAACGAGTGGTTTCTTTAGATCTCCCTACAGAGCAGCTCCTCTTTAAGAGGCCACCGTGTTTCTACTGTAGTCCAGAACCTGACGGACCACACCCCGTCTCCAGAGACAGACTTTCATGTTGTCCTGTCGGCCACCGTAGTTTCCTTCCACGCTCGGCACGCTGTAGAAGTTTCAGTTGGTTGCAATCTGCAAACTCACCGCTAGATGGCGCCGACTCCTACAAACTCAAGTTTTGAGGATGCCGAGCAAAGAAAGGGACGGACACAAGAAGTAATAAATGCTGTTCTTACATTCAGCAAAAGAACTCGCCTTAACCTCTACTCTTAACAACACTGAGTATACATGGCGGCTCTGTTCTCATCTCATTAGATACAAACAACTGATGTGTGATATTAAATATGATCCCGTATAACTGTTCACAGGAGATTCAGTTCTTGTGGCCCTCACTTCCGGATCGATGACAGCTCGTCTGGGTGCTCGCTCAATACCTTTGTCATCAATAAGCCTCCATATGGATTTGTCAGATAGCTGTGGATGGATAGAGAGGCGGAGGAAATGCTATGAACTCTGGGAAACGTGTCTCTTTGCTCAGCAGAGGCTGTCAGAGCGGCGAGAGAGAGTCGTTCTGCTTCAGCGACGGGAAAATGCCACCGAGCTGCTCCGCTCCCCCGCTCATAAATACTCTCAAGGACCGCGGCTTTACAACAAGTCAATATCCTCCGTTAGCAACACACACACACTACAAACAGCAGAGTGCACGTACACACACATCAAAAACACACACATCAGCAAAATACGCAGATGCACGCTGTCAAAATATAAATCAACAATCACGGCACTACATAAACACAAGTGCCAGGCCAGCAGAAAGGGCTGCTGGGATAAATACGCAGGCCGGGGCTGACGGAGCGGGAGGTAAATCTGGAGGGGTGAGGAGGGGGAGGCGGGGGGGAGATTAAAACACGAATCTTCATTTAAAAGAACTCACAGTGACGGTGTGAAGAAAGAAAGCTGCTGTCTGAAACTTTTCTGTCCCAACTTCATTAAAGGTCCCGTCAGCAGAAGAGACGCTGCCAGTGGGCTGGAAATACAGCGAAGTCTAAACCGGCACGACTCGAATCCAGAATAAGCAGCGGCAGAGCGTCCGCAGAGCTGCAGGAACACACGAAGGCTTTTACAGCGACGTCATCGGCAGCGTGGCCTCCAGCTGCCAACGTCCAGAAAAAAACTCTTTCACTTCAAATGTAATTAGACTTTCATTTACTGATCGCACTCCTGCTCCCCAGAGGATGAACCTCTTTAGTGACCCTGACGTTTCATAAAGCACCACCATCGTCCCCACAATGTCCTCTGATGCTACGGATCAATGTCCTCTGATGTTATGGATCAATGTCCTCTGATGTTATGGATCAATGTCCCTCTGATGTTATGGATCAATGTCCTCTGATGTTATGGATCAATGTCCTCTGATGTTACGGATCAATGTCCTCTGATGTTATGGATCAATGTCCTCTGATGTTACGGATCAATGTCCTCTGATGTTATGGATGAATGTCCCTCTGATGTTATGGATCAATGTCCCTCTGATGTTACGGATCAATGTCCTCTGATGTTATGGAGCAATGTCCCTCTGATGTTATGGAGCAATGTCCCTCTGATGTTATGGAGCAATGTCCTCTGATGTTATGGATCAATGTCCTCTGATGTTATGGAGCAATGTCCCTCTGATGTTACGGATCAATGTCCTCTGATGTTATGGAGCAATGTCCTCTGATGTTATGGATCAATGTCCTCTGATGTTATGGAGCAATGTCCTCTGATGTTATGGAGCAATGTTCTCTGATGTTATGGAGCAATGTCCTCTGATGTTATGGATCAATGTCCTCTGATGTTATGGAGCAATGTCCCTCTGATGTTATGGAGCAATGTCCTCTGATGTTATGGAGCAATGTCCTCTGATGTTATGGAGCAATGTTCTCTGATGTTATGGAGCAATGTCCTCTGATGTTATGGAGCAATGTTCTCTGATATTATGGAGCAATGTCCTCTGATGTTATGGAGCAATGTCCTCTGATGTTATGGAGCAATGTTCTCTGATGTTATGGATCAATGTCCTCTGATGTTATGGAGCAATGTTCTCTGATGTTATGGAGCAATGTTCTCTGATGTTATGGAGCAATGTCCTCTGATGTTATGGAGCAATGTCCTCTGATGTTATGGAGCAATGTCCTCTGATGTTATGCTTCTTGCTTATATGAACGGACTCACAACGGCTCATTCTTAGATCTGGATCGATCATTTGTGTTTTACAGAAACACAAAATCACAACGTCGAGTCGGGAGCGTTGTGATCTGTCCAACATGACGAAGGAAGAGAAAGAGAGAACAGGAAGGAACCCTCACCGGGTCCGTTCTTGTGTTTTGGTCGTGTTTCTCTCTTTGGTTTGAATTGAAAATATTTCGTTTGAAGAAGACGCTGTTCGATGAGAAGCGCGTCGCTTGGTGGCAGTGGATCCGTTTCCTCCCTCGTCACTGTCCTTCAGCCTGTCACCGGGAGCAGAGACGCGTCCGCCGAGGAACCAAAACCGCCGCTGGTTCGATTCCCTCGGCCCGGCTGATCGCCTTCGTGGCGGCGCGGCCTCCATTCTCACGTTACTTACAGCTGCCTCCGTCCCAGCGGTGAGGATGAGGAGACGGTCGGATGTGAAGACAAAGAGAGAAGAACGACTCTGGATTCTGGGCGGCTGTTATTTTTAGCCAAAGCAGCCATAATTATCCGGGCAACGTCGAACTAAATTGTTCAGGCTCGGCTGCGCAATTAGGCCAGGCGGAGCAGCTAATGGAGAGAATTACACAGACCGTTCCCCATTAGCCCCCGTTTACAGCAGGACATTCACTGGGAGGGTATGGACCAGCCATGACTTCCAAACCAGATTACTGCTCTGGAACCACTCTCTTCATCCCTCCCTGCCTCCCTCCCTCCCTCTCTTCATCCCTCCCTCCCTCCCTCCCTCCCTCTCTTCATCCCTCCCTCCCTCCCTCCATCTCTTCATCCCTCCCTCACTCCCTCCCTCCCTCTCTTCATCCCTCCCTCCCTCCCTCCCTCTCTTCATCCCTCCCTCCCTCCCTCCCTCCCTCTCTTCATCCCTCCCTCCCTCCCTCCCTCCCTCCCTCCCTCCCTCCCTCCCTCTCTTCATCCCTCCCTCCCTCCCTCCCTCTCTTCATCCCTCCCTCCCTCCCTCTCTTCATCCCTCCCTCACTCCCTCCCTCCCTCTCTTCATCCCTCCCTCACTCCCTCCCTCCCTCTCTTCATCCCTCCCTCCCTCACTCCCTCCCTCCCTCTCTTCATCCCTCCCTCCCTCCTTCACTCCCTCCCTCCCTCCCTCTCTTCATCCCTCCCTCCCTCCCTCCCTCTCTTCATCCCTCCCTCACTCCCTCCCTCCCTCTCTTCATCCCTCCCTCCCTCCCTCTCTGCATCCCTCCCTCCCTCCCTCTCTTCATCCCTCCCTCCCTCCCTCCCTCTCTTCATCCCTCCCTCCCTCCCTCCCTCTCTTCATCCCTCCCTCACTCCCTCCCTCCCTCTCTTCATCCCTCCCTCCCTCCCTCCCTCTCTTCATCCCTTCCCCCCTCCCTCCCTCCCTCCCTCTCTTCATCCCTCCCTCTCTTCATCCCTCCCTCCCTCTCTTCATCCCTCCCTCCCTCCCTCCCTCTCTTCATCCCTTCCCCCCTCCCTCCCTCCCTCTCTTCATCCCTCCCTCCCTCCCTCCCTCCCTCTCTTCATTCCTCCCTCCCTCCCTTCCTCCCTGCCTCCCTGCCTCCCTCCCTCTCTTCGTCCTGTAACGACTGGAGTTCCTCTGAAGTAAGTGGAAGGGAAGCAGAATGAATAAGAGACGGCTGAGGAGGCGTCTGGCCGAGGTTCGTCTCCTCTCGTCTCCTCTCGTCTCCTCTCGTCTCCTCTCGTCTCCTCTCGTGTTTTGGGTTCCAGATAAACTGAACTTCACATTGTTCAATTCCTCCAGCAACAAAGTGACAGAACGGATGATCCTGCTGCAGAATACATTGTTGGCGTTGTGTGTTTCTGCAAACCCACGGATGCGTTGAATCCTGAGAGCATCAGATCAACATCTCTACCTGTTTATTTCACCGCTACAGCGTGAACCGCTCACTGTGCTTCGGACTATTCAAAACGCCTTCTCGTTGAGGTTCAGTGACGACTCGATGAAAGATGAAAGATAATGAAAGATTATAGTTTAGGTTGGAATAGGAGAAGAATGATTGTAGATATCACTTGAAAACAGAGGACAGAAAGACCTCCCGTCTGTTTAGTAGCTGGCAGCCTGGCCCCCAATGAAGCTACCCCAAAGCTAACTGATGCTAAAGCTAACTGATGCTAACGCTAACTACTGGATCATATCAAACAGAAAACGGACAAAATGAAATGGAACATTCTGCCGTCATGAAAGACAAACGGTGAGTAAGAAGAGCCACGAACAGGAGGGAGACGCAGCACGAGGCCTCTGAGACAGTCACACCACGAAGACAATCAATCACATCAATCAATCACATCACCTGAAGTGCAAATATCTGTTGTCTTTGTTCATTTTCACAACTGTGTGTGTGTGAGTGTGTGTGAGTGTGTGTGTGTGTGTGTGTGTGTGTGTGTGCGAGTGTGTGTGTGTGACACACACACACACACACACACACACTCACACACACTCACACACACACACACACTCTCTGCATCCTCTTTCTTCTCCTCTCGCTCGTAGAGATTCTCAGCATCTGACGCTGAAGCTTAACAAAATATCAAAGTCACAAAAAGAAAGTATGAACAAGGCAAAAGTTCTTGATCCCTTTTCTAAGACGGAGGAGAAAAAGGGAAAGCGCAGCAGCAGAGGACATTTCCATCCCAACATTAATTCAGCGCTGGTTGGATTCCCGACGTCGGCAGCCATTAAGGTCTGTCAAATCAAATGTGACAGAGAGAAATATTCAAATCATCTTTCAAATCTTTCTCTTTTTCTGCCAGAGCTGCCTCTCAGAGAGCCGACAGCTCTGACAACTAATTTATGTTTTACAGATTATTCCATAAAGCGCCGCTGACCCCGAGGAAGAGCTGCAGCGGGACGGACACAGGAAGCAGACGAGCAGCGCACCTGCTGGAGAGAAGGCCTCGGAGGATGAAGCCTGAGACCATGAGAGATCAATAACGGAGTCCTGTGACACTTCCTGTTTGTGAATCCTCACAACTTTCTGTTGACATGCAGAGCTTCAAATATAATTAAAGCTCAAATGTACGACTGAGCTGATGATGTCTCGTTAAAAGTCAAAGGTGTATTTTATTCATCTGTAGAAACATCAACCGATCAATTAAAACAGAAATAATTACCCGTCAAAATAAAAGGACACAAAACACATTCCACGTGTTTCACATTTACATTTTCTGAGCTGGTGAATAATGAAAGAATAAAGATCAGCTCCAGCTGTTTGTGTTACTTTTAAGGACCAACTGGAAATGTGAAACATTTGAATGTGATAACTGATATAAACTGCAACGTGTTTGGTTGTCGGCTCGTCTTTGCTTCCTCCTCTGACAGGAGCTCCTGTTTTGTCGGGTTTGTTTTTTTGAGCTTCATTAACCGGAGCTCAGATCAGTCCTCGGTGGGACGGCGGCTCCGACCTGCCGAGGTGCAGCCAATTAAGGAACAGGAAGACGGAGTCTGTCAAGAGCGCCGACGCCAAAGCTCAAGACACCTAACCCACTTATTAATAAAGAAACTTCTGTCAACTGTCACAATGATAAGAGCCCGGGCCAGCGATGCTAATTGCAATTAGAGGAGTTAAAGTAGGATAGTGACACACACTCACACACACACTCACACACACACACACACACACACACACACACACACACACACCCTCCTCCTCCTAAAAACACATAACCTAGTTTTTTTTTCCTCTGACATCATTCTGTGGAAAACAAGCCTTCAAAGTGTAAAAACAGTGTTTGAGGAGGTGAATTAATATTACTGATGAATCCAGAACAGACAGAAGAAAATAGACAGAATCAAGAATATTTCCTTTTCTTTTTCTGAAAGAAAATCATAAAAAGTGTAAAAACAAGGAAAAGATCAAACGGGAACAAAGAAAGAATGAAAGGAAGGAGCAAGAAGAAGAAACAATGAAGAACGGAAACGGGAAGAAGTGAAGAGGGAATGAAAAAGAGAAACAAGAGAAGGTGAGAGAAAAAGAGGAGAAGTGGACGTGAGAAAGAAAAATAAACAAAACGTAGTAAAGAAAGCAAAGAATAAAAGAAGGAAAGAAGGAAAAAGAAGGAAAGAGGAATAAGAGAAGAAAAAAGAACAGAATCAACGGGAATGAAAGGAGCAGCGTAGCGTAGGATCTGAAACGAGAGAATACGTGACGAAGAGAAGAAAGAAAGAAAGAAGGAATGAAGACCTCGATGTTCCTCCGTCGTCATCACGTGACTGCGGCGTGGTGAGCAGCAGCACAGTCGGTCTCCTGTCGAGTGAACCTGCAGCTTCAGCTTCGTGTCAGGACGACGTGCTGATCCGCGGCGCGTGAGATCTTCTCCTTCTACAAAGAGTCTTGTGTGTTATGGTGACATCATCGGCTGCACGTCATCGAGTGCAGTCGACTTCCACGCGCTAAAGTAGCTGCACTCAAATATTCCACGTTGATATTCACACAACACGTATCTGATGGATGATATCCAGCAGCGCGAGGCGCTTGATGTCTAATCGGCTGTTTGACTGGATATTGATCAGATCAGCAGGTGTTTCCAGGTGTCATCCTCCTGTATGTTGCCGACACACATCTCTCCTCTCATCTCATGCTCGACTGATCAACTTATCGGACTTTGTCCTCTTTGAAGACGGAGCTCGACGGCGGTGGGATGACAGGAAGTCGTCTGAGCGAATCAGCCCGAGGTTTGTTTGGCTGTCTTTGTGTTTCATGAATTCAACGAGGCTTTTATTGCCTGATTCAATACACGGCGGCATAAAAAAGGCCACAGAGACAATAAATGAAGATGGAGTTATATTTGCATCTCTTCCTGCGGGGCTAAATTTAAAGGATCAGTGAATCAAATCATTAAAATAAAACCCCTCTCTGCCAAGCGTGAAGGAAGGAGTTAATTACTCCGATTTCGTGGTTTTGGGGCGATTTGAGTTTCCTATAGACGGTGGACCGGAGCTCCTCTTCCGCACTGAAGGATCCGTGGCTTGTTTGTGCATGGATTAACAGCAAAGGGAAGGCAAATCAAATACAATTAAGTATTAATATGCAATATGCATAATTGACAAGCCATCGCTTGGAGTGCTGTTCAAAAACTTGCAACAAGGTAATAAAGTAAACAAGCAGGGCGATGAAATCCAGCTCACAGAGCCTCCCCACAGCCCGGACCAGCAGAACACAACCATGTGATGTGGAGAACAGCTCTGTGCTTTCGTTTTCAATGCATTTATTACCCCAGCTCAAGACTCGTCTGTGGTTATGAATATGTAAAGCTGCAGACTTATTTTTTGAGAGAATTATCACCCATGCATATGAATACACTGGTACAGTACACAGTGGAGGAGCTGGGGATCCAGGTGTTGTATGTAGAGATTTACACATCAGGACCAAGAGCTGCTGGATGCCAAACCTCAACAGGCATTTTTATGATTTTGCCAGCCAACTAGATAAGTGGATTTAAAAAAAAAGAAAAAAAATCTTTTTAAGGTCAAGCAGCCAGGTCTCTAGTTCCTCTCAGCATCTGGCAGCCGAGCTGATGGAGAACATGGAGGTAGAAGGCTGCAGGGTCTGGACCTGAACTCTGCTGAACTCATATTTTACCAGATGTCCTCACCCACGTTAAATAAAAAAACATCTTCTGCTGCAAAATCCCCAAAACAACACAGCACTTTAGTGTAAACACACCTCAGTCCAAGGTGCTGAGGAGGACGGACCCAACCATATTCAAACTTCAGAGCTTCTCGCCTGCACATGAACGCACCATCACTCTTTAATCGTATCGCGTCGTTGTTAAAAACTCAGCTCAGGGAAGTGAATAATATTTTTCTGTTGGTCTGTCACAACAAGCTAACAGACTAATTTCATCCGTTTATAGCAACACTGATCGGCCTCTTCGTCTTTAGAAGGTTGTTCCAAAGGTTTGTGCTCTTAACCCTCCTCGTCCAACGATCGTCTTTCAGCTCATTGTGCTTCATTCAAGTCTCAGTACATCGACCCTTTTCCAACAGCAGCATCTGCATTCCCATATTTCATTCAATGCGTCCTCATGCAGCCGTTTGTATATCTTAAGAGAAGTTGTTCATGTGTTTTCCTACGAAAGTCCAGAAACATGCGTCAATTTATGCTCGTTACATGAATACAGTCTTTTCAAAATAAACTTCACAGGAAACTACTTAGTCAGGTTGAGACAACACAACTACTTAGGTTGAGATGACAACAGTACTCAGTTAGGTTTAGACAACAAAACTACTTAGTTAGGTTGAGACAACTGAACTACTTAGTTAGGTTGAGACGACAAAAGTACTTAGGTTTTGGAAAATATGGTGGTTTTGGGATAAAAAAAGTGATATTAGTTAAGTACGGAAGTTAGATGATGAATAAATCACTGTTAACTTCTCGTTTCACACAGAGAACGAACCACTATCTGCTCGTTGAAAGACAGGTTTTTGATTGATTTGAATCCTTAATTTCGTAAAATATCCAGCGCTGGTAAAGTGCTACGTTCTTATGCGAGTGCTCTGATTCATGAATGTTGACCTATTCTCTGATTTAAAAAAAGTCATGTTGTTTCGTAAGCACGACGATTGGACCGTGAGATTGTCCGTCGATCTGGGCTCCTCACATTTAGTCGTCTCTTAGAAGAGAACAGGAGCACAAAAAGAAGTCTAGTCTGAACGTGAGACTGGATCGTTACTAAAACAAATGTTCAGAAGCACGAAGAGCAACCTCCTGTCTGCGTTGGTCTCCGCCTCTGTGCACTCCTCCTCCTCCTCCTCCTCCTCCTCCTCACAGCTTCACTGGGACTCCATTAGCTCTGCTGTCCGTCTCCAGGCTGTGATGAGAGATTAGACGGCGGAGCTGCAACCTCAGAGGTCACTCTGCTTTCCTGTGTGAAGCTCTCTGTCTCCTGACCTGCTGCTGTAGCAGACAGTCTGAGGACTAAAGCGAGTGGAACAAAGAGATGTCAGATACACATCGTCTGAGTTCTGACCCGTCTTCAGTCGGACTCTTTCACTGTGGAGTCTGAGTTCATCAAGACCACTGCTGCAGGAATCTTCTTCCACAGTATTGTATGAATATAATAAATCCTTTTCATTTATCACATGAAATATAAAATCCATAACCACAGCAATGTACATTAGCAAAGTAGGCCGTGCACATGTCACTGGCTCTCTCAGTTTGACTTCTTCTGTGGTTTTCTAGCTCACTGTTGCTACTGAAGTACGTCAGTTACGTGATGAATAAATCAACGTTCACACAGAGGAAGAACGGCGGCCTCCAGCGCAGCAGGGAGGAGGATCGGTCCAACAGTCTTCATAAAGCCTGGTGCATGATGACATGGATCAAATAAGAAAATATTTTGCAGGATATCAACGAATGAACCTGTTACCACTCCAGTGAAATGAGCCTAAAACGCCTATCCAAGGCACACCCAGAGTACATTGAAAGCTGTTCTTGAACCGTTGGGAGGGTGTGCATGGTTCTGGTCTCTTTTGAAAGGTAACGCTCTGTAAGTGCTACTGGCATTGAGCAATAGACGTTTGAACACACTGAAGTAGAAGGTTTTTATTTCCACCTGAATATTTTTTGCAAACAGATGCCTGCAGATGACGGTTGCAATTGGCTCAGTCTTTACACGATAGCAGAGGGGCGGGCACTTTCCTTCAACGCGGACTCTCGATGGCTATCGTAGGCTGTGGACAGGACATGGAAGCTCCTATTGGGTCAAATGAGGTGTCAATCAAAAGGTCAGAGTGCAGCCGCCATTTTGAGACCCAGAGACCGGCAATGTTTACATGCGAACTGAAGTTACGTTCGAAAATATATAAATAGTTAGGCATATCTGCCGGCTAATTTGAAATGATGCAACATCAGTCCCTGGGTATTTATGGACGTAATAATGTGATTTGGACTAAATATTTTATTGCAATAGTATCGATGGGTGGATTACTATGAAGCTTCTTCGGTGAGTTGCCTCGATTTTGTAGTTGTTTGTTGGTTGTTTGGTGGTCTGACAGGCGTTCTATCTAGGCGTACCTATCTATACATAGCAGGTGTGCACATGACACCGTCGGGCCGTCGGAGTGTTAACAGTGAAGGTGCATGACAGCAATAATATATTTTAGGAGCATTTCGCTTGCCTCTTAACAGCTCTCAACATGGCGACGCCTGAGCCTGCATCTCGTAGCTAACGATGCTAACAGAGCTAACGCATCACAACGCTGTCGTAGCTGTGACTGTGAGGAAGAACTCACTAAAATAACATGCAGACATCTACAAGCCACAGCTTCATGAAGATAATATATAAACAATCTGGAGAATTTAGCCGTTAAATGTGAAAGTTGAGTGATATTTTATCCTGCTAAAGATGAAGAGTTGCAGGAATCACCGAGGTCTCTGTTGTTGGTTTTGCGTGGAGAGAGGATCCACCTGTCCCCCCCCCCCCCCTCCCCCCCGTCTCACCCCTCTCCTCTCCCCCGTCAGACACCTTCGCTCTGATGCAGCTGGACTGATCTATGAGCCGCTGGTGGTAAAGTAGGCATGTTAAATTTTGCATGGATTCCCTTTGAAGTGTCAGGAGATAAAAAGGGAGCTCAGCCGTGTTTTTATGTGTTCATTGTGTGCTGAGAAGAGGAAGATGAAGAAGAGGAGGCCAGGTAGAGCTGGGCTGTAATTTAAGACCAGTCTGAAGCAGGAAAAAACATCTTGTCAATTAGAATGCAGAAAGTTTTAAGGCAGATGTTCTTCACAGTGAAACGCATCAAAGAATGAACAGGAGATCTCTGCAGCAGCGCCTGATGCTGCGGCTGAGATACGGACGAACACGATCATCTTCATGGGAAACACACAAATGAGTCCAGTGATGAACCATCAATGAAGATGTGCTGCAGCTATGAATGCTGTGCTAACCGTAACCATTAAAGGATTGGCAGATTTCCATACGATATCAACAAGAATTTCAACAAAAACAATAAATCACTTAAGTCTAGATGACTTGTGAAATCATCTAGAGATGATAAAAAAAGGAAAAAGGACACAATTCTACCACTTTTTTTGGCAAACCAACAAGAGAGAATCAGATCAGATGATCGTCTATTAGTCCCACAGCGGGGACATTACAGCATCGAAGTGGACAGTGCAAAAAAAAGACAACCACAACAACTAAACAAGTAAATCTGTGAAAACAGTGTCATGACTCCGACACTGTGTATAATTCTGCATTTCAGGGCGTAGCGACGTCTGCATGTTGAGTCTCCTTCCTCGATCATCGCTCGCTGCCTCTGAGATATTCCTGCAGGAAGAGGAAGTGACAACGACGTCAAAGGCCTGGAAGCAGAGCGACACCCGGACGCCACCTGAAAGAAAACAAACTCCTCCCCTCCCCCAACCAAACCTCCCCACCTGAACTCACCGAGGGTTTGCATGCAGTTGCTGGATCGTTAGCCGGGGGTATCGGGCGGCTTGCCTTGGACTTGCATCATCGCCTCTCGTCTCAAAGTTGTGACGCTTCCCTCTCTTCCCGTCTCCCTTTTCTCTCTCTCTGGCATGCAGGTTATTCTCATCAGCTTCCTCTCAACATCTTTTGGAGGAAAACAAAGAGAGAGATGGTGGCAGACTGAGGAACCCAGAGCCGGTTTTCTTTTATTCAAGTGCAAGGTGACCCTGGTGAAGATGCAATTACCTGAGAGCCTGAAAAGAAGAAGAAAAAGTAGTAATTTCTGTCAAGTGTCTGTGTTGGTAACATAAAAAAAGCAGCATCATTGTCTGTAGGAGGATGTGGAGCAGCTGTACATCAGGTCAGAGGTCACACAGAAGACTCATTCCATGTCTTCATATTCTCAGTCGACCCACCAACCCAGAAGTGTTGCATGTTTGCATCGCTGTAGGCGGACTCATCTCTGGTGATGAGTCCGCCTACAGCTGGGAGACGGACCATCTGGTGACCTGGTGCAGGTTGAACAACCTAGAGCTCAACGCTCTAAAGACAGTGGAGATGGTTGTGGATTTCAGGAAGAACGCAGCCCCACCAGCCCCCATCACCCTGTGTGACTCCCCCTATCACCCTGTGTGACTCCCCCGTTGACGTGGTGGAGTCCTTCCTCTTCCTGGGCTCCATCATAATCCAGGACCTCAAGTGGGAGCTGAACATCAGCTCCATCACCAGGAAGGCTCAGCAGAGGATGTACTTCCTGAGGCAGCTGAAGAAATCCAACCTGCCAAAGACAATGATGGTGCATTTCTACAGATCCATCATCGAGTCCATCCTCTGCTCCTCCATCACCGTCTGGTACGCTGCAGCCACCGCCAAGGACAAGGACAGACTGCAGCGCATCATCCGCTCTGCTGAGAGGTGATCGGCTGCAACCTGCCGTCCCTCCAGGACTTGTTCTCTTCAAGAACCCTGAAGCGAGCAAGAAGGATCGTAGCCGACCCCTCCCACCCTGCACATGGACTGTTGGTGCCCCTTCCATCTGGCAGGAGGCTGAGGTCCATCAGGACCAAGACCTCCATCAGGACCAAGACCTCCATCAGGACCAAGACCTCACAACACATGAAAAGTTTCTTCCCATCGGCAGTCGGGCTCATTAACAGAGCCCGGGACCCACTGACTCTGTCCTCCCCAGGACAAACTCCCACCGGTCACTCCCCCGCACATCCCTCTATCACACTCGACACTTTCACACTTCATCTCACTGGTTTATAGTCCTGTTACCTATCCGCTTGTGCACTTTATTTTATATTTTCTGTAAATTGAATATGTTTCTACTTTGCACCGTTGATGTTGTTGATTGTTGTTAAATGTTACGTCATGTCAAATTCCTTGTATGTTCAACATACCAAGGCAATAAACTGTTCTGATTCTGATTCTGATGAACAGGCGTCAACCTCCGTATCTGTCGAGTGAAGTCAGAGCTTCATGTGTTGAAGCTGCATTCTCTCTAGTGTCCACCAGGGGGCGACTCCTCTGGTTGTATAGAAGTCTATAGAAAATGACTCTACTTCTCTCTTGATTTATTCCCTCAGTAAACATTGTAAACATGAGTTTATGTCTCAGTCTCTAGTTTCAAGTCTTCTTCAATACAGCATGATGTTCATTTAGTACATGATGGTCCATTTAGAGTCACACAGACCATAAAGCAGGGGATGCTTTAGGGCGGGGCTACTGTGATTGACAGGTCAACACCAGAGACGTACACGGCGTCTCTACGTCTCCTCCTCAGTCCATATATGGTCACTTCCTGTTCACTGGTTGCAAAAAACAAGATGGCGACGGACAAATCTGTTATATAGTTTGGCAGCCCAGTGTTCTTCATTTCTGTTAAAACTCTGTTCTTACTCGTGCAACATTCCTGTAAACCCTTACACGCTCAGCGGTTTGCTCGCTGCTCTTCAGCTCCACGTCGACGCTCTACAGCCGTGATTCTATGTCCTTTAGTGTTGTGACCAGAACTGACCACGACTGGATCAAAGCACCGCCGGCGGGCTGTGTTGTTGTTTCCTCCGATACTCACCGTCTCTGTGTGACTCGAGGCCTCTGAGCAGACGTGAGTCGCAGCGTACTCAATGTGTGCTGTGCTGTGATCTTGAATCGTGGGAGAATAGAGTCTGTGATGGAGCGTAGTGCAGCAGGGCGAGATAACGGTTCCCTTTGATACATGACAGTCGTGACTCCGCGGCTGCAGCGCTGCTTTGGGTCGTGTGTCTGCAGGGACAAGACTTCTCTTTAATATCATTTCCAAAGAAATCACTCGCTGCTCCCGAAGGCTTCGCGTATTTTGAGCGCTCGGGGTGCAAAGCAGCAGAGGTTAAATATATTTCAACTTTAAATTAAAGAAAATGAAAGAACGGAAGAGCGCTGCTCCCGGAAAGTGTTTCCAGCAGATGTGCCGGCCGCTGCCCTGCAGACAGCGAGGGCCTTCAGCGGAGCAGGACATCGCTTTGATTGACAGGTGACCGACAGAGAAGACGTTCAGGCGGATTTGTACCTGCAACCTCCGTCACCCGCTGTCAGTCAGCTGGAGAGCTGCTCGTACTCCCAACATCACCTGTCGTTCTCAGGTGTGTGATTATTCAGTGGGGACAGAGTTATTATACAAGTGTATTATTACCAGACCATTTCCTCCGTCATCATAACCGCAGTGGCCCTGTAACGAGCCGGCTGGTTGTAAATAGTTCAGGATGAAATGTGTCACACAGATCCTGTACGAGAACACATTCATTTCATTGAAACTTCACGAAACCGAAGATCACCAAAACATCAGCAGGAACCAGCAGGTAGAGGACAGGAGAGGCAACAGGTTTTTCACATATGTGTGTGTTGATGCTCGGACAGCATTCCAAGAAAATCAGTTTTTATTCGACCATTTGTGTAAGTTGTTTAAAAATGTAAAAAAAGAAAGTGGAAAGAAACCATCCGTAAGTTTAGAGCTGCTGTCGAGCTACGACATATTTACATTACATATTTACATTACATATTCACATTACATATTTACATTACATATTTACATTACATATTCACATTACATATTTACATTACATATTTACATTACATATTTACATATTTACATTACATATTTACATTACATATTTACATTACATATTTACATTACATATTTACATATTTACATTACATATTCACATTACATATTTACATTACATATTTACATTACATATTCACATTACATATTTACATTACATATTTACATTACATGTTCACATTACATATTTACATATTTACATTACATATTTACATTACATATTTACATTACATATTTACATTACATATTCACATTACATATTTACATTACATATTCACATTACATATTTACATATTTACACTACATATTTACATTACATATTTACATTACATATTTACATTACATATTTACATATTTACATTACATATTCACATTACATATTTACATTACATATTTACATTACATATTTACATTACATATTTACATATTTACATTACATATTCACATTACATATTTACATTACATATTTACATTACATATTTACATTACATATTTACATATTTACATTACATATTCACATTACATATTTACATTACATATTTACATTACATATTCACATTACATATTTACATTACATATTTACATATTTACATTACATATTCACATTACATATTTACATTACATATTTACATTACATATTTACATATTTACATTACATATTTACATTACATATTCACATTACATATTTACATTACATATTTACATATTCACATTACATATTTACATTACATATTTACATATTTACATTACATGTTCACATTACATATTTACATATTTACATTACATATTTACATTACATATTTACATTACATATTCACATTACGTATTTACATTACATATTCACATTACATATTTACATATTTACATTACATATTTACATTACATATTTACATTACATATTCACATTACATATTTACATTACATATTTACATTACATATTCACATTACATATTTACATTACATATTTACATTACATATTTACATATTTACATTACATATTTACATATTTACAT
Organism: Lycodopsis pacificus; assembly: GCA_028022725.1. NCBI lineage: Eukaryota > Metazoa > Chordata > Actinopteri > Perciformes > Zoarcidae > Lycodopsis > Lycodopsis pacificus. Next base: position 1,248,004 of record CM051689.1, on the reverse strand, counting down.
TACATATTTACATTACATATTTACATATTTACATTACATATTTACATTACATATTTACATATTTACATTACATATTTACATTACATATTTACATATTTACATTACATATTTACATATTTACATTACATATTTACAGGTCTCATTAGACGTATTAGCTTTCAACCCAACGTTACATCCAACTCGTCAAATGTAACCGAGAGCAGAGACAGTTTACTGAGTTTAAGCTCTCCAGTGTTAACACTTCAGTGTTATTATCAGACGCTCGGAGAACAAAGAGACAAAGTCCACGAGGACGGTCCAAGTTCTTTACCATCGATCTGTAATTGTGTCATCTATCAACAGAACGACCAATGAAGCCGAGAGGAAGTTCAGTCAGGAGCCGTAGAAGAATAGAGAATGAATAGAGATTCTAAAGCCCATCGTGTTTACTGTCCATTCCATATCCATCATCACCAAGAGCCAGATCAACTCATCAGCTCTTCAGATGAATCACCGTGTTCACGCAAACCTCACCAAGCTCAGTGTTTCAGATCTGCTGTGAGCAGTTTCATGAATCACTCCTAAGAGAGGAAGGACTCCTGCTGCAGGAGTGACCACAGGTCGGAGTGACCACAGGTCGGAGTGATCACAGGTCGGAGTGACCACAGGTCGGAGTGACCACAGGTCGGAGTGATCACAGGTCGGAGTGACCACAGGTCGGAGTGATCACAGGTCGGAGTGAACACAGGTCGGAGTGAACACAGGTCGGAGTGACCACAGGTCGGAGTGACCACAGGTCGGAGTGATCACAGGTCGGAGTGACCACAGGTCGGAGTGATCACAGGTCGGAGTGAACACAGGTCGGAGTGACCACAGGTCGGAGTGATCACAGGTCGGAGTGAACACAGGTCGGAGTGACCACAGGTCGGAGTGATCACAGGTCGGAGTGAACACAGGTCGGAGTGATCACAGGTCGGAGTGACCACAGGTCGGAGTGACCACAGGTCGGAGTGATCACAGGTCGGAGTGATCACAGGTCGGAGTGATCACAGGTCGGAGTGACCACAGGTCGGAGTGATCACAGGTCGGAGTGATCACAGGTCGGAGTGAACACAGGTCGGAGTGATCACAGGTCGGAGTGACCACAGGTCGGAGTGATCACAGGTCGGAGTGAACACAGGTCGGAGTGATCACAGGTCGGAGTGACCACAGGTCGGAGTGACCACAGGTCGGAGTGATCACAGGTCGGAGTGATCACAGGTCGGAGTGACCACAGGTCGGAGTGAACACAGGTCGGAGTGATCACAGGTCGGAGTGACCACAGGTCGGAGTGATCACAGGTCGGAGTGAACACAGGTCGGAGTGATCACAGGTCGGAGTGAACACAGGTCGGAGTGATCACAGGTCGGAGTGAACACAGCTCCGATGCAGTACGAGTGTTCGGTTCGGAGTCTTCTTCAAAGATGGCTGATGAAAAATGGATGTTAAACAGTTGCTTTCAAGTGCTGTGGAGAGGCTGGAGAACCACCGAGCCCTTTGATGTTAATTCTACTGTTAGTCTTTGAAAGGCGCTGGTGAGTTCTCACACAGCCGCGTTAAAACAACTTTGAACTGCTAAATTGTTTTAAGCAACATGGCCGCAGGAAATGTTCTGCATTTGAAAGCCGCGAGAGCCTCGGCCCGAGATAAAGAGCGGCGATGTTAAATTCATGTCTGCTTTCACTTTGAAAGGCAGCGGCATCAAAGGCGAGGCACAGCATCAGCAGCAGAGAGACATGAATGTAGAAGAACGGCTCTCTTCAGTGTCTTGGTTTGTAATCATTGAAAAGCAAAGACACTTTCCATCTGCAGCCCGAGCTGAGAACCTCCCCATGAAGGGTTCTGCTTTGGGTTCTGCTTTGGGTTCTGAAATCATTTACTGAGTGAGGCAGCGACATCAGTCTCTCCAGAGGACGAACTTGACTTCTGGCTCAGTCACTTGTCTCGTATTTCAGTATGTTATCTCTGCTTCCTTTTCTATTGTTTCTTACTCACCTACATTTCATATATATGTAGTTTAGAGAACTATACAGCTCAGAGATGACTCTCTGTCTCGTGCAGCTCACCTCTCTGGCAGCATGGCACTGACCAGCAGCTCTTCAAACATACGTCCCAGTTACTGACATGTCTTCTGCCACAGCCCCACCGTCTCCTAAAACCTCCGTTCTTATTCAAGAAAACTGCATTGTGAATTACGTTTTCAGTGAAATGTATTACATTTGCTTTTAACTCGTCTTAAATAAGGTTCAGATGAGTCCACGTCGGGAGGAGGCTGGTCTGTGAACACTTCCTTTCACCAGGAGACTGTTTGTGTCTCATGTGAACTGAGAACCTTTGAAATAAGCAAGTAGTTTCAGTTTTTACAACCAAACTAAACAGTTTCAAACCTGAAGGAGGCTTCAGAAATCATGCCAGGATTCTTAACAAAAGGATGATTGAGAGAAGCTAAAGGGTCATGAATATATAAACATATCTTTGTTCATCTACAGTAGATGCATGTTCGTCTGCATCCATTCTAGTGACTATGAACCAACATATAAAAGCACTCTTATCCACCGCTCTATTGCTGATTGCATGTCTGCATCTCCTCGTTTCAAATAATAAAAACATGAACACAAAACATAACAGAAAGCAGTTGTCGTCCACATTACACATCTCATTTTGAAACGGTTATTTCCAACCAGACACATTCATATTTCTATTCACACGCATAATAAAAACAGGTCAGAGTCATTCCTTAATCCTGTCGGCCGTATGCGTCGTCGTGTTTCCTCGTGGCTGCCAGAGAACGAGTGCTGCCCTCCTCCGCAGACCCCCGGCCCACACAATGCCTCCGCTCCACGGCCCCCTTTAATATTAACGACGGCCGGGGAAAGCATGTGAAAACAAAAGCTGCAATATTCCAGAGGAAATTCATAACATAAAATATTTAGTGTTGTTTTATTTGACTGGAACGCTGAAAGAAAAGAAACATGCTGCACAAATGCACACACATGCTTTTTTCTTTCCTCCCATGATGCCTCTGGGGTTCTGCTTCCAGCCTGCTCACATGGCCCGTCTGTGATAAAGGGATGCGGAGTGCTAAAGAGAAGAAAAAGGGGAAAAAAGCTTTTAAAGTTGTACTTGGCGTCCCGGCAGGCAGCAGACTTCTTATGAGATTAGCGCTTTATAGGAAGCCAGTCAGCCGACTCCTCCGTCTCCTCCGTCTCCGTCTCCGCTCAGGCTAAGTTCGGCTGTCTCGACCCCGCGGGATTTCGGAGCGCCCCGGTCCTTCTCGCTATCTGCCGCCGCCGCCGCTCTGAAGGCCTGCCAAGAGGGTCTCAGCAGTGGTGGAGTGGCAACGGAGGAAGAGGGTCAGTAGCAAAAGCTGCTGCTGGAAGAAAGTCACGAAGAAAGACTCCTAAAGGCCTGAAGATGATTCTGGAGGATATGAAACTGTTGTCGGTGGTTGTAGGGTCTTCTCTGATTATGTTAAAAGGAATATTAGATAGAAGAGTTGTGCAAAGTGATGAACGCAAAGTCAATGATCTCCTGATGTTGCTGCTCTAGGGTATCCTCAAACAACGGTTTGCATGATACGAATATCAGTTACTCATGTTTTGTGCATTAACCTACTAAAGTCCAGCAACACGCATCAATTTCTGCTCTTTACATGAATCCAGTCTTTTCAAAATAAACTTCTGTCTTCACAGGAAACTACTTAGTTAAGTTTAGACAACCAAACTACTTTGTTAGGTTGAGACAACAACACTACTTAGTTAGGTTGAGACAACAACACTACTTAGTTAGGTTGAGACATCTAAACTACTTAGTTAGGTTGAGACAACAACACTACTTAGTTAGGTTGAGACAACTAAACTACTTAGTTAGGTTGAGACATCTAAACTACTTAGTTAGGTTGAGACAACAACACTACTTAGTTAGGTTGAGACAACTAAACTACTTAGTTAGGTTGAGACATCTAAACTACTTAGTTAGGTTGAGACAACTAAACTACTTAGATTGGTTGAGACAACTAAACTACTTAGTTAGGTTTAGACAACACTACTTAGTTAGGTTTAGACAACAACACTACTTAGTTAGGTTGAGACAACTAAACTACTTAGTTTGTTTTAGACGACTAAACGTCATCTGGCCGGGGACAGCAGATGGAAATTAGCCTCTCTGGCTAACTCTGGCTCACTTACAGTGCAACTGTTGATTGGTGTGCATTGCCCCTGCAACATAAATAAACAAACAAACAAACGTCGTGACTAGAACACTCGTCCTCCTTCAGTTTAGTGGTGGAGACGTGAAGGCATGTGACCGTGGTGGAGTTCCTTTAGAGTCTAACGTCAGCTTTTTACTTGACACTTCAAACATCATCAAAGTGGAGTTCGTTAGTGAAGATTATCTCGATGACCTAAACATGGAAGAATCATAAACGTTTGTTTGACTCAGATTATTTTATGTAATAATCCAAAATGGATTTGAAAAATCCCATTTGTTTTTCATCCTCGCAGTGCTCTATATGCTTTTACAAAAGTTCTCCTTATTTTTCTTGCAGGCCAATCAGAGCGTAGAGGCGGGTCTTAAAGTGACAGGTGCCAAGACGAAGTGTTTCAGACAGAGGGTGAATACAGGTGTATTCAGATGGACAATATGAGAAATAGTACGTGTTTTTTGAACATTAAAGCATGTGAACATGTTCTAGTAGAAACCCAGAACACAAGTATGACCCTAGAAATGAGCATGAGGTGTCTCCTCTAAGGCTCCTCCCCTGGTAACCATGAATACCCACAATAAGCTTCGGTGTAATCAGGAGTTGACGAGGCAGCTAAACGAGCTAATCACCATCCTCAGGCCTCGCTGCAAGTGTGAGGGAGACATAAAAAAAAGAAATCTTCTTGTTCCAGAAAGTCTCATTTCGGTTATTAGTTACCTCTGGTGTAAGTACTCTAAATAGAAAACTGTGCAGGGAGCCTACAGGTAGTCCATTAGTGCAGCACTGAGGGCGGAAAAGAGGAAGAATGATGATTACTAACAATGTTCGTGGCAAAAAGACCAACCGCTGCAGCTGGTGTGGATTTGAATATTAAGCTTTATTACGAAGAGAAAGAAAGAAAACAGACGCTACATGTATCTAAATGCATCTGCGTTTCTCAGGACTAATGAGCTTAAGAACACAGTAAATGGCTGTGAATACCTCGGAGTTTGGAGGCGTTTCAATAGTTTTGTTGTCGCTGACGTGGACGTGAAACACAAAGCTCAGCTCGACCTGGACCTGAAAGTTAATGTCATTAAAAGCTCATTAACTCTGTGCTCGCCGTTGCCGCCTGCTCTCTCTCTGTTGTCTCCGTCGCTCAGCGCCGCCGCTCTGCTCGCCGATCCCGCCTCTCTACGACCTCTCTGATTGGCCGGCCTCGCTTTGAAGCCTCTCCAATTAAATCCGTTGTCCTGGCGGCGAGGGCACTCCCCCCCCTGTAGGTTAATTATGTCATTACCCGCTTGTTGGTGAGATTGTTTGATGAAATATGAGCGTAATAAAAATACATGGCCAAAGGCGATATTAACATGAGGCCCAGAGCTCACGAGAGATCGGCTCCTCGACACCGTCGGCTTCATCATTCTCATCACGAGGCTGATGTTGCTGCTGATGCGGGCGGGCAGGAACACAAATAAGATGCTCGGAGCATCAGACGGACAGAGCGGGCCTGGAGGGGACCGCTCACTCATCCACACAATGTTATTTATATGCAAATGAAAGGGGCGGGACTTAGAGACGGGGAAGCGGAGAGATGGTCGCCAGTACCGCCCGTTGCCATGGGGACCGAAATCTCACATCATCAGAGTCAAGTGGCGCGAGGAGATGAGGAGGAGGAGACGAGGAGAGGAGGAGACGAGGAGAGGAGGAGACGAGGAGAGGAGGAGGAGAGGAGAGGAGGATGAGGAGGAGACAAGGAGGAGGAGACGAGGAGAGGAGGAGGAGAGGAGAGGAGGATGAGGAGGAGACGAGGAGACGAGGAGAGGAGGAAGGAATGGGGCACTTTGTAAAGGAATTCATACTGGAGACGCTCGCTGTGGGGCTTTCTCAAGAGAAGCTCCGTGAAGTTAATAAAAAGAAACGTTCGTCAGATTAAATTATAATCTGTCACGTGATGTCAGAATAAAACACAAGAAGCGTTTCCTCAGAGAAGCGTATTCATTGTACTGTGAGCAGGTTGTCTTCTGTGTGCAGAGAGTTCAATATGTTTTGGTTGAAACCGCTCTACTCACTGCTTCATTTCACCCAGCCGTCCAATCACAGTAGAGGAGGGGCGGGACAAACAACGTGTGTTTTATTATGTATGTTGCGGTCTTGTGTGTTTTACTGTGGAACAACTGGACCAAACTAAATACAGTTCATCAGAATCAGCTTTATTGGCCATGTGTCCGTACGCATACATGGAATTTGTCTCCGGTTTCCACTGAACGATGGAACTAATCTCATCACTTCTGTCCTCTCTCGCTATACGTCCTTAATCCAGAGCAAGTTCTCAGCTTGTGTGACGTTTAGCGTCTCAGGGGAAACACCACCGAGCCTCCAAACAGCTGAAGCTCCGCCGTCTGAAGCCGGACTCGACACCTTAGACGTGATTTAGGATGTTTGTTGAGCTTCCTGCCACACAGTGGATCCACATCAGAGCTAAAGTTCCACTTTTACAATCAGAACCTTTCCTGAACACATTCCTGAAGACGAGCTCAGGACAAACTTCATATGTTCTGTATCAGACCGGGTTGAAATATGACATGCTGATCAATCAATGTTGGTAAAATCACTTGGTTATGGGAACGCCTCGGGACCGGAATGAGCTGGAACATGTTGGGGGGGGAGGGAGGTCTGGGTCGGCCTGCTGGGCCTGCTGCCACCGCGACCCGACCCCGGATAAGCGGAGGAAGATGGATGGAAGTCAGCATTGATGCGTCTCCTGTGTTTGTTTGATTCAGCCACCCCGACCTCCCGATGGGAACGTCTGCTGAGTGGGATTAGAAACTAAAGTCTCATATTCATAAACCAATAAACCATCGACATGCGTCTGCTCGGGTCCAGACAGTTGGAGTTAGTTCATGTTGTCAGACAGATGAAATATCATCTCTCCAAAACAAACAGGTGAATATTCAAACACCGGCACGCAGGGCTGTGTTAGTCAGAGTGTTTCTACAGCTTCTATGAGAACGAGATCACATGATCATGTTGCTTCATGGTCTGGATCTGGATCTGGATCTGTAGACACTCAATGGTTCCAGTGTTGGAGGCCAGCTGAGTCCCAGCTGCTCCGTGTTGCGTAAGACGTCATCCACTCAGTGGAAAAAGTGTCTTCACCTCTTCACCTCTTCACCCTCATCATCATCACGGTGACATCACCAAGTGTCTGTCAAACCGTGTGAACGCAGCGATTAACATCATGAAACACGAACGGTGCTGAGAGCAAAGATGTCTCTTTGAGCCAGAGGGCTTCGTTCATTCATTATGCATGTGCTGCCCGCCACCACACACACACACACGCACACACACACACACACACACACACACACACACACACACACACACACGCACACACACACACACACACACACGCACACACACACACACACACACACACACACACACACCCTGCAGGTTAGAGCCCGAGTGTTGCGGGCTGAGATCCGCCCACTATTAAGAGAATTAAATCTCTCAGAGAGAACATCAATTCTCCATTATCTCCCCTTCTTGGTGGCCTCCTCCTCCTCGCCTCCTCTCCTCCTCCTCCTCCTCCTCCTCTCCTCCTCCGCTCCTCTCCTCTCCTCCTCTCCTCTCCTCCTCCTCTCCTCCTCCTCCTTTCCTCCTCCTCTCCTCCTCGCCTCCTCTCGTCTCCTCTCCTCCTCCTCCTCCCCTCTCCTCCTCCTCTCCTCCTCCTCCTTTCCTCCTCCTCTCCTCCTCGCCTCCTCTCCTCTCCTCTCCTCTCCTCTCCTCCTCCTCTCCTCCTCTCCTCCTCCTCTCCTCCTCCTCCTCCCCTCTCCTCCTCCTCTCCTCCTCCTCCTCTCCTCCTCGCCTCCTCTCCTCTCCTCTCCTCCTCCTCTCCTCCTCCTCTCCTCTCCTCTCCTCTCCTCCTCCTCTCCTCCTCCTCTCTCTCTCCTTTATCTGTGTTGTAATGTGTAATCTGTGCTTCTTGGTTCTGTAGCAGCTTCTGTGCTGATCAGGTCTTCTGCTCGTCTTCAGACCTCTCAAACAATCGAGTGCATCACTCAAAGGCTGTTCATAGCTCATCAATCATTAATTCATCAATGAGCTGTGAACCATCATCAACAAACATCAATGATTTACTTCACAGCCGGCGTGACAGAACCATCTGACAAAGTGCTTCACAGGGAAAGAAGGAGCGAGGACGAAGACAGACTGAAGCCTCCAGCTTCATCCTTTGACTCCATCGCTCACGTTTCTGCTTCACAATCACAATCGGAACATTCCAGAAGCAGAAGTGAACATCTGTGTTCAGCTGGAGACGCGTTGTGTCTTTGAGGACGTTCTGCAGAAGTCACTCATATTCCTCCATCCTGTGGAATCACGAGACACGAACGAGCTGTGAGGTATGAAAACAGGACGAAGAGCGAACACTTTCACTCCGCTGATCAGATACTCCGGGTTTCCACCTTATTCTGAAACGCTGAATCCAAATGAGTATTCCATTAACATTCATGTTTCCATGCAGACGTTCATAATCAGATGAAGGTAAAACAGCCTCTTCCTCATCTTCATCCTCACCACCAGAGGGTCGACGTCCTCACACGTCGTTCGTCTGAACATCAGGAGCTCACAGATGTTCCTCAGCAGTTCCAGAGGAACCGTGAGAACTCAGCATCAACATGCCACTGACACATGATGGTGTGCTGTCATGTCCCTGCATGTGTTGGTACAGGAGATCAAAGTGTGCCGTCCCTCGTCATCGATCACGTTCTTTACATCAGCGAGTGTCTAACAGCTCTGCAGCTTTCAGGCCTGCTGAGGTGTCTTTTCTTTCCCAGGGACTGATAATTGATTCATTACCTCTCTTTACTCCCCTCAGCTCTCGCTACACTCCCCCGTCCTCCTCCCCTTCCTCCTCCCCTCCTCTCCCTCCTCCTGCAGGCCTGCGAGCTCTAATATGAGATGAAGCAACCAGTGCTGCTGCAGACGGAGCCGGAGCCGGGCTGTTTAAGGCGATTATGTTGGAAGTGAATTTCTCTTCCTCCCCCCTCCCCCGCCCTCTCTCTCTCTCTCTCTCTCTCTCTCTCTTCTCACCTCCATCGTCAGCCGGCCGAACCAGCCCGGCCGTCGGCGGGGGGGGAGAGAGGTTACCGGAAACACGGAGGAGCACAATGCTGATGATTAAGATCAGCTGATTAGGCTCTCGCTGTGTAATCTGAAATAAAAAAGGATCTGAAATCACTTGCTGTGCAGCCGTGGAGCCGTTTCCCTCACAATGGCGGCTTCCGTTAATCAGCTTTGTGCCGCAGAAAAGCCACTGAATATATTTGGCCCTTTGTCAGCGGTGATAATGTGAGCGAGGCGAAGCTCAGGATCCTTTGAGTGCAACCCTGCCTCCCCTCTCTTCCCTCTCTCCCCCTCTCTCTCTTCCCTCTATCCCCCTCTCTCCTCCCTATCTATCCTGCCTCTATCCCCCTCTCTCTCCCTCTCTCTCCTCCCTCTCTCTCCCCCCTCTCTCCCCCTCTCTCCCCCCTCTCTCCCCCTCCTGCAGTTATCAGCTTTCCTCAACACATTTCTTTCTGCAGCGAAGGAAACTCCAGCTTTTAATTTGTCTGGAGGGTTGTTTGAGGGCGAAGGTGTGCCGGAGAGGGTTCATCAAGTCAAATCAAGACTATTGCCCCCCCCCCCCCCCCCACTGCTGACTCCTCAGACACTAACTGACACATCAGGAGGAGGAGCGGTGGTCGATGGATGGGTGAGAGCGCCGTGTTTCTCTCTGCAGCAGCAGCAGAAATCTCAGCACTGACAGTTAATGAAGCGTGGGACGGTTCAGATGATCTACGCTGCAGACCGAGCCGGGCCAGAGACCGAGCCGGGCCGGAGACCGAGCCGGGCCGGAGACCGACCCGGGCCACAGACCGAGCCGGGCCAGAGACCGAGCCGGGCCACAGACCGAGCCGGGCCAGAGACCGACCCGGGCCACAGACCGAGCCAGGCCACAGACCGAGCCAGGCCAGAGACCGAACCGGGCCAGAGACCGAGCTGTTCTCCGTCCTGCTGCAGAGCTTCCCTGATGGAGGAGTTCCTTGTTCCTGTGACGGCAGAAACCCAGATCCTGATCATCGCGCTGGAAAGAGTCTGCATCAAACACTCATAATGAAGAAAAGTCAACTTCATGTATCGGTGTGTTTGGGGATTTTAATGCTTTCAGATGTGTTGAGAAAAGAGAGAAAGAAGAAGCGAGAGAGAGAGAGAGAGAGAGAGAGAGAGAGAGAGAGAGAGAGTGGAGGCAGGAGGCCGCCGGCCGCTGAGGACACCATCTTTCAGGGCAGCTGAACACTGTAACGCTTTAAATCAGAATACATAATGAAAAACATCCTGCAGGAGGGAGATGACACAGATGGTGCAGTTGCAGCTGTGATAAACTCTCCCAGCATGCATCTGTTCTGTGTAAACTTTATCGCTGCTGAGCAGAGCAAGAAGTGAAACCCTTCAGTGTTCCACCCTCAAAGAACCTGCAGCTGATGACGCTGATTCTGAACCTTCCTCCAGGTCTCTCCAGACCAGACCAGATACTAAATCTCTTCAGGGTGTTCTGGTCTACACTGGGACCTCCAAAGGGAGGCATCCAGGAGGACCCTGATCAGGTGTTGAACCACATCAGCTGAAGGATGTGTGAGCTCCTCCATCTCTGAGGCTGAGACCAGACTCCCGATGAAGGAAGCTCATTTCAGCGGCTGGTATCCGTGAGTTCACCCCCCAAAGCTCAGGACTACAGGCGAAGGTCTGATGGTGAATCCAGAGCTTTGACTGCTGGCTCTCCTCCCTCCCAGCTGTGCTGTTGGGGGGCAAAAGCTCCTGGTGGGGTCTAACCCCACCCTCCGTCCTGGAGCCGGAGCTGGACGGGGAGCAAGGCTTTGAAACATGGCGGCCCACCAATCAGAGCAGAGTGTCTCACTCAGAAACTAATGTCTGTTGAACATTGAAGCAAACATGTAAATGACGTGTCCCCTTTAAGACAACATGTAAAGAAACACAGGACGATATGAAGACACGTAGAAATCATTTCCTTCATTCATTAACATCATTCACTGTGAAGCAGCTGAGATGAAGAGCAGGACGCATGTTGCATGTTAACTCATGTTGCACGTTAACTCATGTTGCATGTTAACTCATGTTGCACGTTAATTCATGTTGCACGTTCACTCATGTTGCATGTTAACTCATGTTGCACGTTAACTCATGTTGCACGTTCACTCATGTTGCATGTTAACTCATGTTGCACGTTAACTCATGTTGCACGTTCACTCATGTTGCACGTTAACTCATGTTGCATGTTAACTCATGTTGCACGTTAACTCATGTTGCATGTTAACTCATGTTGCACGTTAACTCATGTTGCACGTTCACTCATGTTGCACGTTAACTCATGTTGCACGTTAACTCATGTTGCATGTTAACTCATGTTGCACGTTCACTCATGTTGCATGTTAACTCATGTTGCACGTTAACTCATGTTGCACGTTCACTCATGTTGCACGTTCACTCATGTTGCATGTTAACTCATGTTGCACGTTAACTCATGTTGCACGTTCACTCATGTTGCACGTTAACTCATGTTGCATGTTAACTCATGTTGCACGTTAATTCATGTTGCACGTTCACTCATGTTGCATGTTAACTCATGTTGCATGTTAACTCATGTTACATGTTCACTCATGTTGCACGTTAACTCATGTTGCACGTTCACTCATGTTGCACGTTAACTCATGTTGCACGTTAACTCATGTTGCACGTTAACTCATGTTGCATGTTAACTCATGTTACACGTTCACTCATGTTACACGTTAACTCATGTTGCATGTTAACTCATGTTGCACGTTAACTCATGTTGCACGTTCACTCATGTTGCACGTTAACTCATGTTGCACGTTAACTCATGTTGCACGTTAACTCATGTTGCACGTTAACTCATGTTGCATGTTAACTCATGTTGCACGTTCACTCATGTTGCACGTTAACTCATGTTACACGTTAACTCATGTTGCATGTTAACTCATGTTGCACGTTCACTCATGTTGCACGTTAACTCATGTTGCACGTTCACTCATGGTGCATGTTGGGGAGTAAACTGAGCGTTCATGAAGCGACTTCAGAGAGACTTCAGTGGTTGGACAGTTCACATCACTTAAGTGAAGTATGAAATCATCATTAATCAGAAGTTATTATTTTAAAACCTCTTAAGGCTGAACCCCCCCCCCCTCTGTCCTCACAGTTCATTCACTGTCATTAGAATCTTCTCAGGAGGAATCATTCGATGTGTGTTGTTGGCCTGCAGGGTGAAGGTGGAGCAGCTTGAGCTGATGAGAGTGGTGCATGTCTCTCATCTCCTGTTTAACGGGTCCAGCTGCTCCTGCTGCTGCAGTCGCTGCTGAAGCTGCGGTTCTTTCGGTCCTGAAGCTGAAGCTGAAGCTGAAGCTGCTGCAGGAACACGTCTTCCTGCCCGCTCATTAGGACATTGGCACACAAGAAGCCCTTGGGCCTCCGGGTAATGAAGGACCCCACGGACTTGTGGGTAATTGGGCAACTAGAGTGGAGTACAGGTGAACGCCGGCCTGTCTGAGGGTTCTGGTTGGCCAATCAGCTGCTGCCTTCCGCTTTAGCCAAGTGAGCAGCGGCCTCCAGAGAGCCAAAGTGTGCGAGAGCGCCGCAGGAAACTTTGTGAAAGCAGTGAAGCCAAACTGCTGCAGACGAGAAGAAGAAGAATCCGAACCCGTCCTGTTTCCTGCTGCTTCACTCAGAACAATAGGAAGCAGGGCCGGCTCACAGATGGCTGTTCTGTGAGAGGAGGAGCTGACAGTCTCCCTGCTGCTGCTGCTTTGGTGGCCAGCCAGCTTCTGATGTTGTTGTGCAAACGCCTCGAGGGACCGGACATCGCTGGAACCAACCAGGAGCTCTGGCACCGAATACGCAACTCAAGCAAGCGTCTCAAGAAATCACTGCAGAGATCCCAACGCCGGAGACAATCCTCCGCACGGAGACAATCCCCCGCACGGAGACAATCCCCCGCACGGAGACAATCCTCCGCCGGAGACAATCCCCCGCACGGAGACAATCCCCCGCACGGAGACAATCCTCCGCCGGAGACAATCCCCCGCACGGAGACAATCCCCCGCACGGAGACAATCCCCCGCACGGAGACAATCCCCCGCACGGAGACAATCCCCCGCACGGAGACAATCCTCCGCCGGAGACAATCCCCCGCACGGAGACAATCCCCCGCACGGAGACAATCCCCCGCACGGAGACAATCCTCCGCCGGAGACAATCCCCCGCACGGAGACAATCCTCCGCACGGAGACAATCCCCCGCACGGAGACAATCCTCTGCCGGAGACAATCCCCCGCACGGAGACAATCCCCCGCACGGAGACAATCCCCCGCACGGAGACAATCCTCCGCCGGAGACAATCCCCCGCACGGAGACAATCCCCCGCACGGAGACAATCCTCCGCCGGAGACAATCCCCCGCACGGAGACAATCCTCCGCACGGAGACAATCCCCCGCACGGAGACAATCCTCCGCCGGAGACAATCCCCCGCACGGAGACAATCCTCCGCACGGAGACAATCCTCTGCCGGAGACAATCCCCCGCACGGAGACAATCCTCCGCCGGAGACAATCCCCCGCACGGAGACAATCCTCCCCACGGAGACAATCCCCCGCACGGAGACAATCCTCCGCACGGAGACAATCCCCCGCACGGAGACAATCCTCCGCACGGAGACAATCCTCCGCCGGAGACAATCCCCCGCACGGAGACAATCCTCCGCACGGAGACAATCCTCTGCCGGAGACAATCCCCCGCACGGAGACAATCCTCCGCCGGAGACAATCCCCCGCACGGAGACAATCCTCCCCACGGAGACAATCCCCCGCACGGAGACAATCCTCCCCACGGAGACAATCCCCCGCACGGAGACAATCCTCCGCACGGAGACAATCCTCCGCCGGAGACAATCCTCCGCACGGAGACAATCCTCCGCCGGAGACAATCCCCCGCACGGAGACAATCCTCCGCACGGAGACAATCCTCCGCCGGAGACAATCCTCCGCACGGAGACAATCCCCCGCACGGAGACAATCCTCCCCACGGAGACAGCTTCATCACAGAGGTCTCACGAACGGTCCGACACTCGGGGCGGGTTCAGTCACGGGGAGGGGGAGAGAGAGGGGGGGAGAGAGCGAGAGAGGGAGAGGGAGAGAGAGAGGGAGAGAGGGAGAGAGAGGGAGAGAGAGAAAGAGAGGAAGGGAGAGAGAGGGAGAGGGAGAGAGAGGAAGGGAGAGGGAGGGAGAGAGAGGGAGAGATAGGGAGAAGGAGAGAGAGAGAGAGAGAGAGAGAGAGAGGAAGGGAGAGAGAGAGACAGAGAGAGGGAGAGACAGAGAGAGGGAGAGAGCGGCATGCTGGGAGTTTGTTGTGATTTGTCATCCTGCTGCTGCCAGTGTTCATGAGCTCGCTCTAATGACCACGAGGGCCCCGTGACAGCGCCCCCCCCCATTTGAGCCGGGCCGGGGATCCATCATTCTCTTCTTTGTGGCTCATTGGCTCGCTGCCCCCCCGTCCAGGACAAACTCCCCCCCCGCCGCCGACGGGAGCAAATAAAGGAGACAGCAGGTTTACGGGAGGCCAGGCCGTCCGGGAGCAGCGCTGACGGTAACGGACTACGAGGGGCCGCCGGCGCCGTCCGTCTCCACGCGACACCTGCAGCCGCTGCACAGAGACCCTCCGTCACACTGATCCACGAGCAGGTGATCATGTGACCAACACAAGCCCGCTCCAGGATATACACAGTACCATCATCGCATGGCAGAAGGACAGAAACATGCATCAATACTAAACCACACTTACTGATGTCAGATCATGAAGAATAAAGGTTTTAAAGCATGCAATGAGATAATTACTCTGCCTTCTTCTCGTCTCCACAGACCAGCGCGGAGGAATAAAAGGTCGAAAGTGAACAAAACCCCGTTCACACGTTGCCAGATGGCAGGATGTGTTTACCATCTCAAGGCGAAGTGAAGGATTGTGGGAGAGAGGCTGTAAATATGACGAAGTCATTCCTGAGAAAGCAAAGATGATAAGTTAGCAGAGAGACAGAGAGAGAGAGAGAGAGAGAGACAGAGAGAGAGAGAGAGAGAGCGAGAGAGAGTGAGAGAGACAGAGAGAGATGGAGAGAGAGAGAGAGAGAGAGACAGAGAGAGATGGAGAGACAGAGAGAGAGAGAGAGATGGAGAGAGAGAGAGAGAGAGAGAGAGAGAGATGGAGAGAGAGAGAGAGAGGCTAACAAAGCAGTAAAACATGGACAATAGGAGGACCTGCTGCTGAGCCACATGCACATATGCATGAGGCATGAATCAATATTTATTGCACATAAAGGAGCAATTTTTCCACCATGAATGATTCAACTTCCCTAAAGAAGGCTGCAGTCGGCCGTATTATCGCGTTCTTATTCAAACTGATAAATAAGGAATTACACCAGCAGGCGCGTGGAAGCGGCGTCGTACGTGAGCGGATGTTTACAAAGTGCAGCTTATTATTATCGTCATATCGCATTTCCCCAATCGCAGTTTGCCTCTGCATATTTCATGCTGCTGCAAAGCATGCTGGGTGACAGAGGGAACGAGGCAGCGGAGTGATTGCTTCTCTTTTGTCGAGCAGAATTTACAGCTGATTTTTCTGAAATTATAAATCGCTCACAGCCGAACATGTTGACTTGTTTATTCATTCAAAGATCATAAATCAGTGTTTTATTGTTTCAACTTCCACGCCGGAGGAAAGCGGTGAAAGATGACGGATGGAGCTCCGGCAGGCTGAACTACTGGCTGCAGAGTGCTGGATCCCGTTTAATGAGCTCTTTTGAGTTTGTTTATGTTTAAGATTCATCTGAAGATGCAAATATTTGCAGAGCGAGACAAAAAGCACGTCGTCACCTGCAGCTTTGTTTTGAGGACTCACGTGTTGGAAAGTCGTTGTTTTACAATCTGTTCACATCGAAACAACGAGTTGAGTCAAAAGCCTCGGCGATCACCGGGCGAGTCCTGTGATCATGAAGTCTGATTCCGTTCTGTGATTGCTTTCTTCTCTTCCTGTCCGCGAGGCCAGACTTCCTGTGTGAAAGGTGCTCGTGCGTCCTGGAACCTCGTCATGTGACCGAGATGAGAGCAGCACACGCCTGTAACAGACGAACATCATGTCAGCGACATGACTACAGTCTTGATGTCTGTATCGTAGAACATGTCCGACACATGACAACAAGTTCTGCTTCTTTCTGTGGAGCGAGGCCACGCTGACGGTGCTGCTTCCCCTCTGGGAGGAAAGAATCCCCGAATGATGCGATCATCAGGAGTCTGCCTCCCGCCAATCACCCGTCACCACGAGAGCTCAACGTGCGCTCAACACGCTCTGTGCAGAACATTAGAGATGAATTAATCAGAGGAGAAGAAATCAATCCAGGAATCAATCCAGCCCTGACATTTCAACCGCGCAGCACGAGTCCACACACACACTCACACTCACACACACACACACACACACACGCACACACACACGCGCACTCACACGCACACTCACACGCACGCACACGCACACACACACGCACACGCACACACACGCACACACACACGCACACTCACACACACTCACACGCACACACACTCACACGCACACACACACACACTCACACGCACTCACACGCACACACACGCACACACACACACGCGCACACACACGCACACGCACGCACACGCACACGCACACGCACACGCACGCACACGCACACGCACACGCGCACGCGCACACACGCACGCACAAGTAACTTGTGTACTTCAGTAACTTGTGTACTTTAGTAACTTATGTACTTCAGTAGCTTGTGTACTTCAGTAACTTGTGTACTTTAGTAACTTATGTACTTCAGTAGCTTGTGTACTTCAGTAACTTGTGTACTTCAGTAACTTATGTACTTCAGTAGCTTGTGTACTTCAGTAGCTTGTGTACTTTAGTAATTTGTGTACTTTAGTCATTTGTGTACTTTAGTAATTTGTGTACTTTAGTAACTTATGTACTTCAGTAGCTTGTGTACTTTAGTAATTTGTGTACTTTAGTAACTTATGTACTTCAGTAGCTTGTGTACTTCAGTAACGTGCAGTTATTTTAACTCAAAACATCAACAGTTTCCTGTGAAGAGTTTTATTTTGAAAGGACTTTATTCATGTAAGGAGAGGAAATGAACTCGTGTTGCTGGACTTTAGCAGGAAATCCTTTTCTGAAGGATTCATAAGAATCGTTGTATGAGGATGCGTTGCTTCCCTGTAGCAGCAGCAGCAGAGGCTCATGGGTAGCGTAGTACCTAGAGCCAGGGTTTAGAAGGTTATTTAATTCACTTTATTTCTGGATGAGACAAACTACGCGTTGATTTGAAGCGTAATCCGTCTCTCGATTTATTTCTGTATCATCGCGCTCATACCACCACCGTTCAAAGGGAACACTTCTATGAACGTTTGAGAGATTTCATGTTTGTTTGTCGGTGTGATGCATGTTCAGGTCCGTGTTAGCTTAGCCGTTAGCCACCTGATGACCCGCTGCTTACTTTGGTAATCGAGCAGCTCTTTCAAAGAAAACGTGATGTCCTTGTCGAGATGAGGTCAACGTGATGCTGATCAGTAGGTGAAGGCCGGCGAGGCCTTTAATATTCATGCATTTGTTCATTTCTCTTCTTTAGAGTCTCTGCGTTCTTTCGATATGGAACATGACTGATTCCCTGCTGTTACTGTCCCGGAGTGCGTCCCTGATGGATGTGTGTACGTGTAACGCAGCAGCGTATGAGCTCAGCATCGTGATGGATGGCGGCCTGAAGAGCAAAGAGCATGAGACCGTGTACAGCAGGACTCCATACATCTCCATCCATCTCCATCCATCTCCATCCAGCTCCTGTTAACCAACAGCCGCAGCGCTGAGGCTCTGGGACACTTTGTTGACGTCCCAATGAATCCTGGGTGATTTTTTATGTCGAGTCACGGAGTTCAAGCCCTGCATGTACGCCACAAACATCTCCATCTTCATCTTCTGCTCTTTCAGTTCCTTCTCTTCTCCCTTTATATGTATTATCTCACTCTTTTTCTTTCTTGTATTACAGTTCCCCCTCCGTCTCTTTCGGCTTCTCTCAATCCACCATCTTGTCTGCTCTTGTGAAACGTCATCACGTTCCAAGTGATGCAATTGGAAATGTAGTCCAGTGCGGTTGAGATGCCCTCACATGTTAGGCCTCTCCCGTGTCATGCAGGGGGCTTTGGGAGCTGACTTGTATGAATCTGTATTCATCAAAAGTAAAGAATGGCCGATTCCCACCTGTCTGTCTGCCGGTAGCTTCGGTTAGCTTCCTGCTAGCTGGTCAGCGTCCGTGTTACAGCTCCTCTGATGTGTGAAGATATCTTTCCTTCTGTTGCTGCCACATGAGATCGTCTGACTGTAACGGCAGGGTTTGGGGGTTTGTGGTTTTATTGGATTACAAATGTTACAAACATATATCCTTGAAGAAGGAGAGAGGCAGTGAGTAATATAGTTTGTAAATGTACCTTACAGTCAGAATATGTGTATCTGTCGTGATCCCAACGGTTCAGCGGACCTTTGACTTGATAATATTTCGTTTATTGAAGTTCAGTCAGCTGGTGTGACCTGCTGGTGAGCAAGTCGGCGAGAAAGCTGCTGGCCGAATTCCAAACCGAGTGTACAGCGTCTTTGTTTTTCAACTCACTAAATCAACAAGAGTGTGAGTTCCACTTCCTGTTGTTCCTCTCTTCTTCTCCTTCCTGCTTTTTTTGTTCTTTTCAGGCAAGTGAACGCGATTTCCAAGTCGTCGGATCCAAACAGTGAGTCCGCCTGCTGGACAGCACAAACAGCGCACGACGTGCAGAAGCTGTGGCTGACTGTAACACCAGCAGCGTTGTAGAGTGACGAGGCACCACTGTGTTCCCTTGTACTGTGATTCACTTGTGTCTCCTCTCTCCTCCTTTCTTCAGTTTAAGAACGATTTACTTTCTGCTCTGATCAATCAGAAGATGATCTTCTCTTTCCTCCATGTACAAAGCCCCCCCCCCCCCCCCCCCCAACATGCCGCCGTCATGTAGATGGAACTTGTGGACATGCATGAACATTTAATGCCACAACACATAAATAATGTACATTTTGGAGATATTTGGGGCGAAGCTGGATGCGCTGCAGAAGTGGCGCTTGATGAAGAGCAACAGTGAGAGACCCCCCCCCCCCCCCCCTCGTCTGGGCCAATCACTGACAAATATGACTTCTTGTTTTGAGCTTGTAGCTGGTGTCCCCCACTGGGCCAATCAGAGTCATTTTAGAAGCTGGAACGCTGCTGAAATGAGAAGCATCGTCTCCCAGAGTTTGTCAAAATCGGATCTCTGGCAAGAAATGTGAATCTTCCTGCATCAGCTTCATTCATCTCAACATGTCGATCTGTCCACTACAGAGCCCGACAAACGATCTCCTCAAACTACCAACATGTTCATCGAGGGAAACTCTTTCAACCCGTTTCCAGAGACGAGGAGGAGACGAGACAGAACAAGATAAGTGCGCCAGCCTGAAGGGAAGTGAACGTTCGTAATCCGATCAGTGTCCGTGAGATATTCTGCGTGACAGACGGACAAACAAGGCTCAACGCGTTGTCTTTCAACCAATTGCATCATGGCGCCCGACACCCGCTGAGCTTCGTCTGCTGCTGGAGGCGCAGGACTCGGTAACAAGCAGCCCGCTCTCACCACACGGCAACAACAACGCCACTCGTGCTTTCTACTGTTTAATTTAGGTAGTACTGCAGTACTGCAAGGTAACGTCAAGGAGTACGTGAACTAAGTAAAACGACGTAGTATCAGTCCGGGAAACACCTCCCATCACATACATCACACTGATTACCTGAAGCTCACTTCATACTCGTATTGGTATTAGTGTTAGTATTAGTATTAGTATTAGTATTAGTATTAGTATGAGTGTGTATTGGTATTAGTATTAGTATTAGTATTAGTATTAGTGTTAGTATTGGTGTTAGTGTTAGTATTAGTGTCAGTATTAGTATTAGTATTAGTGTTAGTATTAGTATTAGTATCAGTATTAGTAGTGAGTATTAGTATTAGTATTGTGACGGCCCAGGGCCTCTGGCAGGGAGTGTCTAGTAGTGAGTATTAGTATTAGTATTAGTGTCTATCGTTCAGTGTTCCTGGATCGTGAGGGAAGATTGGCGGCAGCTGGCCACGGCCTTCGCCCTACAAGCCCCGCCCCATCCAGAGGAAGTGCTGCTTCTTCCTCTCACACCTGCTTTGCGACAACGAGCGTCTGGCAGCAGTGGAACCTTCTGGCGCTCACGACAAGAACGCTCACGACAAGAACGCTCACGACACGAACGCTCACGACACGAACGCTCACGACACGAACGCTCACGACACGAACGCTCACGACAAGAACGCTCACGACACGAACGCTCACGACAAGAACGCTCACGACAAGACCGCTCACGACACGAACGCTCACGACACGAACGCTCACGACACGAACGCTCACGACAAGAACGCTCACGACAAGAACGCTCACGACACGAACGCTCACGACAAGAACGCTCACGACAAGAACGCTCACGACACGAACGCTCACGACACGAACGCTCACGACACGAACGCTCACGACAAGAACGCTCACGACAAGAACGCTCACGACACGAACGCTCACGACAAGAACGCTCACGACAAGAACGTTCACGACAAGAACGCTCACGACAAGAACGCTCACGACAAGAACGCTCACTCTTTGTTGCACACTTGAAATGTCCTGGCCTTTGTTCATCAACAGTATTTGTTCGTTTAGCTCCGAGTTTTTGTGACGTTTTGTTGTGGTTTAAGAGCCGGACCATAACAGTATTAGTATTAGCACTGAGTATTAGTATTAGTGAGTATTAGTGAGTATTAGTACTGGTATTAGTAGTGGGTATTAGTATTAGTGAGTATTAGTACTAGTATTAGTAGTGAGTATTAGTACTAGTATTAGTAGTGAGTATTAGTATTAGTAGTGAGTATTAGTATTAGTGAGTATTAGTACTAGTATTAGTAGTGAGTATTAGTACTAGTATTAGTAGTGAGTATTAGTATTAGTAGTGAGTATTAGTAATATTATTAGTATTAGTGAGTATTCGTATTAGTAGTAACACTAATAGCATTTCTGAGGAGTTTATAAAGAAGAACAATTATTTTAATGCTTCAGAAAAAAATCTACATTTGAGGAAACATTTCGCAGCCAAATCAAATAGTTTACAGGATACTCATCCTTTGTTTCTTTATGATATATTGATCACGTTTGACTCTGATTGAACCGATGATCTGGAACCAGCAGCCTTCAGTCAAATCAAGCTCCACGTGTTGCAGCAAAGAGGAAGATGAAGAGGATGAAGAGGACGTTGTTGTTAACGACAGCAGGCTGAAGTGGAGCACTGAAGACTGAGAAAGCTCTTTCTCCTTTAAACACATGCTGTGAAAGGTCAGCGGGCCGGCGCATGTCACTGGTCAGATGGCAGCCTCTGCTCAGCGGGAAGGTTCGCTGACGCTGACATTTGTTAGCTTCATCTTCAGGCCAGGATTAAAGCGCTACAGTGACATTCCACATGTGTCTGAGTCATTGCACCCGACATGCTCCGAGTACACAACAGGAGGATGTTCCACTAGTTCTCATGCCAATGTATTGTGATAAAGATGTACCTGCCATGACAGAAACATGTGTAACTTCAGTGTCACACACAAAGTGGCTCATTTAGCTCATAACAAGAATTCCGATATCCAGTATTTCTATATACAGGGACACGAATGAGCTGCTTGTTTCTGTGATGGAACGTCAACGAGGAGTTTTATTCATGGTGGACACACATTAAATACAAGCCGTCTGAGCAATGACGTACTTTATTATATCCCAAAATACGAGTATTGGTGGGGAGGAGGATGATGAGGATGAAGATGATGAAGATGAGGAGGATGATGAGGATGAGGATGATGAGGATGATGAGGATGATGAGGATGAAGATGAGGAGGATGATGAGGATGAGGATGATGAGGAGGATGATGAGGATGATGATGATGATGATGATGAAGATGATGAAGATGAGGAGGATGATGAGGATGAGGATGATGATGAGGATGATGCGGATGATGATGAGGATGAGGATGATGAGGATGATGATGAGGATGAGGATGATGAGGATGATGATGATGATGATGAAGATGAGGAGGATGAGGATGATGAGGATGAGGATGATGAGGATGATGAGGAGGATGAGGAGGATGAGGATGATGAGGAGGATGATGAGGATGAGGATGAGGATGAGGAGGATGATGATGATGATGAGGATGAGGATGATGATGATGAGGATGACGATGATGAGGATGATGATGATGAGGATGATGATGAGGGTGATGAGGATGAGGATGATGATGAGGGTGATGATGAGGGTGATGAGGATGAGGAGGATGATGATGAGGGTGATGAGGATGATGAGGGTGATGAGGATGAGGATGATGATGATGATGAGGATGATGATGAGGATGATGATGAGGGTGATGAGGAGGATGAGAATGAGGATGATGATGAAGATGAGGATTATGAGGATGATGATGAGGAGGATGATGATGAGGGTGAGGATGATGATGATGATGATGATGAGGATGAGGATGAGGATGAGGATGATGATGAGGATGATGAGGATGATGAGGATGATGATGATGATGAGGATGATGATGAGGGTGATGAGGATGATGATGAGGGTGATGATGAGGGTGATGAGGATGAGGAGGATGATGATGAGGGTGATGAGGATGAGGAGGATGATGATGAGGGTGATGAGGATGATGAGGGTGATGAGGATGAGGATGATGATGAGGATGATGATGAGGATGATGATGAGGGTGATGAGGAGGATGAGGATGAGGATGATGATGAAGATGAGGATTATGAGGATGATGAGGATGATGATGAGGGTGATGAGGAGGATGATGATGAGGAGGATGATGATGATGATGAGGATGAGGATGATGATGAAGATGAGGATGATGATGAAGATGAGGATTATGAGGAGGATGAGGAGGATGATGAGGATGAAGATGAGGATGATGATGAGGAGGATGATGAGGATGAGGATGATGAGGATGATGAGGATGAGGATGATGATGAGGATGAGGATGATGAGGATGATGGTGATGAAGATGAGGAGGATGAGGAGGATGAGGATGAGGAGGATGATGTGGATGATGAGGATGATGAGGATGATGATGATGAGGAGGATGAGGATGAGGAGGATGATGAGGATGATGAGGATGAGGAGGATGATGAGGATGAGGATGATGATGATGAGGATGAGGATGATGAGGAGGATGATGAGGAAGATGATGAGGATGAGGATGAGGATGATGAGGATGAGGATGATGAGGATGATGATGATGAAGATGAGGAGGATGAGGAGGATGAGGATGAGGATGAGGATGAGGATGATGAGGAGGATGAGGATGAGTAGGATGATGAGGATGATGAGGATGATGAGGATGATGAGGAGGATGAGGATGAGGAGGATGATGATGATGAGGAGGATGAGGATGAGGAGGATGATGAGGATGATGAGGATGAGGAGGATGATGAGGATGAGGATGATGATTATGAGGATGAGGATGATGAGGAGGATGATGAGGAAGATGATGAGGATGAGGATGAGGATGATGAGGATGAGGATGATGAGGATGATGATGATGATGTTGGGGTCTGAGCATATGGCTGCACATGTGCTGTGAACAAAGAAAATCAGGCCTTCCCTTTTGCAAGCAAAGGTTTCATCCGGATTGTGGTTTGATGAGCACCAAACCCCCTCTGAAGGAATTTCACATTAAGGTGTGAATTTCCCCCCCCCCCCAAAAAAACTATGGTTCCTGAAGTCACCTGAGAGCACCGCTGCAACCTCATTGGCCGAGAGCCAAGACAGCACCAGGACCCCTGCGGTTCAGCCACTGTTCAACAAAACTAACTGCAACCGACACCTCCACGCTTTTTCCCTTCGACCTCCGTCGAGCAAGGGAGCATCCAAACGTTCTTCACCCTGGACATCCGTCCCTGGGACGCAAGGAGACGCATCAGCTTTTCCCCCCCCCCAGCATCGCGCTGTCGACGAAAGCCTCGAACCCTCACCAAACCCTGTCAGGTCACAGAGCTATCTTCGCTGGCCGAAGAAGCCATATTTTCTTTTTGAGTCAAGGCCCTCTCACTCCACCGGGACGAATCTCTTCCACGATTCCTCCCCGTGTTGTTTTCTTTTTGTGCACATTCCGGCGAAGCAGCAGCTGAAAAACTCGCTCCTTCCCGAAGATTTCCGATGAGACGTACGGACCACAGCGTCTCAATCCGATCTTAAATCATCCTCTCTGCAGCGAGGATTGATCACGTCCAGCGCCCGCTCCAAAGTGAGCCGAGCCACAACGGACCGGGCCGGCAAACGCCGTGCCCCCAGCAAGCCGCCCCCACCCCTCCCCTTCTGGACAAAGAAGGCACGATCCTGCACGGACTCTCTCCCCGCTGCAACGAGCTTCAAACAGTAAGCGTTCATTGTGCATCTGGGCTAGCTTAGCTTAAATTAACTTAAGGTTCATTCAAGTTAATTCATGTATATGTTGATATTCCCGTGTTTTTGTGTGTTTCGTTACCATTGCGTAATACCGAGGTATTGCGTAATCAGGGCGGCCCACCGCTCCGCTGCATTTAACCCTTCACCGTAACTGTCTGCCTTAGATCAGTCACTGCGAGCGTGTATGCAGAGTTTGTTTATTATTACTTGAGGAATGTGATAAGGAGCAACACTCTCAGCTCACCGCGGTTAGGAAGATCTGTTTTCTTTGGGATTATTTTCATTAATTTGTATTCAACTTTGTGTGATATTTCTCTCTTCATTAACTCGACTCTGTGAGTGAGCGGAGGGCCGTGTTCATCACTGCGTAAGCTGCCGACAGTTCAAGACGACAGCGGTATGCTTATGCATGATAGAATAACGTACTTATGCTCCTCAGGATATCGCAGCAGAAGTTTGATTTATGTTGACTTACGATTTCTCTCCACCTGTTCTTGGCTCACCCTCCTGCCAACACAGCAGGAGGTGACCCTCTCTCTCTCTCTCTCTCTCTCTCACACGTGCTCACACACAGCGACCCCCCCCCTCTCCTCTGCCAGTTTGCCCAAGTCACTCGACTAGGCCATCTAGTGGTGGGTCACGGTAGCATCTTAAGGTTCACCCCCCCCCCCCAGTTTGTCTAAGTCCCTCGACTACACCATCTGGTGGTGTTCAGCGGTAATACCTTAAGTCCTCCCCCTTTTTAACCCACAGTCTCAACCCCCCTTCTGCTAGTAGGCCAGCGGCCATCTTTGTAGTCTTTGACTGTGAGTGTTAAGGGCCCTCACCCCCCTTCCTTTTATACACAGACACACACACACACATACACATACACACATACTTATATACACACCCTCCTCCCCATTTCATTCATTTCTTTAGATATTAGGTACATAAAATTGTATGATGGCGTTTGTTGATTGCGATATTAATTGATCTGATCTTTTGTTATTCTAATTTAATAAACTCTAGTATACTTTAAAGAGCAGTCGTCTGTGATTAATGGTGCATATGTATGTGATGATCTGTATGTAGTAGTCTGCGCTCGGATTCACACCTTCACTGTCACTGATGAGTGACTACTAATTATGAGACTTAGTTTTATCGTTTGGTTATCGGTCCCTGTTCGCAGGGTGGTGCCCCGTTATTATTAATAATCATTAACAATTGTTATTCACATTAATAATTCTATTGATGTCAAGAATTCAGTTTCTTAAAAGCTGATAACTCAAACACAAGCCCCTATTGATCCCAACAATGATGATGAGGGTGATGAGGATGATGATGAGGGTGATGAG
>CM051689.1:1204255-1216755 GCA_028022725.1 Lycodopsis pacificus | reverse complement strand
AGGTTAAAGGACATGTTAAAGGACAGGTTAAAGGACATGTTAAAGGACAGGTTAAAGGACATGTTAACAGGACATGTTAACAGGACAGGTTAACAGGACATGTTAACAGGACATGTTAAAGGACAGGTTAAAGGACATGTTAAAGGACATGTTAAAGGACAGGTTAAAGGACATGTTAAAGGACATGTTAAAGGACAGGTTAAAGGACATGTTAAAGGACAGGTTAAAGGACATGTTAAAGGACAGGTTAAAGGACATGTTAAAGGACATGTTAAAGGACATGTTAACAGGACATGTTAACAGGACAGGTTAAAGGACATGTTAAAGGACAGGTTAAAGGACATGTTAAAGGACATGTTAAAGGACATGTTAACAGGACATGTTAACAGGACAGGTTAAAGGACATGTTAAAGGACAGGTTAAAGGACATGTTAAAGGACAGGTTAAAGGACATGTTAAAGGACAGGTTAAAGGACATGTTAACAGGACATGTTAACAGGACAGGTTAACAGGACATGTTAACAGGACATGTTAAAGGACAGGTTAAAGGACATGTTAAAGGACATGTTAAAGGACAGGTTAAAGGACATGTTAAAGGACAGGTTAAAGGACATGTTAAAGGACAGGTTAAAGGACATGCGTAAAAGCAGCTGGCAGCTTGCTCCTCTTTTTATAGATACGCAGAACAATACCTCTGGCTCCCATTGGCCGACCTCCATGGTACATACCTCTCTGTATTCGTTAGCTCCAATAGAATTGAGCTAATCACTTGAAAATGAGTGACAGCACTGTTAGCCAGTCAAAATCATCAAGTCTCCGAAAATAGTGACTTGCAGTCTCTGGGACCCAAAACATGTTAAGCCTTCCCCTGTGGGGTGAAATGACCCCCTCCGAAGGAAAGGCGTGTCCCTGCTGCAAGACAGGAAGTACATTGACTGTTTACCAGCGGAAAAATGCGGGGATTTATAGCTGTTCGGCTTCAAAACGACAATAGTAAGTGATATTTATGATCATAAAGCGATAATATGATTTGTGTTGCTGGTGTCTGTTGGCCTCATATCTCAGCGATAGTATGACGGAGAGAAATGTTACGGATATGTCCGTAATCGTTGTGGTGTTGGCGTGATTTCTGCTATTTCGGTTTGTTTGTTAGCATCAAGCTATGATTGCTAAGTCCGGAAATGTCCCGAGTGCGTACACTCCTGGCGAAATATGAATATGGTGTTGTAGTTATGCTACGTTTGAGTACTGAGTTGTGTTTGGAGTATGTTCAAATGTCTTTTATACGATTTTATCCCAGGTTTCTGACGTTTCACGGGGTATGCGACATCATTATTAATTAATGTGTTCACTGGTCCAAGTATGACACACATGACCACGTGACTAGTGTCCCCTTATAAGGGTTATAAAGGTTAAAGGACAGGTTAAAGGACTGTAATGGGAAAATATGTCATAGTCTTCTTTATAGGGTTAAAGAATGTAAGCCTTTACATTGCAAGCACCAAACACTGTTCTTATCACATTTATGTAAGTTTCCATCCAGATGTCCCGTCATCTGTTATCCTCTGAATTGGGTTTTCTGTCTTCAAAGACGAAGACACACAGAGGTCTTAATTCCTTTGATGAGCTTTAGCTGAAGGACGACCCTCTATAGAAGAGACATGGCTTCCTTCTGACACATGCTAAGTCGAGACAGTCTAGGGGTTTGAGTGTATGCATGGTTCATGGAGAGACAGACTGAATACAAAGGAATTATATAACACTTTCGTTTTATCATGAGAACAGGACGCTAGACTTCAAAGGAGAACCATCTGTAATTACGTTTATCTTTATCCTGTCCTTTTGTCATTCTTGTTTACGAAGGAACATTCCAGCATGCTGGCTGGAGCATAAAAGTCCATGCATTTGACTGTGAATTTAGGGCACTCCTCAGTAGACTCGGTTTTACGTGTCTGTTGAGAACTGTTTCTCGCTTTTGCTTGCAAGCAAATAAATTGACTATCCTTGATCTTTCATCAAGACTCTGTTTCATTTGACATTGATTTGATAAACACTTTAAACTCTTCTCCCGAACAGTTTCAGAAATATTCCTTCACAGGACATGTTAAAGGACAGGTTAAAGGACAGGTTAAAGGACAGGTTAAAGGACAGGTTAACAGCAGATGTAGGCTGGTGCAGCATGCTATAATCACAACTGAACACACTGTGATGAAGGAAAGTCTTTGTTAAATGGATTTCACTGTGTAAAACCCTCAAAGTTCCAAAAAGTCAAACTCAGCCCCCCCGAACCAGAACCAGAGGCCATCGCTGTCCTACAGACCTGTTTACCATCCAGCTGTCCTCAGGACGACACTGCCCCCCCCATGTGTCACCTTTGCAGTTTTCCAAGGTGGCTCAGTGCAGGTTAGGAAGTTAAAAGCAGCACAGCAAACAGTCATCGTTACTGCAGCTAATTAGCAGGTTCCCCTTAAAACCAGCGTCTGATATTGAACCTGCGGGGCTGTCGTCGGGGTGATGGATGGATGACACCGACTCCCTGCGGCAATGGCAGACACTGAGCTGAGGGGGGGGGGGGGGGGCAGTGTCGTCCTGAGGACAGCTGGGTGGTAAACAGGTCTGTAGGACAGCGATGGCCTCTGGTTCTGCTGCTGAATGTCCCCGATGAGTCGGATATGTGGATCACAGAGCCGGCTCCAGTCCGCCCGGGAACAACTCTGCTGCTGTTACGTTAGTGCCGCTGTTTGAAGGTACGACGTGCAACCACAACTAAAATCACTGGGGATTAAGGTTTAAGGGTTTCACTCCAAAGTATGGAATGAAATGCTGTTCCCACCTGATAATCAGTGGGTTTCTGTATTGTGTTCCCGTCGTCAGGCAGTCTGATCACGCGTACACATTCTCCCCTGTGGCCTTTTCCTGTCAACAAGGAAGAAGTTGTGTTTATATTCCATCCGTGTCAGTTACACTCGTCTCTGTCGGGGCTTCGCTACATTTCTCGGCACGTTACGGCCTCCATCAGTCACGCAGCAGCGCAGCGTGAACAATGTTCCCCGTGTGCACGATGCAAACAAAAAGGGTTCCGCTCATAAACACGTTGCTGCGCAGCAATACAAGTGATCAAAGGCTCCACGTGGAACCTTTAGAGTCCATTTGTCTCTGCAGCACATTTCACACAATGTCTGGTGTCTTTTTGACTGAAGCAGAAAGTCTCCAGCCGGGCGGCAGAGCTGCTGAATGTGAGGCGCAGACAGAGAGGTGATTCTGAGGAAGGATGTCTTCTCAACTAACTCACAGCCACACGTCTGCCATCCACAACCTGAATTTTAATGGTGTTAACTTCATAGGTTACAACACAACAGAGCGAAAACAACAACGATAGACACAATTATTAAAACAGGTTAAGAAAGAAACCGTTCAGTTCTATTTGCGGGGCCCCTATCAATATGAAATGTGAGCAGTGAACTTTACACATTCTGAACCCCTCCCCCTTAAGCTCTGATTGGCTCAGCAGTTTCTCCAACCAGGTAAACAGTCAATGAAGACAGAAGACTGCCACGATGTCATATCATCCAGCAATCGATGCACGCAATCAAATATGTACAAGTAGACTCTCCTGTGATGTGATGGATCACTGTTAACTTCCTGTTCAGCCTTCAAACTCATTGATTCATTACGTAAACCCCACAACCACATGGCACCATGCATTCATAACATGCAGTATATTTTGGCCTTGTTGTTGATTTGGATCCTTTAAATCCGCATCTGTTGTGTGTGAAAGAACACGCTCTGCTGTTTGTCTCTGATGAAAAGCTAAAACAAGGCGTCTGCTTGTGGTTTGAGTCTTCTTTGTTGGTGTGAGCGGGTCATGTAAATGTGCCTGATTTGCATATCAATTCAACCCAAAGCTCATTGACCTCCTCTCCTCTCAGTTGATTATGTGGAGCTCTCACTTCAACAGAAAGGCCTCATTTGCTCTCTTTCACGTCCAATCGAGAGGCTGTTTGTTTAGTGTTCAGAGAGAGAGAGCGGCTCGCCGCCGCTCCCCGGCTTCATCAAAGTCTTCTGCATCTCCGCTGCGAGACGAGAGTGCACAGGCGACGGCTCAAATGACCGCTGCGCTCAGGAAACACGGCAGGTCTCGTTTCCCCCAACGCCTGGGCCACCGAGGCCCGGTGTGAAGGAGCAGCCTTTGCAAATGATTGCTTTTATGCTAAAGGCCTCTAAACGGCGCGATGGGCAAGCGGCGATTGTCTGCTCTGGTCTGAAGCTCGGGGCAAGGCATCAATAAACAATGAGGGCTGGATGTGAGGAAGCTCGGCGGCTGGAGGAGCTCTTCATTAGTTGTCACAGCAGCAGCCTTCACTTCCCTCTTTTATCTCAGATGAGTCACTCTCCATCTCTGGGTGTTTCAATCCGACGGGTCGGCCGAGTTATCCTCCTAACCCTCCCCCTCTCTGCCTTTCATGTTTTGAATCCACACTCTTGTTCTCTATGTGTCACCTCCAGTCATTCTCTCAACCAACTCTCCCTCTCAATTAAACCTCCTCCTCCTCATCATCTTCTTCTCCGGGCCCGGCACAAAATCAAATGAGCAAAAGTGGAGGAGAATTAAATCCAAATGTGTCTCGCATATCATCCCAGACACATGAGAGCCGAGCGGAGATGACCTGCTGGAGCCAATTAAAAGGCAAAGAGTCGTCTCCCTTGATGAGCACTACCACTGATGTGCCATCTCACCTCCAGCTGTGTGATAGTGGCTGTTTGATGGGACAATTGAGCTGATCTTTGTCATGTTGGAGGTAAGATGTGATGAGTCCAAGTCAGCCAAGTACATGTCTTACATCATGTTCTCATCAGAAAATGTTGTCATGGATAACTGATACTAATACCAATGAAATCAAAGTAATGAAAAATGCCTGAAGTTGGTCAGATGTATGTAATTCTTTGACAGACTGAAGGCTGGTTCTCCTCAGACACTGGATCTAAGTGCCGTTCTACACATTGAGTCTGAAGCACCGACTCAATCAAAGGGTCGCTGGCTGCTGTTGTGGACTCGCTGATAAAATGAGCCTCGAGCTCCTTCAATGAGCATCATTGAGCATCTCATGCAACGTGAGCTCTTTACCAATTCATCAACGATGAAGCAAACCTGAGTCTGCTGTTAACAGATACCAGGCATTGTAATTTGCTGTTGGTGCTGTCGCCCCCTGTGGACGAACGTGGTCGTGTCTCTGAGCACCAGAGTCCCTTTAGAAACCTCTCAATTCACTGCAGCAGGTCTCACAGATGTTTACAGCTTCAGTTGTGTTGTTGATCGTCCTTATTGTTTCAGCTAAATTACTGAAGCTTGACATCCAAGTCCAAATTCACTGAGTGACTTTGAAATGTACATCATGGTATCATCTGCATAGTGCATCACTTTTATAACTCCATGTCCCGTGTAGCGTAGTCATCATCACACTGAGGATTCTGTTCAAGCACCTGATCACCACGAACACACCTGGATGTGTACAGCACTCTACTCAAGTCATCCCATCATCCTCAAATGAAATGAAGTCCAGATGCATTTGAAAGATGACTTTTTATAGATCTCTTTACCATTGATACTTCGATTTCTGAATTGACTGGCCGGCAAAAAGCAAGCACTATTTTATTTAATAAACAGATCAGACGCGGTGCAACACACATGTCTGGACTCAGGCCGGTTACATGTGACGTGAACCATTAGACTTCATTGTGTTGGTGTCGTGGTTACAGTACAACAAGCTGCCAGCGGACACATCTCAGGGTCCAGTTCAAACACTCTGAGTTATCAGCTGTTTCCACTGTGACTGAGTGGAAACAAAATAAAAAGGATGAGGAGGACGCGATACAGACGAACTGAAGATAAACAACTAAAGAGGTCAACCCCCCCCCCCCAAACACACACACATGACTGAAGCAGCAATCAGACATTCAGCAGCTCACATGATTAGATGATGAAAGCCTGTTCATGTTCAAAGCTATTCCCTCACTTTACTCTTTAAATGTTTGCTTCCCGCGGTATTCACACAAACATAAAACTGCAAGTGAAACGAAAAATAGATCAAAGTTGGTTTCCAGTCGTTCTCCCAACTGTATAATTCATGTACCTGCAACTTTTTTTAATCACCATCCTCATCTGTTATTAATACCGTACCCATAAAAATCACGGTCATTATCATTACTGTCGTCGTGTCAGAGCCTTCACATTGACGACCAACTGCACGCCGCCGCTGCTGATGCCAATAAAGCAGCGAGACATCAGGACGGGGGGCGTGTATCTGTGAAGACATGGACATCTGGCTCAGTTTCAGAGCTCGTCCTCGGCAGCAGAGCCGGGGAGGGGAAATCTCCCGTGACAATACATCAGTGGAAGATCCTCTGCAGCCATATGCTGCCTTTAAAAGCTGCCTCTTTTCCCCACTTTGCATCACGATGGGGATGTTTAAAGAGGGCTGGCAGGGTACAAAGCGCTCATTAACAGCGGCACGTCCAACATGTTTGGGAAGGACCTGTATTTCCACACCGGGACCTTAAATGAATAAACACCCCCCACCCCCACCATCTCCTCTTCCCTTCCTCCCTCCTCCTCCTCTTCCCCTCCTCTTCCCTTCCTCCCTCCTCCTCTTCACTTCCTCCCTCCTCCTCCTCTTCCCCTCCTCTTCCCTTCCTCCCTCCTCCTCCTCTTCCCCTCCTCTTCCCTTCCTCCCTCCTCCTCTTCACTTCCTCCCTCCTCCTCCTCTTCCCCTCCTCTTCCCTTCCTCCCTCCTCCTCTTCACTTCCTCCCTCCTCCTCTTCCCAGACTGCTGACCGCAGACTCCCTCGACGTTTCTTTTTCTTCTCTCTGACATTTTGAAGAGTTGTGTTGCCACCGTTAACTGACGGCCGCTTTTATGACAACGTGGGGGAAAACAAGACGCCACATCTTCAAAAACGAGGAGAGACAATCCTCATTAGTGTCTGGACGAGTGCCAACATTGAATGAAAGGAGGAGGAGGAGTATGGCAGCGAGGGCAAAGCAATCAGATGGCACCTTTTTCCTTGATGGTGATGGATGGCGAGCGAGAGGCGGTTGTTCCAGTAACACTCGCCCCCCCGGGGGTTTCCCCTCTGTGGCTGCCCATATCAAAGTTTGACTGCACTTCAGAGATGCTGTAAGGATGAGGCTGGGGGTGACAGATGTTGACGAGTTGAGAGATTGATCCTTCAGGGCCGACAGCTGAGCACAGTCACGTGAGCCGAGCGCTGAGCGGCTCGTGGCGAGTCCCGAGGACGGAGATGTCCGGGTCCGTCCGGAGCAGGACAACCTCCACAGCTTCTCACCAAACTCATCAAGTCGGTCCCCAGAGGATGATTCCTAGTCACTCTTTGACCGCTCTTCAATTTAACATTTCATTTTCACTTGAACTGCACTTTTGTCCACGACAAAATCTAAAAACCATCTTTCTGACCTGGTGCCAGGAGACAAAATCTGTGTGCAAAAGAAGTATAAAAATCTAAAAGCTTGGAGCAAAAAAGCATCTAAAAAACGGCGCATTACCGAAAACCAGCACCAGATTAGGATTAAGATGATAGTTAAGAGCATAACCGTATTTACTAGATCGGTCAGATAATTACTGTACCAACATTTTGCCGATTTAGCATTTAGAAGAACGAAGGCTTCTTTTGTTGAATGAAAATATATTTTTTCTGTTCTGTTATTCTCAAAGAAAGATGTTGGTAAAGAGTAGCGTTTTGTCAGGTATTGCTCGTATGAAACTATTTGAATCGATACACAACCAGTGCAGCACGCCACGAAGGTTTCTGATGGCGTTCATGGTCCTTGTGGGATGAACCTGGAGGATGGTCCTTTACTGTTGCGCTGAGGCCAAAAGGCATCATCTGTTGTTGAACACAGGATAATCCTTTATTGACCCAATGACATTTAGAGAGTAACACACAACCTCAGTCAGATCTGCTGGGCCACATTCCCCATCACAGTCAGGTGGTGTATCTGCACCATGTAGTGTGAAACGAAGGTCAAACCACAAAGCACATTCATGAAAACCCAGACGGCCAGTTTCCATCAGGCCGTCTCGTGCTGAGGACTGAACGTGATGGGACTCATTGACGGTGGGACTCATTGACGGTGGGACTCATTGACGGTGGGACTCATTGACGGTGGAACTCATTGACGGTGGAACTCATTGACGGTGGGACTCATTGACGGTGGGACTCATTGACGGTGGGAGTCATTGACGGTGGGACTCATTGACGGTGGGACTCATTGACGGTGGGACTCATTGACGGTGGGACTCATTGACGGTGGAACTCATTGACGGTGGGACTCATTGACGGTGGGACTCATTGACGGTGGGAGTCATTGACGGTGGGACTCATTGACGGTGGAACTCATTGACGGTGGCTCCCAAACCCAAACCTGAGCAGATCACCGAGATGATGCACAATTCATCTGCTGGGATCTGCAAATGGCAAACAAAGGACTTTCAGCACACTGCTGAGATATTTAGCTTTGGGTGGAATTGTTCTCCTCAGTCATGGTTCTCTTTGTCTTGCTTGAGTGGCTCTGCTCCACGAGTGCGAGTCATTTATTTAAAGAGGAAGAGACGCTGGGTGGATTCATATTCGTGCATTAGGAGGTTAGCTTTGCCGTAGTGTGATGGATCTACCTTCCCGACACATTCTCTCTCCCAACACGTGGAACACCAACGCTACGCCGTTCCTGGCTTTTCCCCTTCGGTCTTGGCCGGCGTGTTAGTTTCACACAGTCTCCTCAAAATAAAGTGCCAATGGAAGTTTACTTAGTTTCTATGTGTTCTTACGCAACGAATCTGCTTGTCTAGGTTAAAGGAATGAAGGTGGTTTGGGTGACAATAGTCTTATTTATGTAATTATGTAGCTAGCACCACACACGTCACGTTAAGGTAAAATAGGTCAACTTTGACTCACAGGACACTCCCCGCTGTCTCCGGTGGAAGTCCGTGTTTTCACCCAACCTCCTCGCTAAGTTGACGTTTGTAGCTCTTTACACGCTTCAGCTTCTCTGAGCTCATGCAGCGTCTGTATCTGACAGGTTGGGAATGAGACCTGTCGACTACAGCGGCTTCTGAAAATCTCATGTTTCTCCCACAAGTTTCTGTAAGTGGTGATTGTTGATAGCGACGATCTCATCGAGCAAGCAAAATAAAGGCTCTCAGTGAAGCAGTCTGCACTGTGACCACTGCTGCTGCCACTCCATCACAGCCAATGAAAGAACATGCATTGATTATACAGCAACAACCTTCCATTCAGAGAAGAGACGGGAACAAAACCTTCCCCTTCCCTGAGAGAGAGCTCGCACACTCATTCTGAAAGCTCAACGGCCTGATGGTAGTAATACGGTGGGTCAAAGCCGCCGCTGAACACTGAATAGAAATCAATATTTAACCATCTCTCTTAACGTCTTTCATCAAGGATGTTTTATACTCAAGTTTATTTGTCTGAGATTCGATCTCAAAGCGAGTCAGCGTTCTGAAAAGAAATGCAGGTATCACCATGCATGTGTCCTCATCCCGATATAGACGTTAATAACCAGTAGACGTGGTTTTCATTATGAAGGTAGATTCAGCTTCATCTCTCCAGAGACGCTGTACCAACGGTTGCTCACCTGAGAAGAATCGAGCAGGTAAAACAGTTTCAACCGCCGACCGTTTGACCCCAAAAACCGCGATATCCATGGAAACAGACACCGACAGACTCACTTTTCTGACGTTCTCAATGTAAATCACAACGCGTTTGGCTCAAAGGAGCATCGGCAGAGATTTAATGGAGACAAAACAGAGTTCAGTTCATCATTTTAATGCCGAGCTCCGTCGCCTTTTGTAGTAAAAAAAGGATTTAAGTACTGCGGTTCAATATGCTGCTGCAAAAATGTGCAATTTCTCATGAAAGATGAATTCCCAGCACTCCACTGAAGTCTGTTCAGCTTCCATTGGACTTTCTGTGGACGAGCTCTTTCTGTGGTAAATAGTCTGCCCCAGTGCTTTCTGGACCAAAACACTTTGCTCGCCCATCGACTCGGCCTCTTCTCTTTTCTCCTCCAATTCTATAACCTCCACTCGCGCTCCCCTCTCTGCTTCCTCTCCATCCCATCAATTGGAAATCTCTCAGCATCACACCTCAGACACCCAATCCCGGGCAGACAACTCCACCGAGTATTAAACAAACATCAGCAGAGAATGGAGTGGCTGCTGCAGAGGTAGATGGTCGGGGTGATAGGATTGCCAGACAGAAGGAGCGGAGAATCACAAGTGCTCTGGATTGCAGGTCTGAAGCTGCCAGAGAAATAAAACAAAAAGACCTCAACATGATGACACTGGAGCAACGAGACATCTTGGAGTGTGAACAAAATAATGGCTGCAGAAATAGAAAACAACAAAAAGTGAGAGGAGGGAATAAAGAGGAAGGACAGGACGGCTCCGCTGATCCGTTTCACTTCAGTGAAACTGGAATTACTAAATCATGAAAAGAATTAACTGAAAACATTCCCGTCTGTTGCCGGATGATGAAAATGTTTCAGTGACTTGACATCATCGTGGTTAAGCCGGCGTCGTTCCCTCGCGGTTCGGCGGGTTTACCTTCAGACGGGCTCGGCTGGACCATCGACACGGGAGAACTCCTGCCGAGGCCCGAGATATCAAAGGCGGGCCGGGTGTAAATAATGGAGATTTAAAAGTGGAAAATGTTCTCTGCATACCGCTCCTTCATTACCCGAGCTCAATTCATTTTCCACGAGGTCTTGTTGAGTTTCTGTTGATGAAATTGTTCTCACAAGAGGGCAAACTGAGGCAGACGTGCTGCTTTTAACCACATGCTGCTAACCTCCCACAGGAGACTTCCTCCGTCTGCACCGGCCAATTTATTATTTCAGCTTTCAGAATCAGCACCAGTGAGCTTCAGCCGTCAGTGTTTCCTGTTTGTGTGGACCAGCGACGCTCAGGACAGCTGCACACACAACAAAAGTCATTTTTATTCTGCCTTTTATTTTGTAGATTTGAATGTTTTATTAATTTCTTTTAACAGTCCCTGTGTTTATGTTGTTTCTCTCCTTTAGTATCAAAATGTGACGTCAAACAAAAGACAAAAGAAAGTTTGCAAAGTCAATGTTTTACATGAAAGTTTAATTGTGTCCCGGAACAAATGAATACAGTGAATGAGAATTAAAAGCATCATAATTGTTTCTGGAGATCGGAGCAGGTCTTAAATCCTCCTCCAGGTTTCAATGGTCAGTTTAACATCATGCCGGTTACCTGCAGACTGTTGCTATGGTTACCTGCAGCCGAGCGCTGGTTAGACTTCAACTCAATTTAAAGTGTTGAATATATTTTAACCCCCGAGAGAGTCCGTACGACACAGGCTGTGAAACGGGGAACTAACGTCACCGCCAGCAAGACAGCTCCACGAGTGAAGTCCCTCCTCCACTTCATGACCGCAGTGGTTTGTTAAAGACAGAGACGAACACGCCTGGAACACGCCTGGAACACGCCTGCAACACGTCTGGAACACGCCTGGAACACGTCTGTAACACGCCTGGAACACGGCTTGAACACGCCTGTAACACGCCTGCAACACGCCTGGAACACGTCTGTAACACGCCTGGAACACGTCTGTAACACGCCTGTAACACGCCTGGAACACGTCTGTAACAGGCCTGGAACACGCCTGGAACACGGCTGGAACACGCCTGGAACACGCCTGTAACACGCCTGTAACACGTCTGGAACACGCCTGTAACACGCCTGTAACACGCCTGTAACACGTCTGGAACACGCCTGTAACACGCCTGTAACACGCCTGTAACACGCCTGTAACACGCCTGTAACACGTCTGGAACACGCCTGGAACACGCCTGGAACACGCCTGGAACACGCCTGTAACACGCCTGTAACACGCCTGTAACACGCCTGTAACACGTCTGGAACACGCCTGTAACACGTCTGTAACACGCACACAAAAGTAAAAGTGCACAATACCTAGTAGACAACTTAATTATGTATTCATTAAGTTCTTACGTTATTTCAGGGTCCAATGAGTTTGAATAGCAGCTCACGGGAAACACCGAGACCAAGTACAAGTACTTGTGTTTGGGTACAGAGTACTGATATAAACTGATATAAATACACCAAGATGGCAAACAGCATTAAAGCCAAACTTCAGACTTCCAAACAGTTTCCAAGGATATTAAAAGATGGAACAGTGCAGAAGAATCGTATAGCTCCAATAAAATACACAAACATATATCAGACTCTGTGACTCTGTGAATATTTTAAGGGACAATAAATCTAATTCTGCATGAATGAGCTTCGGTCTGGTTGCATTTCTATCTGTGTCTCCTGCAGACGAAACAAGTCTTTGCAGCAATCTGTTGCTCCCCCGATGTTGCAGAGCTCCACTGAAGCTCGCTGGGAGGAATGACAGTGAGAGCCTGCTGGGAGATTTTC
>CM051689.1:1186755-1199255 GCA_028022725.1 Lycodopsis pacificus | reverse complement strand
CTGTCACCGAATATTACTAATAATAATAATAATGTGAAGAAGAAAAAGAGCCCAGAGAGGAAAAACGAGCATGTGTTCAACCCCAAAACAACAACGACTCTGGCAGAATTTAGACGACAATACCTGTTGTTTATTAGAAACGAGATACAAGAGAATAAATTAGACTCCGTGAACACGAGGCTGTCTCTCTGAAACTGAAAGCACAGAATCAACCAGCGAGCCCCCTTTGAAACTCTTCCCAAACACACAACAGTGAGCACACAGTAATCTCCCCTCCATGAAGTAGAGACGGGCTGATGAACTTATAATGCGAACAGTGACAGCCGAGCCCCACGGATGGTGTTTCTGTTGGTTAATGAGGGCTTGAATCAGGACTGGACCGTCTACTGCAGCGTGCTTGGCATCGCTCGGTGCAGCACAAAGTCTGCAGGAAGAATTGTGTTGGAGGGAGAAAAGAGAAACAACAGAAAAGTGTTCTGAGTTAGTGTGGAGTCTGCAAGATCCAGACCGGCTTCAGTGAGGTCAGACTGAGGGCAGAACATGCTCGCCTCCCTTCGTCGGGACGCTCTTCAGCCTCATTAGCAGATTTAGAGACGCTCCTGCTGTCCGTCTGTTCTGCAGTCCAGAGTGAAATCTCTCAGGAAGGACTGGTACAGACACTCATGGTCCCCAGAGGATGCGTCCTCGTAGCGTCGCCGATGTTCATCTCGTCAGCCTGGCTCATTGATCCTTTATCTGCCTGTGCACCTGAAGCAGCAGCAGCAGCACGGCCGGGCACAATGTTTGTTTATGAGGATCGATGTGTTGGGGGTGCGACTGTGGCACACTGGGTTAAGAGGTCGTCTGGGAACCGGAAGGTCAACGGTTCGATACCCGACTGGGACGTGTCACGCGTCGAAGTGTACCTGAGCAACACACCCCTGGCTCCCCGGGCGCCGATCAATGGCCGCCCACTGTTCCCTGTATACAGGGAGGGTCAAATGCAGAGAAAGATTTCACCCTTAAAGGGATAAAGATAGTATACATTCTATTCTAAAGAGAATCTAAGGCTGTTTTTAAACATGGCGACCCAATGCACAGCAGGCCTTTTGCCTAAAAATCGTAAGAAGAGCACAATAGAAGAGATTTGCGTTTGATAAATTACGTGCGTGTGTTATTGAAAACATACACCGTCGTTATAAATCAGACAAAATAAACGCATTTCCTCTCATAAATAAAACAAACCGAATGAGCGTTAGCCTTTCATGTTAGCTCATGTGGCTCAAAGGTGAACTGCCAATAGAAATGTTGACATTGTTGACATGTTGACATTCTGCTTATTTATTTGGCGACCCAAATGCAATGTCCTGCGACCCACCGGTGGGTCCCGACCCACTGTTTGGGGCCGGCTGATGAAGATGCTTGTGGCTCCAGAAGAAGCGTCGCCGTGTGATGGTGAATCCACGGCGCTGTCCGTGGTGCTGAAGTAGCAGACCGATTCGCTGGTGCAACATTTTCTCTGAGTCCCGTAAACATGAACAACTGGCGTCTCAGCGACTGTTGCAAACATCTTTCAACATCTGTTTGTGAATGTTACACTTGAATGTTACTCACAAAGACATTTATCAACGAAACTAAAACACAAGTACAGAAACAAATGTGCGTTTTAAAGTAAACTTCTGCTCTACTGTTAATTGACTCTATAATAATCTATCATATTTCATAAGGTAATCATATTATTTCTCTGTAAAATCTTGTAAAAGTAACTATGATATTTTATGTAATGTTAAGAAAAAATGCAGTATTTGTAGTAGAAGTAAAAGTAACATAAAGTATAATACTGATGCAACACTTTACCAAATAACACAGCTTCATCTTTCATAATATGATGTATGATATGATGTATAAT
The DNA here is from genome assembly GCA_028022725.1 of Lycodopsis pacificus. NCBI lineage: Eukaryota > Metazoa > Chordata > Actinopteri > Perciformes > Zoarcidae > Lycodopsis > Lycodopsis pacificus. Next base: position 1,197,367 of record CM051689.1, on the reverse strand, counting down.
ATGATGTATGATATGATGTATTATATGATGTATAATATGTGTATAATATGATGTATAATATGTGTATAATATGATGTATAATATGTGTATAATATGTGTATAATATGTGTATAATATGATGTATGATATGATGTATAATATGTGTATAATATGTGTATAATATGATGTATAATATGATGTATAATATGTGTATAATATGTGTATAATATGATGTATGATATGATGTATAATATGTGTATAATATGTGTATAATATGATGTATAATATGTGTATAATATGATGTATGATATGATGTATTATATGATGTATAATATGTGTATAATATGTGTATAATATGATGTATAATATGTGTATAATATGATGTATAATATGATGTATAATATGTGTATAATATGATGTATAATATGTGTATAATATGATGTATGATATGATGTATAATATGTGTATAATATGTGTATAATATGTGTATAATATGTGTATAATATGATGTATAATATGTGTATAATATGTGTATAATATGATGTATAATATGTGTATAATATGATGTATAATATGTGTATAATATGATGTATAATATGTGTATAATATGTGTATAATATGATGTATAATATGATGTATAATATGATGTATAATATGTGTATAATATGGTGTATAATATGTGTATAATATGATGTATAATATGATGTATAATATGTGTATAATATGATGTATAATATGTGTATAATATGTGTATAATATGATGTATAATATGTGTATAATATGGTGTATAATATGTGTATAATATGATGTATAATATGATGTATAATATGTGTATAATATGATGTATGATATGATGTATAATATGATGTATAATATGATGTATAATATGTGTATAATATGATGTATGATATGATGTATGATATGATGTATAATATGATGTATAATATGTGTATAATATGTGTATAATATGATGTATAATATGTGTATAATATGGTGTATAATATGTGTATAATATGGTGTATAATATGTGTATAATATGGTGTATAATATGGTGTATAATATGTGTATAATATGTGTATAATATGGTGTATGATATGTGTATAATATGTGTATAATATGGTGTATAATATGGTGTATAATATGTGTATAATATGATGTATGATATGATGTATAATATGTGTATAATATGTGTATAATATGGTGTATAACATGGTGTATAATATGTGTATAATATGATGTATGATATGATGTATGATATGATGTATGATATGATGTATAATATGTGTATAATATGATGTATAATATGGTGTATAATATGATGTATGATATGATGTATGATATGATGTATAATATGTGTATAATATGTGTATAATATGTGTATAATATGTGTATAATATGTGTATAATATGTGTATAATATGTGTATGATATGGTGTATGATATGATGTATTATATGATGTATAATATGTGTATAATATGTGTATAATATGATGTATAATATGATGTATAATATGATGTATAATATGTGTATAATATGATGTATAATATGATGTATAATATGATGTATAATATGTGTATAATATGTGTATAATATGTGTATAATATGTGTATAATATGTGTATGATATGGTGTATGATATGATGTATTATATGATGTATAATATGTGTATAATATGTGTATAATATGTGTATAATATGTGTATAATATGGTGTATGATATGATGTATAATATGTGTATAATATGTGTATGATATGGTGTATGATATGATGTATTACATGATGTATAATATGTGTATAATATGTGTATAATATGATGTATAATATGTGTATAATATGATGTATAATATTTGTATAATATGTGTATAATATGTGTATAATATGATGTATAATATGGTGTATAATATGATGTATAATATGTGTAATATGATGTATGATATGATGTATAATATGTGTATGATATGATGTATAATATGTGTATAATATGATGTATAATATGTGTATAATATGATGTATAATATGTGTATAATATGTGCATAATATGTGTATAATATGTGTATGATATGTGTATAATATGTGTATGATATGATGTATAATATGTGTATAATATGTGTATAATATGTGTATAATATGGTGTATCATATGTGTATAATATGTGTATAATATGATGTATAATATGTGTATAATATGTGTATAATATGTGTATGATATGATGTATGATATGATGTATGATATGATGTATAATATGTGTATAATATGTGTATAATATGTGTATAATATGTGTATAATATGGTGTATCATATGTGTATAATATGTGTATAATATGATGTATAATATGTGTATAATATGTGTATGATATGATGTATGATATGATGTATGATATGATGTATAATATGTGTATAATATGTGTATAATATGTGTATAATATGTGTATAATATGTGTATAATATGGTGTATAATATGTGTATAATATGTGTATAATATGTGTATAATATGATGTATAATATGTGTATAATATGGTGTATAATATGTGTATAATATGATGTATAATATGTGTATAATATGTGTATAATATGTGTATAATATGATGTATAATATGTGTATAATATGATGTATAATATGTGTATAATATGTGTATAATATGATGTATAATATGTGTATAATATGTGTATAATATGATGTATAATATGTGTATAATATGATGTATAATATGTGTATAATATGTGTATAATATGTGTATAATATGTGTATAATATGTGTATAATATGATGTATAATATGTGTATAATATGTGTATAATATGGTGTATAATATGTGTATAATATGTGTATAATATGTGTATAATATGATGTATAATATGTGTATAATATGTGTATAATATGGTGTATAATATGTGTATAATATGTGTATAATATGTGTATAATATGATGTATAATATGTGTATAATATGTGTATAATATGGTGTATAATATGTGTATAATATGTGTATAATATGTGTATAATATGATGTATAATATGTGTATAATATGGTGTATAATATGGTGTATAATATGGTGTATAATATGTGTATAATATGTGTATAATATGTGTATAATATGATGTATAATATGTGTATAATATGTGTATAATATGATGTATAATATGTGTATAATATGATGTATAATATGTGTATAATATGTGTATAATATGATGTATAATATGTGTATAATATGTGTATAATATGATGTATAATATGTGTATAATATGTGTATAATATGTGTATAATATGTGTATAATATGTGTATAATATGATGTATAATATGTGTATAATATGTGTATAATATGATGTATAATATGTGTATAATATGTGTATAATATGATGTATAATATGTGTATAATATGATGTATAATATGTGTATAATATGTGTATAAAACCATCCTTCATCTGGGAGAAGAAGTCACTGAGACAGGAACGCCGGGTTGGTTGAGCAGCAACAGGAAGTCTAAAGGTTCTTCTGTGTTGGCGCTGCGGCTCCATTAGCCAGAGAAAGAGGAATTCAGTGATTCGTGTCAAATGAACTCTGCTTTGTGTTTTTATATTCGAGTCAAATATGTACGATTCAAGTTTTAAAAGGCAGCTTTGTGTGACAGAGTGAGTTTCTATCTGGAGGTATTAGCTGAAGGAAGGGTTCTCACGTCCATGAGCTTTGTGTTCAATCAATGGACCAGCAGCAAGCGACGGTGAGTCTTCATCGTGTTCATTCACGTCTTTTCAAAATAAACAGCAACAGATCTCGGTTTGGGTCGGAATACCTGCGTCTCTTTCAGTTCATCCACACGGGACCCGAACAGAGACCTCCTGGGTGAAAGTCCCGTGATTTGAGACTCAGCTTTGTGGAATACTTGTCTCTGATTGGTCAGTGAGAGCATTCTGTGGTCTGTTTCTTTAACCCTTTACTCCCGCCATGCCGCCGGCCGCCTAGAGCGTCCTACTGAGACGACCTACTGCCGCCTCCACATCACATCTATCTAATGCTCATATACATATTTAAAAGGTGTGCTGTCGATGCATCGCTCTGCTTTCTTGTTTACATAATAAATCAACTATGAGCTCAGAGTTGTGCTGACTCAGCGTGTCCTCACACTATTCACACTGATTGAAACATCTCACCTCCTCTGGTTCTTCTCCTTCAGCTGCTCAACAAAGCAGAACAGAAACATTTGGTGAAGCTGCTTGAGTCAGAGATCTGAGACTGAAGTCTGGCTTCATGTAGTTTTATTATTTGTACTCATTATTGAGTAAAGATTTGATTGTTGAACTCTGAGTTATTTGATTGTGTTTCATCGTAGGTTTTTTCCGTTGCCTGTAAAGCGCTTTGAAGTTCATTTGATGCGTTCAGAAGGTTCTTTATGAATGAAGTTTGGTTGATGAAGTTTGGTCGATGAAGGTGGGGTCGATGTCTCCTTTGGATGGCTGCTCTGATCCTCCCGTTCATGGAGGTGTGCACTGATGTCACAGGTTCAGTGTGTGTGGTGTCCTGAATGCCGCTGTGGCTGCACACTGTGAGCGCGACATGACCTGTTTGAGCGCCGCGTCCTGTTTGGTCCTGAAGGTGAGCAGGAGGCTCCTGAATGAAATGTGATTTTCTTTTCAAAGCTCCTCTGACAGCAGCAGACACTCGCAGCTCGTAATGCGACAGCCGTTACAGCGGGAGGAGTGAGGTAATGTGGCGTGCCGGATCCTCCTCGTCTCAAACAGGGCCAGGCGAGGCCTCCCGGGACGGGGGCTTGGTCCCTGCTAATAAAAGGGTAATTAGCTCCCTCCCTTCCTCCCCCCTCTCATCACGGAGCCTCACCCCGAGAGTCTGCCTCCCGTCTAATACCATCATTTCCCCCGATGGATGTCGGCAGCGCGACGAGAGACCTGTCAGGGGACGCTGCAGTATTCATGATGGAAATGACTGATGTTCTCCGTAATGATGTGAAAAAGATACACAGACCCTTCATTTGTTCGGATGTGTCAATCAACACAAGAACTATTTCTTTCCTCTCGTGTTCAACACAAGTTTCCGTTCAACGGAAGGTTTGATCAGGATAAACCGAGCTGCACCTGAACGCACCGCTGGAGAGCTTTGTGTCAGGCTGCTGTTGAACACAACTGAAGGACTGCAGGTCGATGTGAGACGTCCAGTCAGACGCCTCCTCGCCAGACACGTTCAACTGACTCAGCTTCCTCAGTGGGCTGAGGCTCAGCATGCAGCATCAGTGTGTGGATGTGTGTGGATTGTGAAGCAGCGGCTTGGAGCCAAAGACAAACTATGAAGTACATCTTATCTTCACAAAGAAAAGAGGCGGTTGGCTTTTTGTTTGGTCTGTTTCCTGTTTTATTTTGAAGGTGTCCTGTGTTTGGCCCGCCCTGATTGGTCTCACCCGTCTCTCATCAGCCCTGCAGTCAGCTGACCTGCTGCTCAGCTGTTCCTCCTCATCAGGTCGAGCTCCTTCACTGCTCCATGGAGCTCGTTACCGAGCTGCTTTTAAGCATTTCACTTCGTCAAAGTACCTTCTTGTGTTCCTCTGCTGCCTGCGTCTGTAGTGCCAGAGGAAGGGGAGCCGCATTAAATGTGTGAGAGCTCTTCTTCAGCTCTTGCTCTCATTATCTTCAGCTTCACTGATCTACTGGTTGGAAAGACCACAGAGCAGCACAGTGTGAGTTCACAGCACCGACGCCGTCGTGCTGAGGCCCGAGTCCTCCGTGATGCTCGTAGCATCTCCGGACGCCTCGGCACAGACAACGAAATAATTACATCCAAAGAGTGTCGCTGTATAAATGGTGTTATAACTCAAATGGAAGAGATACAGATGCATTATTATTGGTGTTGCACTGCACTGTAGCCTGAAACAGAGCGAGCAGAGCTGCACTGGGATGGCTGATGCAATTTGGGGGATTTTATCTGGGCATGAGCAGACAAGACGAGGAAAACAAGATAAATCAGAGGAAGGAAAATGAATTAGAGAGAGAGAGAGACAGAGAGAGAGAGAGAGAGAGACAGAGACAGAGACAGAGACAGAGAGAGAGACAGAGAGAGAGAGACAGAGACAGAGACAGAGACAGAGAGAGAGAGAGAGAGAGAGAGACAGACAGAGACAGAGAGAGAGACAGAGACAGAGACAGAGACAGAGAGAGAGAGAGAGAGAGAGACAGAGAGAGAGAGAGAGAGAGAGAGAGAGAGAGAGAGACAGAGACAGAGACAGAGACAGAGACAGAGAGAGAGAGAGAGAGACAGAGAGAGAGAGAGACAGAGAGAGAGAGAGACAGAGAGAGTTTTATCTGGAGGCAGAGCGCTCACATCTCACACTCCATCTCAGACTCAATCTTCACCCAACACACGCCGCCGTCTGCACGCACCAGAAATCACACACACACTCACACACACACACACACACACACACACACACACACACACACACACACACACACACACACACACACACACACACACACACACACTGCACTAGGGTGGAAGGTTTCCCGCTACTTTAAATGTTGTTATTTCTCTGCAATATATTCATCTTTTCCTCTGAACGCTGGTTTCTTGTCACGACTGAGTTGAGTACGACAGTTTTTTGTGATCGTATTAATGAGGTTTGAGGAAAGCGTGTTTGGTTCCTCACACACACACACACACACACACACACACACTGCAGAAATCCTGCGTTCTAGCTGATGTATTTCTGGATATAAGGAGGAGAAAGAATTATTATTATTATTCAACCACAATACAACCGTTTAAGCTGCTGCAGTAACAATATGGAGAAAATGACAAAAAACCAAGTTCACGAAGTTCAAAAGGCCAGAACTGAAAACAATCCGTTTCGGATGAAATGAGTTCTTTCATCTTATTAAAAGCACAACGGCCTCATTAAGAAGCTCTTTTCTCCAGCGATGCTCCGGATCAGTTCCAATGAGAATCAACAATCGGAGATATAACACGATGAATCCAGCAGACAGGAAGAACCACACGTAAACGATCTGCTGCTGAAAAGCACAACTTCAAAATCAACTCTTTCCGTCTGAAGTTGGTAAAAAGAGCAAACTGTCGTCCCTCAGCACTGCTTCATGAAGAAGGCTGCTTCTTCACAAGGAAGAGAGGAACATCTCGTATCCAATCACTTCATTCGGGCCAATGTTCTGATTGGTCGGACTTCCTTTCAAACTTGCTGAGCTTCTGGAGCCGGTGCTGTGGTCAGAGGAGCGCGGTGAACTCGGGGCTGGTTTTAGGGCGGATGGAGTTGAAACAGCAGCGACCTGTGAAGGCCGCGTGGCGCCTGCTTGTAAATACCTCAGAACCACGTTGTGCATCGTTGAGGTGTGACGAGCAGCTCCAGAGGGTACACCTTCCTGCATCGCTGCATCTCTGTGGAATCATCAGGTCATGTGTGAGCGTGAACACCACATGGAGCCACTCACAGAACACAGCGCAGCATCTGGAGATCTACTGGAAGACAAGAAACACACGATGCAAAAGGGAAGTCTGGCTTTCTGATTAAAGCGTGCATTAATGACATTAACAATCCTGTTCTGAGGAGAAAGTGCTCCAGTGAGTTTCATCAGCTCTCCTGAGTTCTCATACGTTTTACTTCTGACTCGCCAAGGACAAGAGACGTCATCCTGTCGCTGCAGCGCTGCCTCTGCTCCGAACATCCGCCTCCACATGCTGCAATGTGCTCTGCTCAACTGAAGAAAGAAAAAGACGATTTCAGGACTCCGTCTCAGACTCGCTGCTGGAAATTGAGATTTGTTTCCTGCAGACCGTCTGCGTGTGTGACGTGCACAAGGGGAGCGTCAGCCCCTCATGCATGTGCGTGCACACAGTGTACAGACACCGTGTACGCGCTGTGCAGTACACACAAACATGCATGATGGCGCATCAGCATGCGCTTTGCAGCGGCGCGCCTACAGAGCACTCAGGCGTGTCAATCTGCTCTCCCAGCGTTTCAAGCCGCTTCAATTCCGTCTGATCTCAAAGATTTATGAATTTGGAAGTCAGCAGATAACACATCCCCTCATATCACGTTAACCGTCTCAGAGCAGCCCCCCCCCCCCCCTCATGAGCATGGATGGGCACGGCGGCAGGAGGACGTGCTGTCAGCCAATCGGACGCTGTTGTTGCCGCTCACTCTCTGGCTCAAGGCCGCGGATTCTTGCAGCTTCTCAACGGCCTATTTCCCCCTAAAGTGTCCGCCTGACAGGAGATATATCTGTGTGGATGTCTGCTGCAGTGATGCGAGCTCGCAGATTGAAGTGAAAGTGAAAAACATAAATTTTATGGTTTAAATAAAAGCAATCCAATCTGTCCGGGCGGCTCGGGGAAAGAACAGACTGAGTGTTAGGAGAGAGACACACACACACACACACATGTACTGATTCATTCAGCCGAAAGCACACAAAGGACACATCCAGCACCCCTGAACCTGCATGAAGACATGCTCAAACAGTGTCATGAGCGCTGAATAGATGAAGTGAATCAGTGAACAGTGCTTATGATGTGAATGTATTTGGTGTTGAACCAATAGAGCAGCTTATCACGTGATGAGGTCTGGTTCAGAGCGTGACATGTCCTTCACTTTGCCTACACTTCCCACAATGCACCTCAGTGCTACGGTTCATTCGACCCTCCCTGCCTGTTCAACCTGTCCGTCACCAACACGTCACATGACTCGGAATCAATCAACAGAGTGCTTGACCTCAGACTGGTCTTGACTTTGCGCTGACTCGTGGTTTCTCTTGGACGTGTTCCTCAGTCATCCGTTCATTCCAACACTTCGTCTGAAGCATTCACGAGAACGTGAAGAGCTGATGGTACGTTCGTAAAGTGAAGTTGGAAAAAGATGATTTTCGATGTGTAAATGTAAAGCAGTAACCAGAGCGTGCAGGGTGACAGGAAGCAGACGTTGGTGGTCTAACATCTGGTGAAGAGCACGTCAGGATGTTTCGGCCTCGAACCAGAAGAATCTCTGAAATGACTGAACCCTCGATGGTGCGGTCCTTCCTGACCCGATGAAGGTCTGATCCCGGAGAGCTGGTCTGCGTCTGTACTTCTCTGTTGACTTTGTCTGAACTGCAAACTGCTTCCGGTAGAAAGCTCGGGTGTATTTATTCAGACATGTTTCACTCTTTCATTATTTCATTCCTCTCGTCTTCACTTCTCTTTCATATCTTGATCTTATGGATATTAAGAAGAGACGGAGCTCAGTGCTCACAGTCTGTTGAAGTCGACCTTCAGTCATCAGACACACAGACTGTCTGACAGATGTTTGAGTCCTTCACCTGCTGCAGCTCTCAAACCTTTCCTCTCCAGATGTGACTCGTTGCTTCTTCGGGAGCTTCAGCTCAGACCGGTGTTCTGCTGAAGCAGCGGTTTGTGTCCCGCTGACGGCCTCTGAGGCTTCGTCCCGTCTGAGGCTGACGCTGGAGGAGGAACCACTCGGACGGGATCAGGAGTTCTGTGGTTCCCAGCGCTGTGCAGCTCTCAGCACTCACAGAAGATGAAATATGGCTCAACAACAGAACGCTGTTTCCTGCAGCAGTTCTTTGCTCCTTTCAGTTTGAGGACTCTCGGCACCTTTACTTTCCTTTTACTACACTCATATTTCTTGTAATATTTTCATCTTTCTGCAGCTGACAGCTTGGAACATGTAGTTTCTGTCCAGCACAAATAAGTCGGAGTCCTCCAGGTGGAAGACGAGCCGTCTGAAAGGCTGCTGCTCAGTGCAGAACTGGCACCGTAGATTAAAGGTCGAATTATAATGGTCACATACGTGACGTGACATGTAACCTGCATGAGGAGCAGTGAGCAGCTTCAGATCAGAACACGTCAACAGGACAAGCTGGGGATCGAACCGTCAACCTGCTCTATTCCCTGAGCCGCCGTGGTCACATGGTCACATGTCACATGCTGACTGATACTCACTGCTGGGTTAGTCTGGCTGCCTGCTCTCTAACGGCATGTAACACCTTCAAACCAATAGGACTGAGATACACACACAGCTGTTCCCTGTTATCAGCTGTTTGCATCGTGTGCATGTTTCTCCTGTTGCATCAAAGTGATCATGAAACACGGAAAAGGCTGAAAGACACCAACTGTAGTGAAGTGCAGGCAGGTGATGAGTGTCTGGTCACTAGAGCGACATCGCTCTCATGAACCAAGACATCTTCATGTTCCTTCAACACCTTAATCATCTGCTGCAACCAAAGACCAACCCATCAACAAACCAACACGCATTACCCTCTCTGCAAGAACGATGTCTTCTCCTGTCTCCTGTCTCCTGTCTCCTGTCTCCTGTCTTCTGTCTCCTGTCTTCTGTCTCCTGTCTTCTGTCTCCTGTCTCCTGTCTTCTGTCTTCTGTCTCCTGTCTCCTGTCTTCTGTCTCCTGTCTTCTGTCTCCTGTACTTCTGTCTCCTGTCTTCTGTCTCCTGTCTTCTGTCTCCTGTCTTCTGTCTTCTGTCTCCTGTCTCCTGTCTCCTGTCTTCTGTCTTCTGTCTCCTGTCTTCTGTCTTCTGTCTCCTGTCTTCTGTCTCCTGTCTCCTGTCTCCTGTCTCCTGTCTTCTGTCTCCTGTACTCCTGTCTCCTGTCTCCTGTCTCCTGTCTCCTGTCTCCTG
>CM051689.1:1171755-1181755 GCA_028022725.1 Lycodopsis pacificus | reverse complement strand
ATCCAGCATGGCGTCCGTCATTCATCCAGCATGGCGTCCGTCATTCATCCAACATGGCGTCCGTCATTCATCCAACATGGCGTCCGTCATTCATCCAGCATGGCGTCCGTCATTCATCCAGCATGGCGTCCGTCATTCATCCAGCATGGCGTCCATCATTCATCCAGCATGGCGTCCGTCATTCATCCAGCATGGCGTCCATCATTCATCCAACATGGCGTCCATCATTCATCCAGCATGGCGTCCATCATTCATCCAGCATGGGGTCCATCATTCATCCAGCATGGCGTCCATCATTCATCCAACATGGCGTCCATCATTCATCCAACATGGCGTCCGTCATTCATCCAGCATGGCGTCCGTCATTCATCCAGCATGGCGTCCGTCATTCATCCAGCATGGCGTCCATCATTCATCCAACATGGCGTCCGTCATTCATCCAGCATGGCGTCCGTCATTCATCCAGCATGGCGTCCATCATTCATCCAACATGGCGTCCGTCATTCATCCAACATGGCGTCCGTCATTCATCCAGCATGGCGTCCGTCATTCATCCAGCATGGCATCCGTCATTCATCCAGCATGGCGTCCGTCATTCATCCAGCATGGCGTCCGTCATTCATCCAGCATGGCATCCGTCATTCATCCAGCATGGCGTCCGTCATTCATCCAGCATGGCGTCCGTCATTCATCCAGCATGGCGTCCATCATTCATCCAACATGGCGTCCGTCATTCATCCAGCATGGCGTCCGTCATTCATCCAGCATGGCGTCCATCATTCATCCAACATGGCGTCCATCATTCATCCAACATGGCGTCCGTCATTCATCCAGCATGGCGTCCGTCATTCATCCAGCATGGCATCCGTCATTCATCCAGCATGGCGTCCGTCATTCATCCAGCATGGCGTCCGTCATTCATCCAGCATGGCATCCGTCATTCATCCAGCATGTCGTCCGTCATTCATCCAGCATGGCGTCCGTCATTCATCCAGCATGGCGTCCGTCATTCATCCAGCATGGCGTCCATCATTCATCCAGCATGGCGTCCGTCATTCATCCAGCATGGCATCCGTCATTCATCCAGCATGGCGTCCGTCATTCATCCAGCATGGCGTCCATCATTCCAACATGTCTGAAGGAAGCCTCGTACGACGGACTCACGCACTCTGCTGATTGTTTGGTGTCTGTTGTCCGTCCAGCAGGACGTGGAGAGCAGGGATGAGACTGAGCGGAATGAAGAGCACTAGCTCGTCAACTAGACCCACAAGTGTTCACTCCGTCACCAAGTCTCCACCAACACCACCTCAGTGAACACGGACGGAGCATCTTCAAGCGGTCTGTTCTTCACCAGAGACGTGTCTGAACTCGTCTGGAGTTGTTTCACTGACATTAACTGCATCCTGAGAAGACGTTTGCAGCTCATGTAGCTGACTACATGCTGATGCTGTGTAGCTGCACTCAGTGACTGCACTGTCTGCTCCCTCTTCACGACAGCAACACACTGCTGGTTGTTATATTGTCTGCATTCTCAGTGTGCTGTCATTATTCTCTGTATGTTCATTTGCACAGCTAAATGAAGAAGGTCGTGTCCTCATCGCACGTGCTTCATCCTGCCGATGTGAAGAAGACCGTCAGTGATGAAGCCTGGAATCTGGTGTGCTGCTCTGGTCCAGCATCCGTAGCTGTAACTACCAGAGATGATGTGATGATGTCATTCATAGATATCTACCGGAGCGATCTGGTGTTCACGGAATCATGAAGGAGGAAGTGTAAAGACCACACAGGAGTCCAGCCCACAGAGGCACCGGTGATTTATTCCTCACGTGAACTCTGAACTTCACACTTCTGTTGATATTTCATCCCAAACCTCCTCAACTCACCGAGCACTCCGCTGTCTCAACTTCACTCCGTTTCCTGTGAAGACAGAAGTTTCTTTTGAAAAGACAGTTCATACACAGAGCAGAAACACGCGTGAGAACGTCTGATCAGGTCTGACACGTGATGAGTTACAGCGATGCTTTCTGCACCAGAAGACAACGTCTTCATGACAACGTCTTCACTTTAACTTCTATTCTCACGAGTGAATACAACGTTTTAGAAACGTGAGCTGCTCCAAGAAACAAAGAGCTGAAGAAGAAGAACCATCAAGAGAAAACACCGACATGTTGACCAGAGGGGACTGGACACCAGGGACTACTTTATGTCTCTCTCTCTCTCTCTGTCTGCCAGTGTCTCTCTCTCTCTGTCCCTCAGTCTCTCTCTCTCTGTGTCTCTCTCTCTCTCTGTCTCTCTCTCTCCCTCTCTGTCTCTGTCTCTCTCTCTCTCTCTCTCTCTCTCTGTGTCTCTCTCTCTGTGTGTCTCTCTCTCTCTCTCTCTCTCTCTCTCTCTCTGTGTCTCTCTCTCTCTGTGTCTCTCTCTCTCTCTCTCTGTCTATCTCTCTGTGTGTCTCTCTCTCTCTCTCTCTCTGTCTCTCTCTCTCTCTCTCTCTCTCTCTCTCTCTCTCTATGTCCCTCTCTCTCTCTCTCTCTCTCTCTCTCTGTCGCTCTCTCTCTCTCTCGCTCCCTCTCCCCCCCCCTCTCTCTCTCTCTCTCTGGCTCATCATCAAAACTGGCAACATGCTCCGACACTGGAAACACACACTTCTACACACTTCATGCTGCTGAACACACACACTCACAAACACGCTCAGATTGCAATCAATATGCAATTTCCCGTCTGTGTGTAAGAGACGGAGCTACTTGGAGGCCGTCCCGTCTCTTTTGAGTAACGACGCGTCTCCATGAAGTGCTGCTATAATTCTCATAACTGCCCTGCTCGGCCCCTAAATTGTGATAAAAAGGATTTCATCTTGTGGGCAGAGCAGACACATACGGTGCTGATTTATCCACAACTTCCTGTTTCATCTCTTCTCCTTCTGCAGCATCAACACATGAAGAGAGAGACACCAGAGCTGCTTTCTGGAGGTTTCCCGCTCTCATCTCATCTCATCGCAGGAAGTGAAGACTTTGGTGTTGGACGATAATGAGGAGACTCACTAGTTTCTCATTTTTCTCCAAATTTGAATTCGTGGAGGGACAAGAACTGCTCTAAATGCAAATGTGTTCATAGTCAGTCAACATTAGTCTTTTCTGGAACATGAAATATCCATGAACCTGAACAATAAAGGTTTAACACAGGAGAGCATGTCAGGAGAAGAAGCACAACTGTTAAAAATGCATTAAGAAATCACAGACAACTCGTGCTGTGTTTCTGTCAGGCCTAACAAACGTGGACCTCATAAAACACGTGGTGCCTACATCAGCACGTGATCTTTTATTGGTGCATCGGGACCTTTTAGGGCACATTACCACGACCAGACGTCGACATGCAGAACTAACGCTGCTGTTGACCCTTTCACTTGACGTGTTTGTCCAGCAGCAGGCAGACTCAGTCAGTCACCGGCTGGTGATCACAGCGAAGCATTCTGCAGATATCGACACTGACAGTGTACGGACACATAGAGCGGCGTAGCTGGAAGCGTAGGGCAACTGACCAAGTGGCAGTATCTGATGAGTTGGGGTGAGAACGTGTTGGGTGAGAAAACCTCATTGAGATAAACGCTTTTCTAAAAGCTCTCTGACCAAGAAAGGCTCAACAACCTGCCTCAAAGTCAGATTCATCCACAAATGTGAGATGAGTTTTTGATATATTCATGGAAAAGATTTCATTTCAAATGGCTCATCACCAGGACAACATGTTGGCATTACACATTTCTTCAAATCACGAATACATTGAATGTGGACATTATTGCATTCGGGCAAAGCGCGCACAGAACAAGTGCCGTATGTGGAATGACTGAAAGTTACGCAGTTTAATAAGAAGTATAACAGGCGAGGAAGTCACACAAACACAGGACGTTCACCCCGGAGACCACTATTCCTCTCATGCGGGGAACTACAACTAACTGTTGACTTATTCAGGTTGGTATGTTTTTACATCATTATTTGAACATAACCACAAGCTTTTTTCTAACCTTCACCAATCAATCATGTCCCGTAAACATGCAGCATTGTGTGTCTGCAGGAGGCTGTAAGGCCTGCAAGGAAACACATCCACGCACCGTAGTCTAGAAACACATCTACGCACCGTAGTCTAGAAACACATCCACACACCGTAGTCTAGAAACACATCTACACACCGTAGTCTAGAAACACATCTACGCACCGTAGTCTAGAAACACATCTACGCACCGTAGTCTAGAAACACATCCACACACCGTAGTCTAGAAACACATCTACACACCGTAGTCTAGAAACACATCTACGCACCGTAGTCTAGAAACACATCCACACACCGTAGTCTAGAAACACATCCACACACCGTAGTCTGGAAACACATCCACGCACCGTAGTCTAGAAACACATCTACGCACCGTAGTCTAGAAACACATCCACACACCGTAGTCTAGAAACACATCTACGCACCGTAGTCTAGAAACACATCCACACACCGTAGTCCTAGAAACACATATACGCACCGTAGTCTAGAAACACATCCACGCACCGTAGTCTAGAAACACATCTACGCACCGTAGTCTAGAAACACATCTACGCACCGTAGTCTAGAAACACATCCACGCACCGTAGTCTAGAAACACATCCACGCACCGTAGTCTAGAAACACATCTACGCACGTAGTCTAGAAACACATCTACGCACCGCAGTCTAGAAACACATCCACGCACCGTAGTCTAGAAACACATCCACACACCGTAGTCTAGAAACGCATCCACACACCGTAGTCTAGAAACGCATCTACGCACCGTAGTCTAGAAACGCATCCACGCACCGTAGTCTAGAAACACATCTACGCACCGTAGTCTAGAAACGCATCCACGCACCGTAGTCTAGAAACACATCTACGCACCGTAGTCTAGAAACACATCTACGCACCGTAGTCTAGAAACGCATCTACGCACCGTAGTCTAGAAACGCATCCACACACCGTAGTCTAGAAACGCATCTACGCACCGTAGTCTAGAAACGCATCCACGCACCGTAGTCTAGAAACACATCTACGCACCGTAGTCTAGAAACGCATCCACGCACCGTAGTCTAGAAACGCATCCACGCACCGTAGTCTAGAAACACATCTACGCACCGTAGTCTAGAAACGCATCCACGCACCGTAGTCTAGAAACACATCCACGCACCGTAGTCTAGAAACACATCTACGCACCGTAGTCTAGAAACACATCCACGCACCGTAGTCTAGAAACACATCTACGCACCGTAGTCTAGAAACACATCCACACACCGTAGTCTAGAAACACATCTACGCACCGTAGTCTAGAAACACATCTACGCACCGTAGTCTAGAAACACATCTACGCACCGTAGTCTAGAAACACATCCACACACCGTAGTCTAGAAACACATCTACACACCGTAGTCTAGAAACACATCTACGCACCGTAGTCTAGAAACACATCCACACACCGTAGTCTAGAAACACATCCACACACCGTAGTCTGGAAACACATCCACACACCGTAGTCTAGAAACACATCTACGCACCGTAGTCTAGAAACACATCCACACACCGTAGTCCTAGAAACACATCTACGCACCGTAGTCTAGAAACACATCCACGCACCGTAGTCTAGAAACACATCTACGCACCGTAGTCTAGAAACACATCTACGCACCGTAGTCTAGAAACACATCCACGCACCGTAGTCTAGAAACACATCCACGCACCGTAGTCTAGAAACACATCTACGCACGTAGTCTAGAAACACATCTACGCACCGCAGTCTAGAAACACATCCACGCACCGTAGTCTAGAAACACATCCACACACCGTAGTCTAGAAACGCATCCACACACCGTAGTCTAGAAACGCATCTACGCACCGTAGTCTAGAAACGCATCCACGCACCGTAGTCTAGAAACACATCTACGCACCGTAGTCTAGAAACGCATCCACGCACCGTAGTCTAGAAACACATCCACGCACCGTAGTCTAGAAACACATCCACACACCGTAGTCTAGAAACGCATCTACGCACCGTAGTCCAGAAACACATCCACACACCGTAGTCTAGAAACGCATCTACGCACCGTAGTCTAGAAACACATCCACACACCGTAGTCTAGAAACGCATCTACGCACCGTAGTCCAGAAACACATCCACACACCGTAGTCTAGAAACGCATCTACGCACCGTAGTCTAGAAACACATCTACGCACCGTAGTCTAGAAACACATCCACACACCGTAGTCTAGAAACACATCCATGCACCGTAGTCCAGAAACGCATCCACGCACCGTAGTCTGGGTTCAGACATCCATCGTGTCCCGTGGTTTGCAGAAACCTATGAGGCCAGAATAACAGCAGTTGTTTCTGTCCACTGGGTTGTAAATGACCGAACACAGTGATGAGTTAGTTCATCAAAGAGTGTTTTTAGAAGCAGTGCTGAAAATATATATAAACTCAGTCCTGAGGTTTGCACCAGAGGAAAGTTAAACAACATAAAGGTCTGAAGGGTTCATCCTCTGGGAGGCAGACATGTGATCAGTAGAAATCTGTAATAAAATGTCTTTTTAGCTATTTAGATATTTTTTCAACTTCCTGTTGTGACAGTCAGAAGAACACATCATCGAGTTTCACCACCACATAATGAAAGAGGGTGATACCTTACTGCGAAGAGAGGTCTGCAGAAGGTGCGGAGAGGTTTCTGAACTGATTGGACTCTCAGCAGCAGAATCCCGTGGAAGCCTTTAAATGAGACGACGGAATCGACAGCGGCCCACAGGCAACAATTCAATTACAGAGAACAGCCGACAGACAGCGGCCCCGTGCTGTCTGGCACCGCTCGTCTCCCCCATTTAGACGTCCGGGCCGAGCTTCAGGAGCCCGAATGTCCAGGACATTACACAATGGACCCGGCCGCAGGGAGCGGTCCATTCTCATCTCACAGGCAACAGGTGACTTTCAACAATACACATTTGGGAGGCTCACCGATTTTCTGGAATACAATGCCCCCTCCTGCTGCCAAGCCTTTATGGTAATGCTCCATTCAGTGGAAGAATGGCGGATTAGTGCAGCGCCGGAGCTGGATGAGGTCCACGTCCGTCCGCGGGGCCCCCGAGGAGCCGCCGCCAAGTGATGGCCCGGGGCCGAACCGGTGCATGACGAGAGGGGCGGGGTCACAGGGTCATGTGGTGACTTTTTTTTCCCAGTGTTTCAATTAACATCAACTTCCTGCTCACTGTGTATGAAACGCTCGGAGCTGCTCCTGCAGACGATGCTCCTCCTCCTCCAGGTCTGTAACTTCCTGATGCGAGCCGCTATGTCCTCCACTCTTCTGGTGAAGCATGTTGAATAGGCTGTGAAAGTGGAATATAAATTGCCCACGTGCCCGTTTAGTGACTTGTTTGGTGACTCGTGAGTCATCTTGTGAGGAAACAGGCTCTCAGGTGAGTGAGGGAGGTCAGGTGGTGGAGGGTTACTGCATCAGAAGCAATGTTAACATCTGGCTGGAGTTGTGAAAATGATAAAGACATGTGAAACGAATCTGACACAAAGAACAACAACACAAATGACAACTGAGTTCAGGGGAGAGTTCAGCATATTCATATTCACAACCACAAGAAGAGAAACTGATGTCAAAAACTTTCAGGGACAAACAAATCTAAAACTCTGTGAATCTGGATCTGTAGGGATCGAGTACAGTAACAGGCTGCACATGTTGTCTATTGTAAATATTAAGACAGTGGACAAGCTGAGCTTTGGGGACGAAACGTTGTTTTTGCATGTGTCTAATATATTGATAAGTTAGTGTTCAGACGTGTCAGACGTTCCTCTCAGGTTGACCACACCCTCCTCCAGGTATCACCTTGAGCAGCTTCATCAGCTGGGATCATGAGGAGCATCTTGATGAAGGCAGAGCATCAGTGACTTCAGTCAGCAGGCGTTGGTGTTTGCTGTGTTCTCCTTTAGAGAAGCTCTGACAGATGCTAACAGCTGCTGCACCTCTTAGGAGAGTCTGTGCTTCTGTTTCTGTGAACTCTGCAGACTCTAAAGAACCGTCTCTCTCAGCTGCCCAGTCTCACCAAACACCTTCATCTGAATGTGCGTGTTAACCAGCGGAGCTCACAGCGCGTGACTGCTGGCACGCTAACCAGCAACATGCTAACTACCCAGCCACACAAGTGATGGCTGGCTGATCCGTTGCTACCAGTTAGCCAGCAGGCTAACACACATGCAGACCAGACAATCTCTTCTGTTTGTGCTGCTCCTCTGAAGAAATGTACATTTACATGTACAGCAGACTTATGTGAAACTGGACAGTTATGAAAAACGCATTTCTTCCTAAAACCTGTCTGGCTGTGAGCATGTAGTCTGAACGTCCTTATTATTTATGTTTGTGGAAATAGAAGATTTATTTCTGGTCCAGACAGCTGAGTATCCACAACATGTTGTTCATGGAGACTGAAATTAAGTTTAACTTCTGCCATCTCTTGCACAGCTTTCCCCCCATTTCGTCACTTCGCAGTGGCCTTGGTTTTTCCTGTAGACGGGTTTTGTCCATCAGAGCGGCTGAGTGATGGCGAGACTGTTAACAAGTTGGTCTTCTGCTGTTATTGCTGCCAGACGGGCAGCACAGTCTTGGGAGGGGTGAGGCTCGCGCTCTGGAGTTCAGCATCAGACTGAAAAATATCATTTCTATCTGATTCCTTCTTTTGGCTCTTTGTCCTGAATGAAGGAGAGATGGCCGATGTGATTAACCCATCACAGCCGTCACACACACACACACACACACACACACACACACACACACACCTGTCTGCCTGTCTACACCTGATGATGAGTCATCATCCTCAACTTTGAATCTGGGTTTTTGAATCTGCAGCCGACAAAATGTGTTCACTCAAAGATGACGGTGTTTATTCTAAATACACTTGATTTGGGAGTGGGCTGCTTAAGGACAGTGTTGTCCCACAATGCATTGCAGAACCACAATGGAGGAGCTGTTCACAGCTGGAAACATTACAACAAATGTGAAGGTGTTGTGAAAAAAGATTGAACAGAAAAAAGAAGCAATAAGAAGCAATAATCCCAACACCTGTGTAACTTGTATTAGTACCTAACCTCCAACCAACGACCAATTCTCTCACTTGTTTCTTCTGTAAGTGACACGACGTCGGGGATGTTAAGTCTTTGAGGCAAATCAAGTCAACCAACAGCTTTGGGACTAGTCTCAGGTCTTTTGGAAATTCCCGAGTCCGTCGTAAAGTCTCGGTCCTTTGAAAGTCCCGAGTCCGCCGTCCTACTACCATCACGTTCAAGACAAGCCTCAAAGGAACCGACCGTCTCAGCGAGTCAGTTGACGGGTTAACCAGGTCGACACTAACCGTCCGAGTGTTTGTGACTTGAGTTTGGCTTTTGAAGTGGACTCTGAGACTGTCAGGTCCACAGCTCTGGTATCACTAATATATCATTCATGAACATCATTCCTTCACTGCATGCACACCTTCACCTGAATCACTAATTAGGACGTTTTGGTCGACTCGGTCCTCAGTTGGGTGAAGCTTGTGAGATGCTATCATGAACTCTGATTCTGTTTGTCAGGACGGAGGTTCTGCGTCCTCGAGCCAGAATCACACACCATCTTCACCATCAGTGAGGCTGTCGAGGCCGCTGCTGCTGCAGAATATCTTCCTTTCGTTCTTTTCCTCGGAGGAGCTGGCGGCTGTCAGCGCTGCAGACCGGCCGGCTCTGCTGGCTGTCACCTACGCTGTGTAAAGGAAACTCACTGACAGCTGTCAGAGCCCTCCTCCTCCTCGTCTTCCTCCTCCCGGCATCGCTCCTGCCAGCTGACACTGCCCTGACACCGGCCATGATGCCAGCCCGGTCATGTCTCATCCATAAGGCATCACGCTGCTGTTCTTGCTCCTAACTTGCATGAGAAAAGTCTGCGGACTTGTTAGTTTTCTTTTTCAATCCCCTTCG
>CM051689.1:1159255-1166755 GCA_028022725.1 Lycodopsis pacificus | reverse complement strand
AGTAATACTTCATATTACTACAGAGGGTATTAATGTACATGTATAACTCACAGACTGTCTGTGGTGTACGTGTTAACGTCGCTGCTGTATGACGTCATTGTGAGCATGACTCCAGCAGCAGACGTCTCGGTCTCTGTGAGGATGCAGAGAGTACGTCTCTCCCTCTGCCTGTCTTTGTTCACTCAGCATCATCCTCAACAATATAACAGTAACTAACCTTACATAATAACTGTGGGGATATTAATTACCAAATTATATCACAAATGTCATTTCCTGATCATTCACGTGAAAGTGTTATATAAAGTATATCTTGTACTTTTGAAAGGAAGACAACTTTCAAGAGACACATGTCAGACGTGCTTCATGTGTTTGTGCTTAACAGCAGCTAAGTGTGAACAAACGCCTCCTGATGGAGAAGCTACAGTTAGCATTCAAGCTAGCAGCAGCTTAGCTTCATCTGACATGATGTACAGTACATGTATGATGTATAATGTACAGTACATGTATGATGCATGATGTACAGTACATGTATGATGTATAATGTACAGTACATGTATGATGCATGATGTACAGTACATGTATGATGCATGATGTACAGTACATGTATGATGTATAATGTACAGTACATGTATGATGCATGATGTACAGTACATGTATGATGCATGATGTACAGTACATGTATGATGCATAATGTACAGTACATGAATGATGCATAATGTACAGTACATGTATGATGCATAATGTACAGTACATGTATGATGCATAATGTACAGTGCATGTATGATGGATAATGTACAGTACATGTATGATGCATGATGTACAGTACATGTATGATGTATAATGTACAGTACATGTATGATGCATGATGTACAGTACATGTATGATGCATAATGTACAGTACATGAATGATGCATAATGTACAGTACATGTATGATGCATAATGTACAGTACATGTATGATGCATGATGTACAGTACATGTATGATGCATGATGTACAGTACATGTATGATGCATAATGTACAGTACATGAATGATGCATAATGTACAGTACATGTATGATGCATAATGTACAGTACATGTATGATGCATAATGTACAGTGCATGTATGATGGATAATGTACATGTATAATGTACATGCATAATGTACAGTACATGTATGATGTATAATGTACAGTACATGTATGATGTATAATGTACAGTACATGTATAATGTACATGTATGATGCATAATGTACAGTACATGTATGATGTATAATGTACAGTACATGTATGATGTATAATGTACAGTACATGTATGATGTATAATGTACAGTATATGTATAATGTACATGTCTGATGTACATGTATGATGTACATGTATGATGTACAGTACATGTATGATGCATAATGTACAGTGCATGTATGATGCATGATGTACAGTACATGTATGATGCATGATGTACAGTACATGTATGATGCATAATGTACATGTATAATGTACATGCATAATGTACAGTACATGTATGATGTATAATGTACAGTACATGTATGATGTATAATGTACAGTACATGTATGATGCATGATGTACAGTACATGTATGATGTATAATGTACAGTACATGTATGATGTATAATGTACAGTACATGTATGATGCATGATGTACAGTACATGCATGATGCATAATGTACATGTATAATGTACATGCATAATGTACAGTACATGTATGATGTATAATGTACAGTACATGTATAATGTACATGTATGATGCATAATGTACATGTATAATGTACATGCATAATGTACAGTACATGTATGATGTATAATGTACAGTACATGTATGATGTATAATGTACAGTACATGTATAATGTACATGTATGATGCACATGTATGATGTACAGTACATGTATGATGCATAATGTACAGTACATGTATGATGTACAGTACATGTATGATGCATAATGTACAGTACATGTATAATGTACATGCATAATGTACAGTACATGTATGATGTACATGTATGATGTACAGTACATGTATGATGCATAATGTATAGTACATGTATGATGTATAATGTACAGTACATGTATAATGTACATGTATGATGTACATGTATAATGTACATGTATGATGTACAGTACATGTATAATGTACATGTATAATGTACATGTATGATGTACATGTATGATGTACATGTATGATGTACAGTACATGTATGATGTATAATGCACATGTATGATGTATAATGTACATGTATAATGTACATGTATGATGTATAATGTACATGTATAATGTACATGTATGATGTACATGTATGATGTACATGTATGATGTACATGTATGATGTACAGTACATGTATAATGTACATGTATGATGTACATGTATGATGTACAGTACATGTATAATGTACATGTATGATGTACATGTATGATGTACAGTACATGTATAATGTACATGTATGTTGTACATGTATGATGTACAGTACATGTATGATGTACATGTATGATGTACATGTATGATGTACATGTATGATGTACAGTACATGTATGATGTATAATGTACATGTATAATGTACATGTATGATGTACATGTATGATGTACATGTATGATGTACAGTACATGTATAATGTACATGTATGATGTACATGTATGATGTACAGTACATGTATAATGTACATGTATGATGTACATGTATGATGTACAGTACATGTATAATGTACATGTATGATGTACATGTATGATGTACAGTACATGTATAATGTACATGTATGATGTACATGTATGATGTACAGTACATGTATAATGTACATGTATGATGTACATGTATGATGTACAGTACATGTATAATGTACATGTATGTTGTACATGTATGATGTACAGTACATGTATGATGTACATGTATGATGTACATGTATGATGTACATGTATGATGTACAGTACATGTATGATGTATAATGTACATGTATAATGTACATGTATGATGTATAATGTACATGTATAATGTACATGTATGATGTACATGTATGATGTACATGTATGATGTACATGTATGATGTACAGTACATGTATAATGTACATGTATGATGTACATGTATGATGTACAGTACATGTATAATGTACATGTATGATGTACATGTATGATGTACAGTACATGTATAATGTACATGTATGATGTACATGTATGATGTACAGTACATGTATAATGTACATGTATGATGTACATGTATGATGTACAGTACATGTATAATGTACATGTATGATGTACATGTATGATGTACAGTACATGTATAATGTACATGTATGTTGTACATGTATGATGTACAGTACATGTATGATGTACATGTATGATGTACATGTATGATGTACATGTATGATGTATAATGTACAATGAAAACGAGTCTGAAAGACAAACTGGTTGTTTTTTGCAGATCAGCAGAATAAACAGTTTGGTATGATGACGGCCTGTTGATCCCTCAGGGTGGGGTCAGAGGTCAGCATGGGCTCAGTGCCTTGCTCAAGGGCCCTCCAGCAGGTCCGAGGGCAGCCAGCTGCCTCCAGCTCGGGGCCTTTAATGTCTCAACGTTTTTATTCTTTTCCAATTATTGCATTTGGCAGCTGAGTGCCTCTGTCTTTGAGATGATGTTGGCAGTTTGCCGTCATCAGTCTTCTGTTGGAGGACGTTGGAGTCAGGACTGGAATCCATCACAGCTCCACAGGATGCAGAGAGAAGACTGGTGCAGAACATTTAATATCTGACATGTCTATATAGTATGTGTAGTTTTGTGCTTTTACTCAGTTATTTGACCCAGAAGACATGATGCATGTTGCAGAACGAGTTTACATCTCTGTGCACGTTTCATTTCATTGTATAGATTTATGTAGTTGTCATGCACATGATAATACAGTTGAACTTGTGAATGTAGTAGAGTATGTTTAAGATGTCTCTGAAGACATTGCCTCCCCATTATTAAACTCGTCTCTACTTCAAGTGATCGTTGTGAGTGAGCTGTGTTTGCCTGACGCTGACAGAACACCAGATTTATGAACACAATGATTAATAATTCAGGCATCAGTTACTCAATCATCCAAAGATGGAAATAATGTTTCCAAAATAGATTTCCAGTGGATGTAGCCAGCGTGTCCCGACCATCAATGAAGCTTCAGCCGTGTGAGTTTGAGCTCTCTTGTTTAATAACACCTTGTAAGGATTAATATATATATATATATATATATATATATATATATATATATATATTTATATTATGATGCGAGGACAGAGATCAAATATGAATCTCAGATTTCCAATGCAGGGCTCATCTGGACCTGGTGGCTGCTGGGCTCTAAGGTCCAGAACAATCTGCAACAGAATGAGGAGCGAGGACTGGATTCTAATAAACCTGCAGACCTGCACGTCCTTCACACGTGTGACGGGCCAGCAGCCTCACGGGGTCTGGGGGGGTCAACCTGGGCTGGCTGGTCTCATCCAGCATTCGCACGAAAACAATGCTCCATATTTCATATCCATTTCACGAACAAGGACCACACCAATAACAGGATACATTTCGAGAGTTTTTATTGCGTAATGGAATGATAGTTAGGTTTGAGGACACGTTGAGCTCGTACATAGTTTGGACGTACAGCATACAGAGTTGATCGAGACATCTGAAGGTCCAGTTTAAACATGGAGGCCTGAGCTCTTCAGTTCTCTATCAAAAGGCCTTTCTTCTCCCTTGGCCGGTAAGAGGAGGAGGATGATCAGCAAGAGAAGCGATTGTTCACGGTCTCGCCATCCAATCTCCACGACCGCAGCGAGCGATCTGCCGCCGCTTTAAAGCTGTGAGACTTTCAGCGTTCCCCCTTTTTAATCCTCCTGAGAAGACGGCCTGAGAGGTGGAGGAATGCGTCGGATCAAACAGCCCTTTCCCTCCTCCTCCCCGCCTCCCCCCTGAAGACAAGGACGCTCTGTGCTCAGGGGGTTCACAGGTAACAGGAGCCGTCGCCCCTCTGCAGCCGCCCAGACACTTCCCCTCCGCCGGCCCACTGCTCCGCCGGCCCACTGCTCCCACCTGAAGTCGGTCCTCGTCCGACTCTAAGCGACCGCCATGTAATTAGTCTCGGGGACACAAAGACTTCAACAGCCGATCCTTGGCCCGTGCCGAAAGCACACACATCTCAATGACTCATTAGGAGACAGCAGATTAGATAACGGAGGGCTAGGATGTCCCCCGCCCCGCCGTCCACCTGCTGACAGGTGAGCCAGACACGAGCCCCCCCCCCCCCAGTTCTCCACAACTCTCGTTACCTGTCCGGAGCAGAGGCCGTGATCCCTCCCACGGGACCTGCTAATGGATGTAAGGAGAGGGGCCGGAGGCTTGTTTGGCGGGCGGGGTCGAGTTTCGGAGGCGAAGAAGGTGAGCAGGCGGCCGACCTCGAGTCCTACGAGGGAGGGAGGGAGGGAGGAGAGAGGGAGGAAGGGAGGGAGGAGAGAGGAAAGGAAAGAAGCTCAGGATGAAAGAGGAGATGAGAGACGGATGCCGATGGATACCGACCACACACACACTCACACTCTGACCACCTTTCTCTGAAAATAGACACTGATGTATAAATTAGAGTTCATCCAGGATTTGACATTCTGGGAACGATTCCCCATCTTTGTTTGTGGTAAGTGGTAATCCTGTGTGTGTGTGTGTGTGTGTGTGTGTGTGTGTGTGTGTGTGTGTGTGTGTGTGTGTGTGTGTGTGTGTGTGTGTGTGTGTGTGTGTGACTTGCGGAAGGTCCAGCTGTTGGTTCCAGTGTTGTGATGTGAACCTGAGAGAAGGATTCTTTGTGTTCACCATGAAGAACGAACCGTTCACTGACGTTCAAACCGAAGCTCAGTGAGAAGAAACCACCGCTGACCTCCAGACGGTGAAGAAGAGAAACAAGCTGAAGCGAGTTCTTGCTGCTCTGCTGTTATTGACTCCGTCTCCGTCTGGAGCGTCAAACTACAACAAGCAGACGTATGAAGATGAAGATAATGCTGGAGAAGAGCTCTGAGCTGTACTGAGAGGACAGCACACGCCTGCATGGATGCTCATGCACTGTGATGGATGCTGGTTATGTTTTCATTTGTGTGTTTTCACTGAACTGTCTTCATTGGTGAGACTGAAACACATCTCCTGTCTTGGTTGGACAATAAAGTTTGACTGTGTTCTGTAATTATTGTGATGCTTTTAGAGAAACTGTCCTCGAGGAGCTTCATAGTGGAACTCAGCCTTCTACCAGTCCTCAACGCTGCGCTGGACTGTCTTTGTGTTAAAAGTCGGATCATTTAATTCATGCAGTCCAATGCGTTGAGTAGAGTAACGGCTAACAAGCCTTTATTCACGCGTGACTGACAGCCGCCCGTTGAAACGGCTCTTGACAGAAGCCGTCTGCATTTTGAAACTAAAGAAGAAGAAATTAAACTCCGAGGATTTCACTGTTTTTCAAAACTTTTCAATTTAAAAGTAAAAGCGAAAGCGAGCGCAGCCAACTTTCTGTTTCCTTAATTGACCCTCTCTTCACCAACACTGGCACTTCATGCCGGCATAATGTATGTTAATGTATGTAAACCGAATCAATTCCTGCTATCAGCATAAAACAGAAACACGGAACAAGATGTGGTGGCTTTTACCCTCCGCTGGGTCTGAGATACGAGGAGCCGCTGATGGCTCTGCAGTTACAACTCGGAGGCTAATCCGTCTCCAGAAGACCCGTCCAGGTCCACGGGCTCATTTAAAAAGTTCCTCGACAGACGATCCTTCGACCGAATGGAGCGTCTCCTCAAAAGAATCGCTCCCGAGGAGGAAGAGGACTTCAGCGGCCACGACTCTGAAGCCTCCGGCAGTCTGAGCTGACAGCCTGCGGCCGCAGAGTGGCGAGTGTTTGGATATGGAGCGAGTCCTCCCGGCCTTGCCCCAGAAATACAGATCTGACACGATGCGGGAGAAGAAGACACGAAGAATCAAGGCCATCAAATCAGCTGCTGTCAGAGAGGAAGAGCCGCGACTCTTCGTCCTCAACCTCCAGCTCTTCTGTTTCCTGTCTGCTGGAACGAGCATCGACTGATGCTGCAGTGTTTGCATGATGCCGTCCCAGCGTAAAGAAACAATGACACCACTCTGTGATGGAAGCGAGGGCGGCTCAGCCACGTGGCGGCGTTGATATCTCGCCGTTAACTTCCTGTGTGATGTCACAGCGTTATGACATCATCTCCGGCCTCGATGGCAGGAAGAGGCGGTTAGGATGGCGAGGGTGTGAAAGGTCAGCGCCCGTGTCTTTGTGCAGCTGCATGTTGTTCGTCATTGTTTCAGTTCTTCTTCTGTTCGCTGTCTGGAACCTGAGATCTGCAGATGATCAACAGCATCTCGTTGCCTTTGGGGGGTTTCCCACAGCATCACGTTGCCTTTGGGGGGTTTCCCACAGCATCACGTTGCCTTTGGGGGGTTTCCCACAGCATCTCGTTGCCTTTGGGGGGGTTCCCCACAGCATCTCGTTGCC
>CM051689.1:1151755-1154255 GCA_028022725.1 Lycodopsis pacificus | reverse complement strand
TCTCCCCCGTCTCCCCCAATACTCACCTCGTCTCCCCCCGTCTCCCCCCATCTCCCCCCGTCTCCCCCGTCTCCCCCAATACTCACCCCATCGCTTCGTCGCAGTCGTTTGCAATTCAAAAACACTTCTGTTCCTCAGCGGCGAGCGATGACACGGACGGCTCGCTGGGTTTCTCCACCTTCACTCAGATACACAGCAGCTGGTTCCCTCTGCTGATGTCTGACGCACCTCTTCCTGCTGGAGAGCCACGTGTTGGTCAGCTCTGGTGTTGGTCAGCTCTGGTGTTGGTCAGCTCTGGTGTTGGTCAGCTCTGGTGTTTCTCAGCTCTGGTGTTTCTCAGCTCTGGTGTTGGTCAGCTCTGGTGTTGGTCAGCTCTGGTGTTGGTCAGCTCTGGTGTTTCTCAGCTCTGGTGTTGGTCAGCTCTGGTGTTTCTCAGCTCTGGTGTTGGTCAGCTCTGGTGTTTCTCAGCTCTGGTGTTTCTCAGCTCTGGTGTTGGTCAGCTCTGGTGTTTCTCAGCTCTGGTGTTTCTCAGCTCTGGTGTTTCTCAGCTCTGGTGTTGGTCAGCTCTGGTGTTGGTCAGCTCTGGTGTTGGTCAGCTCTGGTGTTTCTCAGCTCTGGTGTTGGTCAGCTCTGGTGTTTCTCAGCTCTGGTGTTGGTCAGCTCTGGTGTTTCTCAGCTCTGGTGTTTCTCAGCTCTGGTGTTGGTCAGCTCTGGTGTTTCTCAGCTCTGGTGTTTCTCAGCTCTGGTGTTTCTCAGCTCTGGTGTTGGTCAGCTCTGGTGTTGGTCAGCTCTGGTGTTGGTCAGCTCTGGTGTTTCTCAGCTCTGGTGTTGGTCAGCTCTGGTGTTTCTCAGCTCTGGTGTTTCTCAGCTCTGGTGTTTCTCAGCTCTGGTGTTGGTCAGCTCTGGTGTTGGTCAGCTCTGGTGTTGGTCAGCTCTGGTGTTTCTCAGCTCTGGTGTTGGTCAGCTCTGGTGTTTCTCAGCTCTGGTGTTGGTCAGCTCTGGTGTTTCTCAGCTTTGGTGTTTCTCAGCTCTGGTGTTTCTCAGCTCTGGTGTTGGTCAGCTCTGGTGTTGGTCAGCTCTGGTGTTTCTCAGCTCTGGTGTTTCTCAGCTCTGGTGTTGGTCAGCTCTGGTGTTTCTCAGCTCTGGTGTTGGTCAGCTCTGGTGTTTCTCAGCTCTGGTGTTTCTCAGCTCTGGTGTTTCTCAGCTCTGGTGTTTCTCAGCTCTGGTGTTGGTCGGCTCTGGTGTTTCTCAGCTCTGGTGTTTCTCAGCTCTGGTGTTGGTCAGCTCTGGTGTTTCTCAGCTCTGGTGTTGGTCAGCTCTGGTGTTTCTCAGCTCTGGTGTTTCTCAGCTCTGGTGTTTCTCAGCTCTGGTGTTGGTCAGCTCTGGTGTTGGTCAGCTCTGGTGTTTCTCAGCTCTGGTGTTGGTCAGCTCTGGTGTTTCTCAGCTCTGGTGTTGGTCAGCTCTGGTGTTTCTCAGCTTTGGTGTTTCTCAGCTCTGGTGTTTCTCAGCTCTGGTGTTTCTCAGCTCTGGTGTTGGTCAGCTCTGGTGTTTCTCAGCTCTGGTGTTTCTCAGCTCTGGTGTTTCTCAGCTCTGGTGTTTCTCAGCTCTGGTGTTGGTCAGCTCTGGTGTTGGTCAGCTCTGGTGTTTCTCAGCTCTGGTGTTTCTCAGCTCTGGTGTTTCTCAGCTCTGGTGTTGGTCAGCTCTGGTGTTGGTCAGCTCTGGTGTTTCTCAGCTCTGGTGTTGGTCAGCTCTGGTGTTTCTCAGCTCTGGTGTTTCTCAGCTCTGGTGTTGGTCAGCTCTGGTGTTTCTCAGCTCTGGTGTTTCTCAGCTCTGGTGTTTCTCAGCTCTGGTGTTGGTCAGCTCTGGTGTTGGTCAGCTCTGGTGTTGGTCAGCTCTGGTGTTTCTCAGCTCTGGTGTTGGTCAGCTCTGGTGTTTCTCAGCTCTGGTGTTGGTCGGCTCTGGTGTTTCTCAGCTCTGGTGTTTCTCAGCTCTGGTGTTGGTCAGCTCTGGTGTTTCTCAGCTCTGGTGTTTCTCAGCTCTGGTGTTTCTCAGCTCTGGTGTTGGTCAGCTCTGGTGTTGGTCAGCTCTGGTGTTGGTCAGCTCTGGTGTTTCTCAGCTCTGGTGTTGGTCAGCTCTGGTGTTTCTCAGCTCTGGTGTTTCTCAGCTCTGGTGTTGGTCAGCTCTGGTGTTTCTCAGCTCTGGTGTTGGTCAGCTCTGGTGTTTCTCAGCTCTGGTGTTTCTCAGCTCTGGTGTTTCTCAGCTCTGGTGTTTCTCAGCTCTGGTGTTGGTCGGCTCTGGTGTTTCTCAGCTCTGGTGTTTCTCAGCTCTGGTGTTGGTCAGCTCTGGTGTTTCTCAGCTCTGGTGTTGGTCAGCTCTGGTGTTTCTCAGCTCTGGTGTTTCTCAGCTCTGGTGTTTCTCAGCTCTGGTGTTGGTCAGCTCTGGTGTTGGTCAGCTCTGGTGTTGGTCAGCTCTGGTGTTGGTCAGCTCTGGTGTTTCTCAG
>CM051689.1:1113199-1140699 GCA_028022725.1 Lycodopsis pacificus | reverse complement strand
GTGCAGGTGCTTGTGCCTGGGCCAGGCTCAATCCAGGCATTTCCATACTTCTGTGACTTTAAATGGTATGACTGCTGCACGTCTATCAAGCGCAGTAGTGACAATATTCCTACCTGCAGCTGCTTGAAGCCATCTGGATCCTGGAGCTGAACACCTTCCTCCAGGTGATTCAACATGACAACAGCACAGACAACCAGTCAGAAGAGGGTCTACCAGGACCGAGGCAGGGTCCTGCTTCTGGCACCATCGTGATCATCAGTACTGAACCTTTAACTGGCTCCAGCAAACACTTCAGGAGTATTTTATCTAACAATGTGTTTCTGTCATGGTCGCAGTAATACTTGTGTCTAAAGTGTACTGAAGTAGAACATCACATGACATGTTTAAGACTGAGGATACAAACACACTGATTTGCTTAAACGTCTTCAGACTCTCAAAGACGAGTGGAAACACTGTTCATTTCGAAGCGCTGATAACCGGTGGAATCGTTCCATCTCGTGACTGTACTGTTTCATGGCTCCTGCTTTGTGGCGTTCTAAATTGGCTGGTGGACTTCCTCAGGCCATGTTATCAAGCATGCCAAGTTTGGGACAGATTTGAGCAGGTCCAGTGGAGTTACATCAGCTCGATGGCCGCCACGGCCACACCATTGCACCGAACGTAAAGCTTTTCATAACTCTTAGTCGCAAAGGTCTTTAGATTGTATTCACCAAATTTGAAGTAGATCCGATAACGTTCCTAGCAGGAGTTCGTTAAAGTATCCGGCCAAAAGAAAAGAGAAAAATGGCCTAAAATTTCACAAAATGGCCAAATGACTGTAGCGCCCCCTGTTGGTTGAATTGAAAGTGATTGGAATGAATATTGGAGTGTTTGTTTCAGGTCTTAATGTGGACATATGTTGCAAATTTCGTGTTGATAGGCTTGATGGTTTTGGAGTTAGGTGTAATGATGTACAAAGCCACGCCCCTTTGGATTTGATTAATCCATATCTTCTAAACGCGTTGAGATATCAACAGTTGATTGTTTTTTTATGGGATTGATCCGATAATGAACCACAGACAATTTGGTGGCAGTCGACCCGAGCGTTCAGGAGGAGTTAGCATAACTGTGTCTTTAGAAAATTGAAAAGGCGGAAAATCGAAGTAGGCGGAGCTTAATGCTCTGATTGGCTTTCTAGTAGAGCAGACGGAGGCGGACGTGTCTGCAACATGAATGTGATCAATGTGTGAAATAATCAGAATCCTCGTGTTTTCAACGGACCGTTGGTTGAACATATTGTGAGTGAAGGTTTTTACACCAGAAGGTAAATAAAGAGTTGATTCATCTCATCTCATCGTAGCACGTTGGCCCGGCTCACGTATGTCGACTGTATCCAGTGTTGCGTTGCTCACATGAGTCATTGTTTGTGTTTGTGTAATAACACAGAAGATAAGGAACGCGGTGAGTTCAGCTCTGATCTGGACAAACAAAGCGAGTGTGTAGGCGTCAACATCTTCACATTAACATGAAGGCATCAAATAAGTCTGTTAGTGCTGAATGCAGAACACAGCTTCTTAATCACCGACCTCTTCGTTACTTCTGTGGGTGATTCATGATCTCAGCCCTAACGTCGTGTCTCACTGTCTCATTCTGTTCTAAAGACTTTCTGTTTCATGAACAAAACCAGATCATGACCAACTTTAACGAGCTTGTTGATGGCAGCAGTTTTTGTTATGAACTAGCAGAATGGTGCTTCTAGGAAGAATTCAGAGAAAGTACTGAGTCAGCTCCCGCAAACTACATTTATTTAAAAATGCATGAATTATGATGATGAAAGCCGGTGATGTTCACGTAGCTCTCTGCGGTGAGTAGATATGCTCTGGTTGAGCCTCGCAGCGCGCTGATAAGAGTCTCAGAGATACCGGCTCCGCTCGCTGAATAATGTCTGTTTTTAATGTAAATACGCATTATGGAAACTCACAGGTTACCGCCTGCATTCATTAATCTTCCCATTAGCGCCACGGTTATTCATTTTCATTCACAGGTGCACAAAGGGGGGATTTTGTGTGAAATCGCAGCCCATTTATCAGCCGGAACCAGGAGGTGAGATCAACGTTCAGAGGCAGGAGAGGTGCGAGAACCCACACCAAAGGCCGAACCGCTGATTGAAAACATCTCAGATTGATTTCCTGTTGTCGTTCTTCACACAATGAAACATGAGTTCAGTCTACTGGTCAGTGTTCCACCGCAGCAGAGTCCCTTTAGAGAACCTCTCGTTCTGCTGCAGCAGAGTCCCTTTAGAGAACCTCTCGTTCTAGAGCAGCAGAGTCCCTTTAGAGAACCTCTCGTTCTGCTGCAGCAGAGTCCCTTTAGAGAACCTCTCATTCCACCGCAGCAGAGTCCCTTTAGAGAACCTCTCATTCCACCGAAGCAGAGTCCCTTTAGAGAACCTCTCGTTCTACAGCAGCAGAGTCCCTTTAGAGAACCTCTCATTCCACCGCAGCAGAGTCCCTTTAGAGAACCTCTCGTTCTACAGCAGCAGAGTCCCTTTAGAGAACCTCTCATTCCACCGCAGCAGAGTCCCTTTAGAGAACCTCTCGTTCTACAGCAGCAGAGTCCCTTTAGAGAACCTCTCGTTCCGCTGCAGCAGAGTTCCTTTAGAGAACCTCTCGTTCTACAGCAGCTGAGTCCCTTTAGAGAACCTCTCGTTCCACCGCAGCAGAGTCCCTTTAGAGAACCTCTCGTTCCGCTGCAGCAGAGTTCCTTTAGAGAACCTCTCGTTCTACAGCAGCATAGTCCCTTTCGAGAACCTCTCGTTCTACTGCAGCAGAGTCCCTTTAGAGAACCTCTTGTTCTACTGCAGCAGAGTTCCTTTAGAGAACCTCTCGTTCTACTGCAGCAGAGTCCCTTTAGAGAACCTCTCGTTCCACCGCAGCAGAGTCCCTTTAGAGAACCTCTCATTCCACCGCAGCAGAGTCCCTTTAGAGAACCTCTCATTCCACCGAAGCAGAGTCCCTTTAGAGAACCTCTCGTTCTACAGCAGCAGAGTCCCTTTAGAGAACCTCTCATTCCACCGCAGCAGAGTCCCTTTAGAGAACCTCTCGTTCTACAGCAGCAGAGTCCCTTTAGAGAACCTCTCATTCCACCGCAGCAGAGTCCCTTTAGAGAACCTCTTGTTCTACAGCAGCAGAGTCCCTTTAGAGAACCTCTCGTTCTACAGCAGCAGAGTCCCTTTAGAGAACCTCTCGTTCTACAGCAGCAGAGTCCCTTTAGAGAACCTCTCATTCCACCGCAGCAGAGTCCCTTTAGAGAACCTCTCGTTCTACAGCAGCAGAGTCCCTTTAGAGAACCTCTCATTCCACCGCAGCAGAGTCCCTTTAGAGAACCTCTCGTTTTGCTGCAGCAGAGTCCCTTTAGAGAACCCCTCGTTCTACTGCAGCAGAGTCCCTTCAGAGAACCTCTTGTTCTACTGCAGCAGAGTCCCTTTAGAGAACCTCTCGTTCTACTGCAGCAGAGTCCCTTTAGAGAACCTCTTGTTCTACTGCAGCAGAGTCCCTTTAGAGAACCTCTTGTTCTACTGCAGCAGAGTCCCTTTAGAGAACCTCTCGTTCTACAGCAGCAGAGTCCGACAGTCTGACGAGCTTTAAGAGAAACAGACCATCTCCTCTCTGATGGTCTCTGTACTGATGGAGGTCTGATAGAGGATCAGGACTACACTGAGACTGGTTGATAGAGGATCAGGACTACACTGAGACTGGTTCATAGCGGATCAGGACTACACTGAGACTGGTTCATAGAGGATCAGGACTACACTGAGACTGGTTGATAGAGGATCAGGACTACACTGAGACTGGTTCATAGAGGATCAGGACTACACTGAGACTGGTTCACATAGAGGATCAGGACTACACTGAGACTGGTTCACATAGAGGATCAGGACTACACTGAGACTGGTTCATAGCGGATCAGGACTACACTGAGACTGGTTCATAGCGGATCAGGACTACACTGAGACTGGTTCATAGAGGATCAGGACTACACTGAGACTGGTTGATAGAGGATCAGGACTACACTGAGACTGGTTCATAGAGGATCAGGACTACACTGAGACTGGTTCACATAGAGGATCAGGACTACACTGAGACTGGTTCACATAGAGGATCAGGACTACACTGAGACTGGTTCATAGCGGATCAGGACTACACTGAGACTGGTTCATAGCGGATCAGGACTACACTGAGACTGGTTCATAGAGGATCAGGACTACACTCAGACTGGTTCATAGAGGATCAGGACTACACTCAGACTGGTTCATAGAGGATCAGGACTACACTGAGACTGGTTCATAGAGGATCAGGACTACACTGAGACTGGTTCATAGAGGATCAGGACTACACTGAGACTGGTTCAGGACCAGATGAAAGAAGAAGTGGCCGCTGGCCTTCTGTCGTTTAGAGTTTTCTCCTAAATCTTCATGCTCATTGACTCTGAATTCATATTTTCAAGCTGATATTTAAAACGTAATAACTTACAAACCCGTTCATTGTTCTGTGTTATTCTCCAGCTCCACACAGAACCCTGAATATTAAAACTCCGAAAGGTCACACCAGTTATTTTTGTATTATCTTCAGAGCTAAAGATCAAAGATATCGGCGCTGTTATCATAGGTCAATACATCAGACAGTTTGTGAACTTCAAAGCTTCTGGCTCGGAGGACCAACTCTCTGCCAAGTCTCTCTGTCGGCGGCCCTGGAGCCAAAACCTGCTCTGATCAGCACCAAGACCGGCCCGTCTCCCATACACACACACTCACACACACACACACACACTCACACACACACTCACACACACACTCACACACACACACACACACCGTGGTTTATGCTCCGGCTGCAGATGAACCGGTGAGTTGGACCCGTGACCCGCTCTGAAGAACAGCTGTGTGGACATCTAGAGGACGACGTCTTCATCATTCTCCTCTTCAGGTCCAGCTGATCTGTTCAGATGAGCGAGAGATGAACGGGGACTGCTATGATAGTATCCCAGCATGCACTGCTCTAGCATCATGTTCTCACCTCTGTGATATAATCAGACGCAGGTTTCATTGATGCAGATCGAACATATGAGCTGCTGATCAAAGGAAAACCAGCGTTTGGATATTCAACAAAAAAGAAAGATTGGAAAACAATCAACTGATTGACATATTCAGCTCTCAGCAACTTCAGAAATCAAAGTGATGACTTCATAACTTCACCTTTGAGTTGACTCTCTGTGCACAGAACTCTTTGCTCATTAAAAAGAAAAGGAATGAATACAAACGTGATGAATCGCATAGTTCAACATATTGATGAATGCACGTCTTCACTTTGTTGCAGAGAGTTAGATGTTCAGTGTTTCCACGAATATGAAGCTACAGCCAGTTAGCTTAGCATAAAGAGTGGAACCAGGGGGAAACAGCTAGCTTAGCAGCTCCTCTTGAGCTCACTGATGAACACACAACAGTCTAACAAGCTCAATATCTTTTCATACAAACTGCACGTTCAAAGAAAAGCCCACTGATGCTAGTTCATCAATAATGAAGGAAATATTGGAGGTTTGATATTTTTGTGTGAGAACATCCAAACTCGCTGCATGTTTTATATTGTGTCAGATGAGTAAACCGTGAAGAGAAACCAGTAACTTCAGCGGTCAATACATGTAGTGAAGTAAAAGCACAACGTGGGAGAGAAGTGGCAATAAAGCCAAGAACACAACTCAACCTACCTCCTGTCTTCCTCTGCATCCTCTCGGCCTCCTGACTCTCGCTCTGTGTGACCCGGTCAGACCGGCGGCGTCGGGCTTCACCTCGCTCTCCGTTTGATGACATCACGGTCCCCGAGTCAGGAGCAGAAGAATTAACCTCTGCTGTCCGGTTCACTGTGTGTGTGTGCGTGTGTGTGTATGTATGCGTGTGTGTGCGTGTGTGTATGTATACGTGTGTGTGTGTGTGTGTGTTTTTTTGTGTGCGTGTGTGTGTGTGTGTGCGTGTGTGTGTGTGTGTGTGTGTGTGTGTGTGTGTGTGTGTATGCGTGTGTGTGTGTGTGTGTGTGTGTGCGTGTGTGTGTGTGTGTGTGTATGTATGCGTGTGTGTGTGTGTGTGTGCGTGTGTGTGTGCGTGTGTTTTTTTGTGTGTGTGTGTGTGTGTGTGTGTGTGTGTGTGTGTGTGCGTGTGTGTGTGTGTGTGTGTGTGTGTGTGTGTGTTTTTTTGTGTGTGTGTGTGCGTGTGTGTGTGTGTGTGTGTGTGTTTTTTTGTGTGTGTGTGTGTGTGTGTGTGTGTGTGTGTGTGTGTGTGTGTGTGTGTGTGTGTGTGTGTGCGCCGTGGGCCGTCCTCAGATATCAGAGACGAGATGCAGAACGCTTCATAACTATCAGCAAAGTCAGGAACCCATGACATCACCATGACATCACAGCTCATCACAGCCACGTTCTGAAGGTCTTTAAACCTTCTTCCCTTCAAACCCACATCGCGGCTTCACTGTAGTGTTCTGCTGTTTGAAGACAAAACTCAGACAACCTCTTTACACGGGCAATGAAGATGAATATTCACGTTTACATGCAGCCCTTCATATTCTGATTAACCTAAAATGTCTCCGTGCCTCTTCCTCTTCCTCTTCCTCTTCCTCATCCTCTTCCTCATCCTCATCCTCATCCTCAGTGAACCTCACGGTGACGTCGTTCTCTGAGTCTGGCGGCTCGACGTCCTTCACGTGTTCATCTCGTCTCAACACGTCGCAGTGAACATCAGGAGCTCACAGATGTTCTCAGCGGGCTCCAGAGGTGGAGGACTTGTTGGACTCCTTCGTTCCTTCAAACAGCTTCTCTAGAACTCGTGTTCATCTCAGAAAACGTCGTATTTGCTCCTTTTTCTTCTGTTGTTCTGATCCGACCGTCTAGTTCTGATGTGATGGTTTTAAACGGGCTTCGGGCTGGAAACTGTCCATCGCGTGGGAAAGTAGAAGACATTCATCGACGAACCGAACACTGACTGCTGCTGCAGCCGTCTCGTGCTTCCTGCTGAGGCTTCCTTCTGATTGGAGGGCAGCCTTTGACCGGTCAGCAGTATTTACCATCACGATGAACTGGCAGAATGTCTCCCGACTCGGTTCCCTCTCTGTGAGTGGAACCAGCAGCTCTGCCTCTAACGGCTCAGACCTGACTGGTTGCAGAGTTGTAATTAGCCTATTAACAGTTAACAGGCAGCTTTTATTTCATTTATTTATTCTCTACACAGCGAAAGCATTTAGACCACGACTGACTGGGATCACCAGCCCGGTTTACACGGGTAATTGCCTGTTACACAGCGAGCGGGGCAGAGCGGAGCCATTGTTTGTGACACTTTTGACACAGCGAGCCGCCGACGAGCCGACAGCCCGAGAGCACGAGGCGGCCGAGGTCAGGTCCCCCGAGGGGATCCAGGTTCCCGCCAACCAATTAGATAATGAGTGAGGAACCTCGGGCTCCGGGCGTAACGAGACCCGGAGCATGTTCCGACAGCCGGCTGACGGCTGACGGCTGATCTGGAGCGCCTGGCGATAACGAGGGCGCTCCGTGATTGTGACGATTCCAAT
The DNA here is from genome assembly GCA_028022725.1 of Lycodopsis pacificus. Taxonomy (NCBI): domain Eukaryota; kingdom Metazoa; phylum Chordata; class Actinopteri; order Perciformes; family Zoarcidae; genus Lycodopsis; species Lycodopsis pacificus. The sequence continues at coordinate 1,133,113 of CM051689.1, read as the reverse complement.
TGTGGTTTAAAACCCGCTGAACTCTGCGTCTCCATCGTAGAACATTTAAAGTGATGAAGCATCAGCGATTCTAAAAGCAGCGCTTGATGAGTCATCACATACACACACACAGCCTGCTGGTGTGTGTTGTTGGTGTCGTGTGCATCATGTTCACCCAAAAAACTTCAGCCTGACGTTTGACATGGTTGTAAACTTCTGCATCTCCGCTTCAACTTTAAGTAAAGTTTGAACGATGCTTGAGCTTCATGGAGGCTTCAGCAGCGCTGAGGAGGTGAAGCAGGATTCATCCTCCGTTCTTGTGTTTGTATCTCTTTCTTCATCTCAACGAATCACTTCATTGAGCTGCTGATTGACTCAGTGGTACCATTACGTCATCCTTGATCTGGAACCCTGACTCATCAAGCTGTTTGTAGGATTAAGATCAACGACTTGAAATAAACACGTAAATAGACGAGAAAATATGCTATCAAGTTGCATGATGGGAAATCTAAGAACTTCCAAGTCAAAATGAAAGTGTCATCTGGAGTGTTTTACCTGGTCCTGAACCAGTCTCAGTGTAGTCCTGGTCCTCCATCAGACCTCCATCAGCACAGAGACCATCAGAGAGAAGATGGTCTGTTTCTATAGAGTTCTTCTTGATGCTCGTCATCGGAGCCACCGGGTCGGATTCTGGTGAAACCACATGAACTCATGCAGGTTCACCAGAACCTCCTTCAGACTCCAGCAGAGACAGATCCTCCAGCAGAGACCGGTCCACTGTGGACAGACCCAGATCCTCCAGCAGAGACCGGTCCACCGTGGACAGACCCAGATCCTCCAGCAGAGACCGGTACACCGCGGACAGACCCAGATCCTCCAGCAGAGACCGGTACACCGCGGACAGACCCAGATCCTCCAGCAGAGACCGGTCCACCATAGACAGACCCAGATCCTCCAGCAGAGACCGGTCCACCATAGACAGACCCAGATCCTCCAGCAGAGACCGGTCCACCGTGGACAGACCCAGATCCTCCAGCAGAGACCGGTCCACCGTAGACAGACCCAGATCCTCCAGCAGAGACCGGTCCACCGTGGACAGACCCAGATCAGGAGCTCCGGAGGGAGGAGGAGAGCTCAGCTCCCGGCAGCAGCAGCAGCGCCTCCTCCTCCTCCTCCTCCAGGAGCAGATCTTCTCCTCTCTGGGTGTCGACACCGACACCACGCTGCTGGAGACCCAGGACGTGTTGCTGGACCCGCTGGAGGGAAGGGAGGCATGGGAGAACCAGAACCAGGACTGAGAGGAGCAGACTGTCAGACCTGCTGCAGTAGCATGAGAGGTTCTCTAAAGAGACTCTGGTGCTCAGAGACACTACCTCGTTAGTCCACAGGGGGCGACACAACCAACACAAGATGGAATTTCCGTTCAGTACCTTTAAAACTCGTTTTGAAAAACGTTGTTTGCATTTCAGTGTCATGTTTAGGAGCAAGAGAAGCGCAGATGGAAACATTACTGACTTCCTTCGTTTTAGAACCTGAAGTCAGATCATAGTTCATAATCTGTAGTGGGGCGTTGCATGCTCTGCTCCGTGTGAGGCACCAACACCTTCTGTATTCAATCATATTCCAGCTGCATCTCTATCACCTCCTTTGAAAACCAATCCAGTCAGTGGGTCGGTCTCAGCAGAGCGCGGTGAATAAATCCAATCCGTTATCATCATCCAGGCTCCCGTCTCCGTGAGCCGGGGTCGAGGAGGATGTGTGCGCTTCACCGCTGGAAGGAAATGGGCGAGGAAGACGAATGATGATGCTGTAAGGTGAGCGTGAGAGCGAGGAAGGGGGACTCAGGTGGTGGACTGATGCATGATGGGAGTGGCGGGAAGCTCAGGTGGGAGTTAATTCAGTGTCAAATGAGACGGAGAGATGGGGGGGCGGGGGGGGGGGGGCTTCGATAGAGTCCTGCAGCTGAGCCCCTCTGATGCTCCTGCACATAGATCACATAGATCACACTGACAGGCCGGAGAGGCTGTGCTGCCACAGCAATGGAGAGGAAGCAACACGGCCTGATGCTGTGCAGAGTACACACATGCATGTGTTACGTAACTATATTTAACGAAAGGTTACGGTTACATCAGCAGTCTGACAGGAGCTCAAGCAGCTGTTCACAGATGTGAACATGGACACCAGAGGGGGGGGGGGGGGAGTCCAGGTCAGGTTTATTTTATACAACCAGCAGATAAACAGAGAAGCTCACATTAAGCAGAAGGAACATTTCACATAATCCTCAATCCACTTCTGTCTTTATGTGTGAGTGTGTGTGTGTGTGTGTGTGTGTGTCTGTGTGTGTGTGTGTGTGTGTGTCTGTGTGTGTGTGTGTGTGTGTGTGTGTGTGTGTGTGTGTGTGTGTGTGTGTGTGTGTGTGTGTGTATGTACGTGCTCTCTTGTGCTTCCACCTCTCTGAGGACAGAGTGAGGGACATTTCTGAATTCATATTTATTTAATCCTCCTTTTTTAACAGTGCAGAGGAACTAAACTAAAATCAAATCTCAATTCTGGAGGATCTCTGGATGTTTGTTTTGGATCTCTGGATGTTTCTGGAGGATCTCTGGATGTTTGTGTTGGATCTCTGGATGTTTCTGGAGGATCTCTGGATGTTTCCGGAGGATCTCTGGATGTTTGTGTTGGATCTCTGGATGTTTCTGGAGGATCTCTGGATGTTTCTGGAGGATCTCTGGATGTTTCTGGAGGATCTATGGATGTTTGTATTGGATCTCTGGATGTTTCTGGAGGATCTCTGGATGTTTGTGTTGGATCTCTGGATGCTTCTGGAGGATCTCTGGATGTTTCTGGAGGATCTCTGGATGTTTGTTTTGGATCTCTGGATGTTTCTGGAGGATCTCTGGATGTTCCTGGAGGATCTGTGGATGTTTGTGTTGGATCTCTGGATGTTTCTGGAGGATCTCTGGATGTTTGTGTTGGATCTCTGGATGTTTCTGGAGGATCTATGGATGTTTGTATTGGATCTCTGGATGTTTCTGGAGGATCTCTGGATGTTTGTGTTGGATCTCTGGATGTTTCTGGAGGGTCTCTGGATGTTTGTGTTGGATCTCTGGATGTTTCTGGAGGATCTCTGGATGTTTCTGGAGGATCTCTGGATGTTTGTTTTGGATCTCTGGATGTTTCTGGAGGATCTCTGGATGTTTCTGGAGGATCTCTGGATGTTTCTGGAGGATCTCTGGATGTTTGTTTTGGATCTCTGGATGTTTCTGGAGGATCTCTGGATGTTTCTGGAGGATCTCTGGATGTTTCTGGAGGATCTCTGGATGCTTCTGGAGGATCTCTGGATGTTTCTGGAGGATCTCTGGATGTTTGTTTTGGATCTCTGGATGTTTCTGGAGGATCTCTGGATGTTTGTATTGGATCTCTGGATGTTCCTGGAGGATCTGTGGATGTTTGTGTTGGATCACTGGATGTTTCTGGAGGATCTATGGATGTTTGTATTGGATCTCTGGATGTTTCTGGAGGGTCTCTGGATGTTTGTGTTGGATCTCTGGATGTTTCTGGAGGATCTCTGGATGTTTCTGGAGGATCTCTGGATGTTTCTGGAGGATCTCTGGATGTTTGTTTTGGATCTCTGGATGTTTCTGGAGGATCTCTGGATGTTTGTTTTGGATCTCTGGATGTTTGTTTTGGATCTCTGGATGTTTCTGGAGGATCTCTGGATGTTTGTGTTGGATCTCTGGATGTTTCTGGAGGATCTCTGGATGTTTCTGGAGGATCTCTGGATGTTCCTGGAGGGTCTCCGGATGTTTGTTTTGGATCTCGGATGTTTGTTTTGGATCTCTGGATGTTTCTGGAGGATCTCTGGATGTTTGTTTTGGATCTCTGGATGTTTGTTTTGGATCTCTGGATGTTTCTGGAGGATCTCTGGATGTTTGTGTTGGATCTCTGGATGTTTCTGGAGGATCTCTGGATGTTTCTGGAGGATCTCTGGATGTTTCTGGAGGGTCTCCGGATGTTTGTTTTGGATCTCGGATGTTTGTTTTGGATCTCTGGATGTTTCTGGAGGATCTCTGGATGTTTGTTTTGGATCTCTGGATGTTTCTGGAGGATCTCTGGATGTTTGCTTTGGATCTCTGGATGTTTCTGGAGGATCTCTGGATGTTTCTGGAGGATCTCTGGACGTTTCTGGAGGATCTCTGGACGTTTCTGGAGGATCTCTGGATGTTTCTGGAGGATCTCTGGACGTTTCTGGAGGATCTCTGGATGTTTGTTTTGGATCTCTGGATGTTTGTTTTGGATCTCTGGATGTTTCTGGAGGATCTCTGGATGTTTCTGGAGGATCTTGTTGGTTTCACAAAGTCCACGCTGTTTTCTGAAGGATCTTAAGGGGTTTAGTGAAAACCCTCCCAGCAGTTTCATTGGGATTCTTGGAGACGCTCAAATACTTCTTTATGAAGACCTGGCTCCATCGTGGCGTCGCAGATCAAGCTGAACTCACCCTGAAGATGTTGAAGAAGAACGTCTCTGACGTTTCGCTGTGCAGGATTTCTGGACTTGTCCAGCTGGGAGGAGACCCAGGAGGCAGACCCAGAACACACTCAAAGACAAAGTGCTGTATGTGCCCCGGGAGGGCGGATGGAGTGTTTAGCCGGGAGCAACAAACCAAAGCAGGCTTGAATATATAACACGTTTACACAATCTCAACAAACATCATACAGTTTGTAACGTGAGAAAAAGTCCTTCTGTGGTTTCACCACTGCAGCTGTTCCTCTCATATGAAGATACCTCAACTAAATGCATCTCCACATGCAGACCGATCCCATAACAGTGTTCTCTTCTGCTTTAATTTAAAAATGTGTATTCAGAGTCACAGTACAAAATATCTGATTTTACGATCAGAACTTACAAGCTTTGAGATATTAAAACTGGAGAGGAGGCAACTACAACTCCCATGGTGCCTTTCAGGAAGAGACATCTGAAGCCTTACGTCTAAAATGATTAAGACGAGGTTTGGAGATACGTCCGACTCTTTTGTCTCGACAGTTTGAATGAAGTGTTTCACGATGAGGCAGTTAAGAGTCGGTGAAAAGACAGAAACTAAAAAAGCCAGAAGGTGTTCGGTTGTATTTTTGATTGGTGAAGGAGATTAGATGATTTATTTTGTTCATTCGTTAGACTAAAGAAGCTAAGAAGTTACCCCCCCCCCCCCCCCCCCACACACCTGAGAGATGATTCCGACTGTGAGCTCTGACGGTGGCCGAGTGGTGAACTTTAACATTTTATCCTACCCTGTTGAAATGCGTCTATGGAGGTCAACTTGGATTCTTCTGAGTGTCGTTGTTGATGGACTTATTGTTCAAAGAAAACTGGGTAAACTACAGGAAGAGATAGAATCCTTCCTGAACCAGCACCTCCTCTGAAGCTCCTCCTCTGAAGCTCCTCCTCTGAAGCTCCTCCTCTCTGCTTCATGATATTCTGACTGGACATTCTCCACAGCCTCAGACAGATGCTTTACATGTGAGGCCTGTAAAGCATGTTCAAAGTAAACTATAGCAAGAAAGAGTGTGTGTGTGTGTGTGTGTGTGTGTGTGTGTGTGTGTGTGTGTGTGTGTGTGTGTGTGTGTGTGTGTGTGTGTGTGTGTGTGTGTGTGTGTGTGTGTGTGTGTGTGTGTGTGTGTGTGTGTGTGTGTGGCTGACAGACTGATGGTGCAGTCATGCAGTAAATGATGTTGGTTTAAGGCATCATACTGCAGATTACCACCTCCTCCAGCCCTCTCACACACACACACACACACACACACACACACACACAGTCACCTCTTAATGATAATGCTCTTTAAATGGCTTTATTGATTTTAATGTAGCCTACCACACATATATTTTATGAAAGTCAATATGGTAAGAGGACCGCCTCCCTAATGTAAATAGCCGGTTGGAAGTCTATTAGCATGCTTATCGATGGAGGAGTGGTAATTACCCGCCGCTGTGCCGCGCTCGCTTGCTCTTTATCCAGCCGTGTCTCAGCCGGACACTTTACAGCCACAATAGAGCCAAATACCAGCGGAAGCAGGTGAATATGCAATTCAGATCAATTCAGATCAACGCCCACAGAGTCCTTGTGCTTCTGGTCGATACGGGAAGAGAGCGCACGTTTGTTCTGCATGGAGTTAGTCTCAGCTTCAGTCTGTGAGACAGTTTGTTCTGCATGGAGTTAGTCTCAGCTTCAGACTGTGAGACAGTTTGTTCTGCATGGAGTTAGTCTCAGCTTCAGACTGTGAGACAGTTTGTTCTGCATGGAGTTAGTCTCAGCTTCAGTCTGTGAGACAGTTTGTTCTGCATGGAGTTAGTCTCAGCTTCAGTCTCTGAGACAGTTTGTTCTGCATGGAGTTAGTCTCAGCTTCAGACTGTGAGACAGTTTGTTCTGCATGGAGTTAGTCTCAGCTTCAGTCTCTGAGACAGTTTGTTCTGCATGGAGTTAGTCTCAGCTTCAGACTGTGAGACAGTTTGTTCTGGATGGAGTTAGTCTCAGCTTCAGTCTGTGAGACAGTTTGTTCTGCATGGAGTTAGTCTCAGCTTCAGTATGTGAGACAGTTTGTTCTGCATGGAGTTAGTCTCAGCTTCAGACTGTGAGACAGTTTGTTCTGCATGGAGTTAGTCTCAGCTTCAGACTGTGAGACAGTTTGTTCTGCATGGAGTTAGTCTCAGCTTCAGTCTGTGAGACAGTTTGTTCTGCATGGAGTTAGTCTCAGCTTCAGACTGTGAGACAGTTTGTTCTGCATGGAGTTAGTCTCAGCTTCAGACTGTGAGACAGTTTGTTCTGCATGGAGTTAGTCTCAGCTTCAGTCTGTGAGACAGTTTGTTCTGCATGGAGTTAGTCTCAGCTTCAGTCTGTGAGACAGTTTGTTCTGCATGGAGTTAGTCTCAGCTTCAGTATGTGAGACAGTTTGTTCTGCATGGAGTTAGTCTCAGCTTCAGTATGTGAGACAGTTTGTTCTGCATGGAGTTAGTCTCAGCTTCAGTCTGTGAGACAGTTTGTTCTGCATGGAGTTAGTCTCAGCTTCAGACTGTGAGACAGTTTGTTCTGCATGGAGTTAGTCTCAGCTTCAGTCTGTGAGACAGTTTGTTCTGCATGGAGTTAGTCTCAGCTTCAGTCTGTGAGACAGTTTGTTCTGCATGGAGTTAGTCTCAGCTTCAGACTGTGAGACAGTTTGTTCTGCATGGAGTTAGTCTCAGCTTCAGACTGTGAGACAGTTTGTTCTGCATGGAGTTAGTCTCAGCTTCAGTCTGTGAGACAGTTTGTTCTGCATGGAGTTAGTCTCAGCTTCAGACTGTGAGACAGTTTGTTCTGCATGGAGTTAGTCTCAGCTTCAGACTGTGAGACAGTTTGTTCTGCATGGAGTTAGTCTCAGCTTCAGACTGTGAGACAGTTTGTTCTGCATGGAGTTAGTCTCAGCTTCAGTATGTGAGACAGTTTGTTCTGCATGGAGTTAGTCTCAGCTTCAGACTGTGAGACAGTTTGTTCTGCATGGAGTTAGTCTCAGCTTCAGACTGTGAGACAGTTTGTTCTGCATGGAGTTAGTCTCAGCTTCAGTCTGTGAGACAGTTTGTTCTGCATGGAGTTAGTCTCAGCTTCAGTCTGTGAGACAGTTTGTTCTGCATGGAGTTAGTCTCAGCTTCAGACTGTGAGACAGTTTGTTCTGCATGGAGTTAGTCTCAGCTTCAGTATGTGAGACAGTTTGTTCTGCATGGAGTTAGTCTCAGCTTCAGACTGTGAGACAGTTTGTTCTGCATTGAGTTAGTCTCAGCTTCAGTATGTGAGACAGTTTGTTCTGCATGGACTTAGTCTCAGCTTCAGACTGTGAGACAGTTTGTTCTGCATGGAGTTAGTCTCAGCTTCAGACTGTGAGACAGTTTGTTCTGCATGGAGTTAGTCTCAGCTTCAGTATGTGAGACAGTTTGTTCTGCATGGAGTTAGTCTCAGCTTCAGACTGTGAGACAGTTTGTTCTGCATGGAGTTAGTCTCAGCTTCAGACTGTGAGACAGTTTGTTCTGCATGGAGTTAGTCTCAGCTTCAGTATGTGAGACAGTTTGTTCTGCATGGAGTTAGTCTCAGCTTCAGACTGTGAGACAGTTTGTTCTGCATGGAGTTAGTCTCAGCTTCAGTCTGTGAGACAGTTTGTTCTGCATGGAGTTAGTCTCAGCTTCAGACTGTGAGACAGTTTGTTCTGCATGGAGTTAGTCTCAGCTTCAGTCTGTGAGAGGCGTCTCTACGTACCTGAAGACTGAAAGAAGATGCTTTAATGCACAGTTTGGCTTGTTTCCTGCTCACATTCCTTACACTATTAGTAATACTACTGCTACTACTACTGATACTGATGTCACTACTCTTACCACTACTGCTATTGTACTCGTACTTCTTCCTTTGGCTGTTCTTGTTAGCGGTTGCCACAGCCGATCCATGTTGTCTTTGTTTTTCATTTGTAAACTTGCAATATATATATATATGTATATATATATATATATATATATATATATGTATATATATATATATATATATATATATATATATATATATGCTACTACTGCAACTACATATATTGCCACTCTAGCTGGTACCACTAATACTACTACTGCTACTTCTACAACAGCTGGAACTGCTGTTGCCTCTGCTGCTGTCGTTGCGCTGCAGTCAGAGTTTAGACTGCATGTCTCTACAGGAGAGGCGTCTCCATTTGCGTGGAAAATAAGAAAAAGACTCTCATGCATTGAATTCATTTCGTTTCTCTCCTCTCTCTGTCATTTCCTTTAACGCTCTCTTTCATTCCTCCTCCTCTTCCTCGCTTCCAGCTCCACGACTGGGTGACGCCGCTTAATTGGCGACGACACTGAAACATGTCCTGTCCTGCTCTGCAGCCTCCTCTGCATAATTAAAACAAGAGCAACTCTTCATCTCCTCTGCAGCAGGAGGCAGATGAGAGCGAGAGGGCGGCGGGGGGGACAGAGGGAGAGAAAGGAGGCGAGGTGAACGTGGCAGCCGTCATGTCTCCTCTTAAAACCTATTTTTACAGCCCGCCTTTCATGTGATGGCTTTTATCCGATTATTCTTTACAAATATATTATTTTTACCCTCCTCTCTGTCCGTGTATCTCCCGCCGTCTTTCTTCCTTTTTCTGTTTAATTTATTTCCACTTTGATGTTTGACGGTGCGCTTCAAGTGTGTCAGAAATGAACTCAGTTCTTTTATTATTGATTTGATAATATTACTTTTAAGAGAGAGAGAGGGAGAGAGAGAGAGAGAGAGAGAGAGAGAGGAGAGAGAGAGAGAGAGAGAGAGAGAGAGAGAGAGGAGAGAGAGAGAAAGAGAGAGAGAGGGAGAGAGAGAGAGAGACAGAGAGAGAGAGAGCGACATACAGAGAGAGAGAGAGAGAGAGAGAGAGAGAGAGAGAGAAGAGAGAGAGAGAGAGACAGAGAGAGAGAGAGAGAGAGAGAGAGAGAGAGAGAGAGACATACAGAGAGAGAGAGAGAGATGGTGGAGAGATGGTGGATTTCATTGATGGACATCAATGAAATCCACCACACGGCACCTTTTAAAGGTGGTTCTCCTGTTACGTTGTGGTGAAGAACACCAGATGAAAGGCCAGGAGTTGAGTTTTCATTTCAACATGATGACTTGTGTGTGAACAAACAGCAACTGCCTCCTGTAACCCAGTAACGTGAAAAAGAAAGAAAATCAAAAATTGTAACAGATCACTTTTCCAAAAGCTAAATGATAGCCTAACGTTCACAGAATCTATGCTAATTATGCTCACAAGGAAAGGTATTCGACATCACATCATAACTTAGTTAGGTTGATACAACTAAACTACTTGGTTAGGTTTAGAGAAATGTCGTGTTTGGGTTAAAATAACTACAGAAGTGCCGTTACTGACGTACTCGTTACGTGACAGAAACATCGTCGCTGACTGCTGTGTCACATGATGAACGCCCTGCGGTCTCCTGGAGGACCGATCTGTGTTTGTTGAATCCATCCACCTCCTCTCCCACCAGCCCTGTTGGCTCCTGAGTCTTTGTTTTTCCTCGGTCATGATTACGTGGAGAACATACAAAACAACACCAAGTCAGATGGGAAGACATTTTGACTCATTCACCCTTTCAGACTCCACACATCTCTGATGTGCCTGCTGCTGAGTCCGGGTCTTCTCCCGGTTCTCCTCCCAGGACTGGAAGCTCCCGGTTCCTCTCGTAACCCCCAGCAACCAGCGGAGCGTGGAGTGTGTGGAGGCGGCGGAGGAGAGTTCCCTGAATGTTGCTTTCTCATCTCCTCTCGTGGCCTCAGCGCTGCGTTTAATACACCGGCTTGACTTTGATAAAGCGCGCTGTGGAGGCGGCTCGATTCCCGATCCGCCTATTCAGCAGAACTACAGGGTGGGCCTTCAGAGAGAGGGAAGAGGGAGGGCCGGAGGGAGAGCGAAAACAAGACTAAAGGGAAAGAGAATGGATTCAGAGACGGAGAGACCGCCAGCTGAACAGCTGCCATGTTCCGCGTTTCACACATGTGCTGACGGAGAGGATGGAGGAGGTGTGAGGGCTACATGCCGTGATGTTTCCTCCACAGGACCACACTGACATACCCGTCGTATCCAAATCATCTTAAAAACACATCAGTGCACTGAATGACATGCTCCTTCTAGTTCATGCTGCACACATGATGTGACGCATAGCGTTGTCATTTGATCACAGAGCAGTACGTTAACGAAGAAACAGACAAAGGAAGAAAGATGCACTGAAGCACACGACAACACAGTCTGGTCTCATCCAGCAGCCGTAGATATACATCAGTTAGATATCCCACCAAATGAGTGGGCTGTTATTATAAAGACACTAAATAACAGAGGAGAGGGTGGAGAGGGAGGAGAGGGAGAGGGAGAGGGAGAGGGAGGAGAGGGAGAGGGAGGAGAGGGAGAGGAGAGGGAGGAGAGGAGAGGAGAGGGAGAGGGAGGAGAGGGAGGAGAGGGAGAGGTCAAACAAACAGCGATGTTTCAGCCAGCAGACATCTCTTTGTTCCTAATTTGAAACTTGGAATAACTTTGTACGAACCGTTGTGTGAGGATGAGTTGGCGTATTACACAACATGTTGCACAACCCGTCACATACACCATTAAAGCCGTCCTTCTCATTCATTTGCAACATTTCTAATGTTCTAACGCCGTGTTCACACCAAAAGTGAATTCATCGCGCCGCATATTGGCGCCATCAATCGCGCCGCAGGTCTCGCCGGGGATCGCCATTTGTGTACATTCGCGCGAATCGCGCCGGAGAGGGGGCGGGGCTTATCGCCCCGAAAGCCGTTCAACTGTCCGCCATTAACCATGGAAACAATAACCTCTACTTCTGCTGAGTACGTGTTGTGGAAGTCACAGATATCAGGAAACTAAACGCCGTCATGTCTGGTTCATAACGTTGTTCAGAGGAGCTCCGTGGATTGTATCGAGCTGTATCACTGTGTCCAGCAAGCCACCGGACGCTGTTTACTGCAGCTGTACGAACACTAAATAAACTGATTGGCTGTGGGACTCCGAAATAACTACGTAATGATGCCGATTTGTACTTGTCTTCTCAATGGAGCTCTGATGGATCGGTGCTAGGCTATGCTAACATCGTAGCAGCTCCACCAGCACTCAATAACGTCACGTAGACGTAACTACGGTAGCGTGTTCATGGTTTGTACCGTATGGTTCACACACATGTACACATGTTGGTCCGGTCTCTGTTGGTATGAGGCATCAGAGCTCTGCGTGAACACAGACGGCTACAGGATTTATTTCCTGATTCAACAGCAGCAGGAAGTCAGTGATGACGGGGGAGCAACTCAACGCTGATAGCGCCACAGCGTCACGCCAATATTTCGCCGAAGTTAAAAAATTTCAACTCACGCGTTGGTGATTTGGCGATGGACGCGAATTTGCGTCCATCGCCAAATCACTGCATCGCTCAACCTGTCACAGCAAAAAATACTTCTCAAGATAAAAAGAGGTTTTTCTTGCATTTCTCCGCTGTAATGTAATACTTTCACCTTCATACCCTCACATGTTATTTTAACCTTTTCTCTTCTGACATTTGATGTTTTCGTCTGAATTTCTCCGTGCAGCGTGTCAATGAACCCTCGTGTGACATGTGTTGTACAAACACAGTGACCTGAGCAGTGAGACCTTCTTATTGCTTCTTCTCTGTCTCTCTTTGTGTCTTTCTGTTGTTCATCTATTCTTCCTTTGTCCTGAACACAGTGGATTTTCATTTACCATACTTCTAATTATATTCCATTTTAGCCTTTTATTATTTTGCTGCTGCAGTGACACCGTCTCCCTGCGGGGATCAATAAAGTTTCATCTAATCTGAACCTGATGAAACTGTGTCAGACTCGGCGCGGAGCTCTCGTTGCTTTATTTAGTGCACATTTTAAATTGAGTTTGGTGCTGCGTTCCTGCGCTCCTGCGCTCCTGCGTTCCTGCGCTCCTGCGCTCCTGCGCTCCTGCGCTCCTGCGCTCCTGCGTTCCTGCGCTCCTGCGTTCCTGCGTTCCTGCGTTCCTGCGCTCCTGCGTTCCTGCGTTCCTTCGTTCCTGCGTTCCTGCGTTCCTGCGTTCCTGCACCTCTGATATTCAGACTGATGGACTTGTTCTTTCCTTTGTCTCTGATGTGACGTTCACTGTTTGTCCCCGCTGCACCTTTACAGCAGCTACTGTCAATCCTTCCTACATCCTGTTACATGCTGAGGTCGTGTCGTGATGAGTTTTCGTTCCGTGCCGATAAATAGATATGTTGCTCCGTTTCTCTGACCAATCATGGACCAAAATCAATGAGGCTGCAGTGATGGAAAGCAGAAGCCTGCAGAGAGGTGTGTGTAACGAATCATCACACCAACCCTTCATTTGGTACAAAGCTAAAGAAGAACACTGAATATGAACATGCACATTATCTTTACCCTTTGAAACCATGTGGTGCACATTTTCACCTCCTTGCAGCTTGTTTGAGTCTATTTCACCCGACGACACAAGAACACGTTTTATTTTCTTTACTTTATTCAGAATAATTCAGTAGATCACAATTTGTAGTCTGAATATTGATTTTACATTCCTCAAAATAATACAAAGATTCAAAAAATGTATTAAAAATATAAATAAAATCAACGATGTTTTACAACTATTATAATTCATATAGTATTCATATTCTCTTCTCAAAGCAACCAGACTCTTGCACAGCAATGTTACATCGCAGATAATAAAGCACACTGAACAGAAACAACATAATACATCTTGGTTTGTATTTCCACTCCTAACAATAACCCACTCTGTGGAAGCTCTGTGGAAACTCTGTGGAAGCTCTGTGGAAGCTCTGTGGAAACTCTGTGGAAGCTCTGTGGAAACTCTGTGGAAGCTCTGTGGAAACTCTGTGGAAACTCTGTGGAAGCTCTGTGGAAACTCTGTGGAAACTCTGTGGAAGCTCTGTGGAAACTCTGTGGAAGCTCTGTGGAAACTCTGTGGAAACTCTGTGGAAACTCTGTGGAAGCTCTGTGGAAACTCTGTGGAAGCTCTGTGGAAACTCTGTGGAAACTCTGTGGAAGCTCTGTGGAAACTCTGTGGAAACTCTGTGGAAACTCTGTGGAAGCTCTGTGGAAACTCTGTGAAAGCTCTGTGGAAACTCTGTGGAAACTCTGTGGAAGCTCTGTGGAAACTCTGTGGAAACTCTGTGGAAGCTCTGTGGAAACTCTGTGGGATGAAACGAAGCCTCGATTCACAGTTAGACGTGAAGATCAGCGAAAACTAACTCGATGTTCTCAATGAATGAAAAGAAACGTAAATATGATCCGAACAAGAACGGCAGATCTCAGTGACCGTACAAGTCTTCATTGTGTTCATTGATTTGATCACGCTGCAAACAAAGTCCAATACCAATCAAAAGTCATTTCATTTCAAATAAAAGTAGCAGAAATAATCCCATCTCTGATCGGAACCCTTTCAAATATGACATTTTTCATTTCCTGAACTTCAGGACCTTTGAATGTGAAGGATACCTTTACGTCAAATAGCTTTTGCTGCAACTTGACATAATATCAAGATATAATATTACTGCAATATATCTCAAGGCCAGTTTGGAAAAAGCTCCAGTAAAGAGTCAGTGGACCTTGAGTGATTTTATTAGTTTTTGTCAATTCTTTGAGCCTCATGTGAAGAGCTGAACACGTTCACTTGGTCCTGAAAGTCACGCCAGAAACAAACGTGTTCATCCTCTGAGGATCAATAAACTCCAAAAGTGAATTTCTGCTGAAAGCGTTTCATGTGCTTCGCTGTGGACCAGAGAGTTCATTAATCTCATTTTCAAATAAACCCCTCAAATATATGTGAGTGCATGTGAATGTGTTCATAAATAATAACAGCAATAATAATATTGCAACCATAGAAAGTACATTAACACAGTGTTAACGAGCTCCACCGCCCGAGAACCAAGAAATAAAATCCATAATGAGGTGAAATATGATGTAAAAAATACATTAAAAGCAGCATCAGTTAACACACACACACACACACACTCACTGTGAGCACATCCACAGCAACTGTGTGATGTCCCAGAATTCCTAGCGGCAGCGGCAGCCCTGGATGATGGTGGTATTAACTGTTCGAGGGGGGCTTCATTGCCGTCTTCCACACATATTTGTCGTAATGGAATGTAACTAGCATCATTACTTTTTCATCACAGCCCTCCCACAACTGTGTTCCACATCTCGAACATCACTTTCCTCTCAGCTGCGTCCCTCGCCGTTCCTCCGTCACACGGCGAGTCTATTAAGGAGCACGAGATCAAATGTAAGGAAAGAAAAACAGGCTGCGGCAGCTCGCTTGGGGGCCGGCAGCGGCTCTGAGGCTCCGCACCGCTCCACTCCACTCCGGGCTGACATCTTGGATCCGGTGGTGATGAAGAGAAGAAGAAGGGAGGAAGAAAAGCAGCTGAGGTTGAAGTTGAAGAGTCTCCTGGCAGCAGTCGGCCTCAGCTCGGGACAGATTTATTTCTGAGTGCTTCCCTCGGCCTGCTGGGACGGACGCCACATTCATTTGTTTTGCATCGAGACTAAAAAAGGGAAATGTGTCTCTGAGCAGCACTTCTGATCACAGCTGCCGCGAAAACACGGCAGCTGGATTTTCATTCGCTGCTGGTCGTGAAACGGCAAAACCGCCACGCGAATCGTGGCTGCGATCGATGAAGATGAGCGTTTGTGTTTTATCGGTTTGTAACTTCGTGATGATGTGAACAGATGAAGAGGAAGACTAAAGATGTCGGTTTCAGGGTTTGAAGGACTGAACAACCTCAGCGGGGAGAAGTAAAAGTAAAGTTCACTTTGTCAAAGTACTTGTATGTTGTTCTGCCTCCGTCTCAATCTTTGTATATCACCAAGCTAACAGCCAAGCGCTGACCAGAGAGCATCAAGGCTGAGAGAAGCTCTTCATCAATGCAGCTCATTAGATCCACTGATGCGTACAAACCTTGAGGATGTTTTTCTTTGTGGCTCTGCCTTCAAAGGGTTCTCTTCATGGTCTCACAGCTGACCAACTGTTTGCAACGGTCAAAACCAAAGTTTGAATCCAGTGTTTCTGAAGACTGTCTGTGAAACGTTCACATGCAAAGACACACGTCTGCGTCTTCGTCTTCGTCTTTGATTGGTGTGTTCCACATTTTATCTGAAGAGTATCTCACGGTGTGGGACTCAGACTGGTCTGGTCGTGGTCTAGACTCGTTCTCAACACCTCAAAGTCTTGGTCTCGATACACTCTGGTCTTGGTCTTGTCTTGGTCTCGATCCACTCTGGTCTTGGTCTTGTCTTGGTCTTGATACACTCTGGTCTTGGTCTTGTCCTGGTCTTGATACACTCTGGTCTTGGTCTTGTCCTGGTCTCGATACACTCTGGTCTTGGTCTTGTCTTGGTCTCGATACACTCTGGTCTTGGTATTGTCTTGGTCTCGATACACTCTGGTCTTGGTCTTGTCCTGGTCTTGATCCACTCTGGTCTTGGTCTTGTCCTGGTCTTGATCCACTCTGGTCTTGGTCTTGTCCTGGTCTTGATCCACTCTGGTCTGATCTTGATCACAACACTAGAAAATGCTTTGGTACAAAACATTCAGTGATAAATCGTTGAGCAGCGCAGGTGAAGTCCCTCCGCCTCCTTTAGAGAAAGAACTCCTCCCCCAGCGGCAGTAAAGGTCTCTTCGGTCCGTAAAGTGATGGATTCACTGGCGCGGTTTGTTTCTGTATGTCGTCATTAAGCGCAGACTCTCTCCTGACCGGTGATGTTGTGCTTTTACCTTCAGAAGCGGGTCGAGCTCTCTGACAGGTGAAGGTCCCGCCGGCGTCACAGACGAGCCCGTCGGACGCCGCCAGCCTATTTTCAGCTCGTTGCTCGTCGTGATTGCTTCTGAGAGATCAATCAGCGCTCTGCCACGCCGCTCTGCTTTCTCCTCGCCGACACGCATCACATAAATAAACTCAAATTACTGGAAGCGCGGCTCGTTTTTTTCTGGCATGTCTTGGGCCCCCGCCGGAATGCTGGAAGAAAAAATGGCCAGTTTTTCCTAATCGCTCCATTTGACCGAGCTCACACCATTCTCTAGGATACAGAAGGCCGTTTGATTGAGCTCCGCCGAACGCTGCCGTCCATTTCCAAGACAAATGCTCATGTTTTCTTCATATTTCTGAGATAATAGAGAGGCAACACAAAGCATTAGCTGCTGCTCACAGTCGGTACACACACATATTAAAGCTCCAGCTTTTTCTTTTTACCTCTTTCACATATCCACTTTGTCCCAAACCACTCAGGTATTACACATATCAGAAAGCCATTTCATACGTTTAGCCGCTGTAGACTGTTGTGCCTTGTGCCATTAGTTCAGGCAGCAACGCTGAAAGTGGAAAATAAAGCTTTCAAATCGGGGAAGTCAACACCTGTACACACTGAGCACAAACACAGTGTGTTGTCTCTGCTGGTGAGATGAAACACCTTCAACCCCTGAAACGCCTGCACCCCCAACACCCCTCTGTTCGGATAAAACCCCTCACATTAGTCATGTGTGTGCTTTAAAGTCAATTCTCTCATTTGCGAAAATTGTTACTTCAAATTTGACATTTTAGTCCCTCAAGTTATTAATGGCTGCCCTGAAACTATTTGCCAGCTCTGTGCCGCAGACTGAAGAGCAGATTTAAAGCCAAAACCTGAAA
This sequence comes from Lycodopsis pacificus, assembly GCA_028022725.1. Taxonomy (NCBI): domain Eukaryota; kingdom Metazoa; phylum Chordata; class Actinopteri; order Perciformes; family Zoarcidae; genus Lycodopsis; species Lycodopsis pacificus. The sequence continues at coordinate 1,115,875 of CM051689.1, read as the reverse complement.
TACATTCATGGATCTCAGTCAAGGCTGAAAATAAACCAGCATTAAATGAAAGAGATCCATATAGTGAGTGTTAATGGGGAAGATATATCGAATAGAAGTGTCAAAGTGCAGTAAAGTCAAGTCACTGGAACATCTTGCTTTAGAAATAAGACATCAACAGTCTGCTGTACTCGGATCAAGAAGAAAGAAAGAAAGAAAGAAAGAAAGAAAGAAAGAAAGAAAGAAAGAAAGAAAGAAAGAAAGAAAGAAAGAAAGAAAGAAAGAAAGAAAGAAAGAAGGCTCTACTTTAAGTTAAATTTCTTCTGCATGATGGTCCGTCCAGAGGCTCTGAAGCTCAGCATCGGCCCACCTGAGGAGCTGAAAGCAGCTTAATGCTGGCGAGGAGCTGTTTCAACATCAAACCTCCATCTGTGAAACACGTTTTATCATCACGCACAACACAGCAAAATACAATTATTTGAATTGTGTTATCCTAAAGCTCATTCAGATGTTTGTTTGTTGAAGTCCAGAGATGTATTACTCAGTGGACCAGGACCACGACTGTTGTCAGAGGGTTGAGCAACATGAACCATCGTCTCCTTCAGATCTGCTCTCCCCTCAATTTACTTTCATCTTAATGTTCATTCCTTCTTATTTTTTACTGTTTATATGTCTCGTTTTTTAATCAATACATTTTTATATCCCACTACAAACACGTTGGTCCTCATACAGCAACATTCTGTTACATTTGTTTTATATTATATATTATTATTATATTATATATTATATTTTCTGTTCAGAGAAATGAAACGAGAAGTCAACTCCACATCTCACCGGGTTCACTGAATGATGAATCCTACTGTGAATCCGAATCGATCTAACAATCAATCGTTGGATTGATTGTTTTTATTGACCCCAAATTGGAAAATCTTAGAATATTAGTAGTGAAAGTGTGGTTCTGTTGAATAAACGTCAATAAAGCGTCAGCTGATGGCCAACAATATCATCAAAAGGTTTTACAGTCCTAATTGGATCAATAGAATTTCTTTAATAATTTAATTAATTAATCATGAATCTAAAACACAATAATCTAAATTCAGACAATGATATGTATTCTTGTGTTGGTCAGACAATCTGTGGACTGAAAACCAGACGTTGTTTTCTGAGAAGAGGAAACCAAACAGAAGAAAACAGTGAATCCCAGAAATCAATGAGCAGAATGAAAAGAGGAGAAATGTTCTCGTGAATCTCATGAGGCCTGTTGTCATGTGTGCTTTCAGTCAGTTTCTTAAGTGCATCTTTAACGTTCTGCTCTCAACATCCAGACTCAATATTTCATTCAATGTTGATCTCTGAAAGGTCTAATATTATCTACTGCATTTTACTGTAAACATTTTATTCATTAATGTATTTATCTTCCATTCCACATTTCAAGAAGTAATGTGTTTGTTTTATTTGATGGGAAATATCTGTTTTGTATATGAAGTTCAATAACTAATGAATCTGCAGGTTTTTCAACCGCAATACCAATGTATGAATTCGTTCTTAACTCTTTCCACTTTATTGTTATTTTTCCTTTATTTTTTATCTTTATGTGTTATTATACTACGTCTGTATATTAGTCACTTTGTAGGTTTTATATGTATTGATATTGTATTTAGTTTACTGAACAAAATAATTATGAAATATAACCAAAAAAGATAAATGAATCGATCAAAACGGGCCTTAATTTAATACAAATATTATATGAGGGCCTTTCCCCATGCAAAACCAACGTTAATACAATAAACAAAGTATTGTAAGTATTTTAAACTTCACATTGAAATGTCAAATGTGGTTTTTCAATCCGTGTTCGTCACTAATAGACTCAGTGGGCCTCTTCATCTTCATCTGCCTCAGTTGTTCAGCTGCTCTGACTTCTCACTCTCAACCCTCTTTAACCTACATAAGAAAATTAAAATCCTATAATTATCTTCAATTAACAGAAAGAGGGACATGCAGTGATTAAGGAAATCAAGTTCAGGGACTATTTTCATTATCTGAGCTGCCCCTACATCCCCAGCCTCCCCCTCTCCCCCCACCCCGTTTCATCAACGTTCACCTTAAAGCTCACTGCACTCATTTTAATTAACTTTTTTCCTCTATTGTCTCTATTGGCGGGGCCGCGTTAGGCTGCAGGTAAACAGTAGCAATGGACACAGAAACCTCTTTCAGGAATGGATGTCTTTATGTAAGTTAGGTTGAGACAACTAAACTACTCAGTTAGGTTGAGACAACTAAACTACTTAGGTTTAGACAACTAAACTACTTAGTTAGATTGAGACAACTAAAGATCGTGGTTTGGGTTCAAATAGCTTCTGAAGTGTCGGTTCATTTGATCTATCAACCTCCACTACCGTCTGCCATCGGTATGATTTAGTGGTGTTTATACGTCCTCGTCCTCGACTACGTGGATAACATACATAAAAAAATTGTGTGATACAGTATTTACAAATGAAGACGCATTATTTAGCTGGAAGTGACCATCTTACCAGAATGAGGAGGAGGTCGGGGTGGATGGATGTGTCAACAAAACGTTACACTTACGTTTGTTTGTTTTTTGTTTCCTAACCTCCATGTGTTTATTATTGTAGCCATGGCGATGAAGCGAAGTCGCCATTTCCCTTACCTTAACTGAGTACTTCAGTTCATTGTTTT
>CM051689.1:1093199-1103199 GCA_028022725.1 Lycodopsis pacificus | reverse complement strand
AGGCCAGACTAAAGTAATATCAGCACTTTATTGTGATGTCATGAAGTACAAATCAGGGAATTAGATCATTTCTCTGAGTTTCTGTCGGAGGACTTTTCAGCCCTGAGTAGATGCTCTCAGGCAGCCATCCAGCCTCAGAGGCTGAACGCAGGGAGACGATGTCCCTCGAGCTTGTTTCCTGAACTAAAGAAACAAAACGCTTCTTCACCTGTTTGATGTGACATGAACCGTCTAATGAGATCGAATGTGTCACAGTTTGTCAAACGGCTGCGACGCCGTGTGCACTCGCTGTCTTCATCTCCATCGTTGTTTCTTTTCAGCAATGTCACAGTGAATTCTTTAACTCTGCATAAAGTGTTGTGCACTTTACATCCTGCTGTCTGTGAGTCCGTGTGACCTGAGGGCTGACAGCAGTCACCACTCTGAAGCTGTTGTTACTGTGATTATGATTGTGCACGTTGTTTCAGCGCTTCCTTCCCGTCTGTCTGCTGCAGCTGCTCAACTGTACGACTCTTCTCGACTGTTCATGATGAGCTGCAGGACATGAGTCAGCATGCTTTCACTTCCTGCTCCCTCATCTGGAGGCGTGCTTCCTGAATGTGTTTCTATAATCTACAACAATAAACATATTCCTGTATAATTGATCTAGTCTGCATAATGTTTTTGAATGAAGTGAGCATATGTTTTGTATTATTGATGAAGTAATTCGGGACTGAAGCTGTCAGATGAATGTGGTGGAGGAGAAGTATGAAACATTAGAACAGTGTTTGGTAAATCTTCTCTCCACAGATCTGCTGACTCAGCTCACGCTCATTCCGGGTTTCCGGTGAGTCCGGCCTCCGGGTTTTGTCAGGACGTCTGAACATTTGACACTCGAGCTCGTCGTCCTGATATCGGTCGGAACAGGAAGTCGTACACCAGAACGACTGCAGAGAGCAAGTCAGCGTGTCGGCTTTCACCTGCTTTGCAAAAAGCAGAAAGTAAAAACAACCTTTGACAAGGCGAGCCGGCGGATGAGAGCAGAGAACACATTCAGACATGAGGAGTGATGTACACAGCCATTTGGATAACAGCCTCCCCGCTCGTTACAGAAGCTTCACACGGAGAACAAACAGCTTCACCAGGTGACACTGAAGCCAGAAGCTGCAGCTTCACACGACAGTTAGAGGAGCCGGCCCTCAGTAAAACCAACATCTCGTCTTCACTTCATGATGCCTTTACTAGCGTCGCTGCCTTTTCCTCTGCTGTTACGTCTTCACATTATTCTTCCACATTAAATAGACGAGCCTTCGACACAAAAGAGACACTCGAAACCACAGACTGTAAGAAGTGGACGTAGTCATGGTGACGTCGCCCATTGGTTTGCGGACTAATTGAAGCATCGAGTTCTGTGATTTCGCCGTCGCCATCTTGGATTACGGCCGCCGCCATGTTGGTTTTTTTGCAACCAGTGAACAGGAAGTGACCATATCTGGACTGAGGAGGAGACGTAGAGACGCCGTGTACGTCTCTGGTAGAGACCTGTCAATCACTGTAGCCCCGCCCTAAAGCATCCCCTGCTTTATGGTCTGTGTGACTCTAAATGGACCATCATGTACTAAATGTACATCATGCTGTATTGAAGAAGACTTGAAACTAGAGATTGAGACATAAACTCATGTTTACAATGTTTACTGAGGGAATAAATCAAGAGAGAAGTAGAGTCATTTTCTATAGACTTCTATACAACCAGAGGAGTCGCCCCCTGGTGGCCACCAGAGAGAATGCAGATTTAACACGTGAAGCTCTGACTTCACTTTACAGAACCGGATGTTGTCTCCTGGTCCAAAGTCATTCAAAATGTCCTCTTGTGTGATTTCAAGCCGCTGGTCGTCCTCACAGTCACTGATGTCCGTGGTTCTGTAAAACCATCGATCACTGCGTTGTAGCTGCTGAATGTTCTCATATATCATTATATATATATGTTAGCATGTCTACCTGCTAACAATATGAGAACCAAGTGAAAGTGGAAACCAATGGGCGGGGCAGCGTAAGGTGACGGAAGAGAGCTACAACTACAGAGATATATATTTTATCTATGTTTTCAACATAAATTTTAAATAACTTCCGAAAACGGCTGTAGATTTGATCAAACACCAACTGAAAGGAGTTGAATGTGTTGGGGACTAGTTTCAGCGGTGGATGAACCAACGTGTGCTCCTCTGAGTTGTTGCATGTGGGAGTGAGTCCGAATAAACCACAGTGTTTGTGTGGATGATGATGAAGGAAGAAGAGCGAGGATGTTTTAATGGAGCTCTATGAAACACACTGTACTTGTTACTGGATACATTCCATTGGGTCTGAAAAAAACCTGAAAATATCAGCAGAAAGAAACGAGCAACAAGCTGAGGAATAACAGGATGAAATGGAATCAGACCCAGTTGGGCTCAGGATGCTAGAAATGCTAAAAAAACTGGAAGACAAAAAAAGTTCCAGCCACGGGAGAAGAAACTTCCCAAAGATTGTTCCTCACAGCAGAGAGGAAACTTGTCGCCACAGAGAGTCGGCTTGTGAGGGAATAATGACTAATTATGAGGAGAATGAATCAGGGCATGCGGGGAGATATAACTCAGCCTTCAGTCTGATATTTAGAGGGAGTCGCACTGGAAACCGGTGACGTTTCTGATTGGTAAGCGCAATATTTACTGAGTAATATTCACCGAGCAGTGCCTCAGCAGCCAGCTCTGCTTATTAGAGCACATTTCCCGGCTGTGCGGGCGACGGCGGGCGGCGGTTTTTTTTTGGCAGCCGAGACGCTCAGATGTGGATGTGAAGATAAATTCTGCCGCCGCCCTCGGCTGTCACAGGGAATACGAATATTTCACTACAGGAGAAAATGGCACAGATTGCAGATTCTCCTGAGTATACAAGCACTCTGTGTGTGTGTGTGTGTGTGTGTGTATTGTCATCACACCAACAAAGAAATGCAAGTGCTCACAACACAGAATCAATGCACTGCACATGAATTGCGTGTGGTTTTGTTTCAGTGCTCCTGCTCTCGTTGGCTCCCGGTGTTGTGCTTTCTTTGGTTGCTGCATGTTCTCTTTACCTAAACTCCACCACAACTACTTCCTGCTCCAAACCGCCGCGGCTGCTTTCACGTCCCGGAGAAACAAGAAAGAAAAGGCAGCGATGAAGCAGGAAGGAATGCGGTGGCTGTGGTTCGACGTGTACGTCGAGGAGCTTCTGTTGGTGCGCGTGGCTGCAGAGCTCTGTTTACTTCAGTTCTCTGGAGATTCTGCATTTTTACCCCACGACAGCTTCAGGAAACTCAACATGTGTTTTCTTAGAAAAGTCTACTTTATTTCCAATTGTCATGTTAAAATTGATATAATAACCACTTTCATTCAGGTGGAATATTTTTGAATTTTAGAATATTTATTCGGGGATACAAATGCATCCAATGTAGATCAAGGTTATCCTCATTGTTGAACATTGTTCGTATTAAATGAGCACGTTTGGTTCTCGTTGTTTCCGATTATTTAAATTTGGGTCTCTATAAATTAAAGTACTCAACAAAGTAAATATATTCTGCAAACATTATTACAGTCAAGTCTGAAGGAGATGATTTCTCCAGTTCAGGGCAATGAATGTTTGTGAATATTTGTGAATATTTGTGAATGTTTGTGAATGTTTGTGAATGTTTGTGAATATTTGTGAATGTTTGTGAATGTTTGTGAATGTTTGTGAATATTTGTGAATATTTGTGAATATTTGTGAATGTTTGTGAATGTTTGTGAATATTTGTGAATATTTGTGAATGTTTGTGAATATTTGTGAATGTTTGTGAATATTTGTGAATGTTTGTGAATATTTGTGAATGTTTGTGAATGTTTGTGAATATTTGTGAATGTTTGTGAATGTTTGTGAATGTTTGTGAATATTTGTGAATGTTTGTGAATGTTTGTGAATGTTTGTGAATATTTGTGAATATTTGTGAATGTTTGTGAATGTTTGTGAATATTTGTGAATATTTGTGAATGTTTGTGAATATTTGTGAATGTTTGTGAATGTTTGTGAATATTTGTGAATGTTTGTGAATATTTGTGAATGTTTGTGAATATTTGTGAATATTTGTGAATATTTGTGAATATTTGACATCACTGGCGCTTTTGTCCCGACAGCTGTCTTCTTATTGGCTGCAGATTAACGGTCAACCGCAAGTAAGGTCAAAGGTTACTTAGTAAGTGAGAAGCAGTTTAAAGACAATTATACAACAAGGGTTTGTTCCGTGCGATACATTTGTATGTTGATATATTTTTGTTATTTCCGTCACACGGAACGGGACGACACTGCGATGTTGTTTGTCTGAGCACGTCAGTTTTCTGAGCTTTCAAAACCGCAAATAAAGTTCAACCAATCATTCAACTTTATTACTCGTTTCAACTTAGACAAAGGAAGCACAGACCAGATCCACCCCTCCTGTTCTTACCTTTCACAATAAAAGCATTCGATACAAAATGCATACAGTATGTATTTATCTGTGTGTGTACAGGCCTCAAAGCTTTACTGAACTAAACGAGACCTTTAAGATTATTTCCTCACACAAAGTGTCCCCACCGTCAACAATCAGCGTTCATTCTCAAATGTTGGCAGCAGCAGTGAAGACAGCTGGTAGATGGAGGAAAGACACACCGTCGTCTTCCACTTTGTCTCCGATCTGTGTTTGAAATGTCAAACACGCTCGAGTTCTGTTCGCCAAACCGAAACAAATGAGATGCAGCAGAATCTGGGTTTTCCTCCAGCTCTCGTAGCACGATCATCAGTGGATATCCAACGCTGATGGTGACAGACAAAGTTATGAATTCACTGGAATCCACATTTACTTCACCTGAGATCTGGTCGGCAACAAGCGGACTCCTGATACGAGTGTTGACTTTGACGCATCGTCTGTCTGCAGCAAAGCCGATTTTGCAGCTTGTGGCCGTCTTTACAGTTTGACAAGCGATCACAGAGAGAATAGTAGATAATACATAATTAAGGTTATGTAAGAACAGCTCCACGATAGAGATGACAAGAAGAAAATGTTGCATTTAGTGAATCAGAGATCAGACGAGAAAAATGACTCTTTGTTCGGTGTCAAGGACCGAAAGAAACGCACAAGAAGACACGAACAATGACGGATCATCATCTCCTCTGGAAGGAAAGAAGAACTTGGCTTGATGGATTCAAACTGTCTCTTTGCATAATTCAACCAACCGACTCTCACACACACAGAGACTTTCCTGCTGACAGTCTGAGGCCGTTCCTGAATTCAGATGAAATTGAAATGAATTTGTAATGATGAAATGGATTTGGATTGTGTTTGTCTGTCTGGATTTTAGAGTCTACATTTAATCTGCTGGGTTTCATCATAATGATGAAGCTGAAAAGCTCTACAGAAAGAGATTTTGAAGAAAATTCCAACGATAAACACCAGAGGAAAGAGGAAGCATGTTTGGTGACCTATATTTTAGGTCAGAGAATCTCATCTTTTGGCTTGAAAGGATAATGACAACTGTTTAATGTATGATATTTCAACATATCCTCATGCAACGGTTCGTAGACTTTCTCCTCATTTTTCGTGCGTTTTCCTCTAAAAGTCCAGCAACGTGTCAATTTCTGCTCGTCACAACATAAACTTTTCTCACAGCAGAAACACATAGTTAGGTTGAGACAACTAAACTACTCAGTTAGGTTGAGACAACTAAACTACTCAGTTAGGTTGAGACAACTAAACTACTTAGTTAGGTTGAGACAACTAAACTACTCAGTTAGGTTGAGACAACTAAACTACTTAGTTAGGTTTAGACAACAAAACTACTTAGTTAGGTTGAGACAACTAAACTACTTAGTTAGGTTTAGACAACAACACTACTTAGTTAGGTTTAGACAACTAAACTACTTAGGTTGAGACAACAACACTACTTAGTTAGGTTTAGACAACTAAACTACTTAGGTTGAGACAACAAAACTACTTAGTTAGGTTTAGACAACAACACTACTTAGTTAGGTTTGGACAACTAAACTTCAACTCTCAGTTTCAAATTTGTGTTTCAAATGATCAAAACTATTGGCCTGGATTCATCCCTCCGACTAAAAGCTCCACATGAATCCGTCAGACTGAGCTCAGAAACATCACTCTTACCTCCACATTCCTTCAAGGTCTTTTTCCGCCCAACGCCACGTCAAACCGCCTCCCGCCGTCACACCGGACGTTCACCGCCGCAGCGGCCCGTCCGGAAGGTCAGCGGGCCGGACCGGCCGGGTCACGCCTCCTCACCTGCCGAGGTCAAGCTGCAGGTGATGTATGGCTTTGATCACTGCTGGTTATGAATTAGCATCATTAGTGCCGTGATGATGATGGTGGTGATGATGACGATGATGACGATGATGATGATGCCCGCTACCTTGGAGATGAAGTTAGAGGGGAAACGCTGAGCTGTTAAAAAGGGAGGTGTAACAGTCCTCCTGCTTTTGTTTGTCAGGTGATGCTGACGGAGAGGAAGAGATGGGAAGAGAGGAGAGGAGGGGAGGAAGAGAGGAGAGGAGAGAGGAGAGAGAGCAGAGGTGAGGGAGGAAGAGAGGAGAGGAAAGGAAGAGACTAGTGGGAGAGAGGAGAGGAGACCAGGAGAGGAAATAATTGAGGAGGAGAGGATGAGGATGACAAGGAAACATGAGGAGTTGAAGAGTAGGAAAGTGAAGAGAGGAGAGGAGAGGATACAAGGGAGGAGGACAAGATCACAGGGGAGGAGAGGATGAGGACAAAGAAATAGGATTGGTGAGAAAGGATGAAAGAGGAAAAGAGAGGCAGAAAAGCAGGTGGAAGAGGAGAAAAAACGAGGCTAGAGAAGAAGGAAGAAGAGAATAAGGAGTAAGGAGGTAACAGGAGCAGAGAATGGAGAGACCATTACAGGTGCAAGGAAAGGAGAGGAGAGATGAGTAGAGATGGTGAGACAAATGAGAGTATGAGAAGAAGAGGAAAGAGAGAGAGGAAAGGGGAGAGAGGAGGGAGGAGGGAGGAGGGAGGAGGCCTGCTGACTGGGAACCTCCTGCTGGTGTCGTCATTACCATTGAGACGCCGTTGGGAGATGAGAGGTTGGAGCTTTACTGCTGTTTCAATGCCCTGCTGATCTCCTCCTCCTCTTCCTCCTCCTCCTCTTTTATTCGACTGCTCACGCTCCACTTTGTTGCTTGTTTACTCCCTTTATCTCCTCCATCCTCTGACACCTCATATTCTCCCCTCTCCTCCTTTGGCTTATTCTCCTTGTTTCTTTTCCACTCCTCTACTTTTGTTCATTTATTTGCTCTTTTTCCTCTCTTTCTCCTATACTTCACCTCCTCTGCATGTCTTTCTCCTATTGTTTCACCTTTAAACACTTCCTCCATCTTGTCTTCTACCCTTCTTCCCTCCTTCCTCTTTGTTCTCCCCTTTTCCCTCCACCTCCTTCATTCTCCTCTCCTCTGGTCATTTTGCTGTCAGCCAAAATGTAAATTGGCTTCTTTTTCTTTTTGCCTTTTGCTCCTCTGCTGCATCCCTTATCACTCAGTGAGTGCCTCCTCACACCACCTAGCACCTCCTCGTCCTACCTTGCGCCTCCCCAGAGCTGGTCTTGACAGTTCTGGTCCTCCTGCAGTTTCCTCAGCAGAGCTGCACCGTGACACCGAGCGGCCGCCTGACAGCTGCTGAGGCCCAGAGAGGAGGTGGTGTGATGAGAGGCAGTCCAATAGCTGATGGACAGATGGAGGAGGACATGTCCTGTTGAGAGGGAGCAGAATAAAGGAGGAGGTACCATGTAGGTACGTATATAAGGAGGGATGTAGGTTGGAAAAGGAGGAGGTGATTGGAGGAGTGAGGAGGAGGGTCAGAAGGTAGCAGGTTGGGAGGATAATGAATAAGGGGGAGGAGTCACAGACGTTAAGAAGGAGAAAACTAAGGAGGTAAGGAAGGGAGTGATTGGTTGGAGGTCGAAGATGGAGAATAAAAAAAGAGAGAGGGAGAAGGAGGCACGGAGTAGGATAGAAGGCATGTAGGGAGGAAAAGAGAATAAGCAATTGAGAGGGAGGTGTAAGTAAGGAGTAAAGTAGGGAGAGGATGAGGTGAGGAAAGAAGGAAGGATGCAGCAGACACAAAGTTAGGGAGGGAGGGAAGGAGGTGACAATTGGAAATGAGACAAGTAAACAGACAAAGATGGGAGGAAACAAGGCTTTTATTCTGAAGGCCTCACCAGGTAAACAGAGAGACGTCTTACTTCTCCAGAGGTAAATCATATGTATATATATATATGTATGTATATATATATATATATACATACATATATATATGTACATACATATATATATATATATATATATATATATATATATATATATATATATATATATATATATATGTATATATATATATATATATATATATATATATATATATACATATATATATATATATATATGTATATATATATATATATATATATATAGTTATTCTCACAGCCTTATCAAGTGAACATACTGCTCATTTCTTCAAAAAACTAAACAGGACAACTGCAGCTTTGCCACCCAGACATATACAAACTTTATGTCTGATCACGAGCTGACTGAATGAATTCAACTTCAGAAGAACTAGAATCCAAACAGTTCCTCGAAGGTGTGGACGGGAGGAGGAGGAGGAGGAGGACAACGAGAGGATGGAGGAGGATGCAAACCCTCAGAAATAGATAAGTCTTAAAAGTGAAGGAGGGAGGAAGGAAGGAGTCCTCGTAGAGTTTGAGGGAGGAAAAACTGTGGCTGATGTGAAGTCTATTCATGCAGGAAGAGAGGAGAAAAAACTGAAGAGGACGGACGGAGAGATGCAGGAAAGGAGGAGGGGGGTTAATCCATGCAGGGTTAGAGGGGGAGAAGAGGAGGTGAGAGTGAAAGGTGGAGGCGTTGTGGTGGTGGGGGATATCATCCGTCAGAATCACCCTCTCCTCCCGTCGGGTGATTGATACAAGCGCTGCCTCTGGAGGCCCTAAGGGGAAACCTCCCCCCTCCTTCTCCCTCCCTCCCTCCCTCCATCCATTCATCCATCCATACCTCCTTCCAGCTCCTCATCCCTCCTCTGTTTTCTCTCCTCAGCAGGCTCCTCGACGGCCTGCCCCAGGGCCGACAGTGATGGAGAGAGGCCACGGACAACACAGACACCAGAGAGCAGGAGGAGGAGGGAGGAGAGAGCAGGGAGGAGGGAGGAAGGAGGAGGGTGAGGAGGTCCGGTAGTGTCCGAGACAGCAGAGCTGTCCATCAATCACACCATCAGAAGACAAATGGTTTGTGCTAGAAATTAAAGTAAATCACATCATTAGTATGAGAAGAGTTTGTTTCAACTTATCCTCAAACAACGGTTTATATGATGTCCTACGAAAAGCAACTCCTCATTTTCACGAGTTTTCCTATGAAGTCCGACAACAATCAATATCAATATCCTCTCACTATGCATGCTGTGTTTTCAAAATAAACTTCTATCTTCACAGGAAACTACTTAGCTAAGTTTAGATACCAAAACTACTTAGTTAGGTTTAGATAACTAAACTACTTAGTTAAGTTTAGACAACTAAACTACTTAGTTAAGTTTAGATAACTAAACTACTTAGTTAGGTTTAGATAACTAAACTACTTAGTTAAGTTTAGACAACTAAACTACTTAGTTAGGTTTAGATAACTAAACTACTTAGTTAAGTTTAGACAACTAAACTACTTAGTTAAGTTTAGATAACTAAACTACTTAGTTAAGTTTAGATAACTAAACTACTTAGTTAGGTTTAGACAGCTAAACTACTTAGTTAAGTTTAGACAACTAAACTACTTAGTTAGGTTTAGATAACTAAACTACTTAGTTAAGTTTAGACAACTAAACTACTTAGTTAAGTTTAGATAACTAAACTACTTAGTTAGGTTTAGATAACTGAACTACTTAGTTAGGTTTAGACAACTAAACTACTTCGTT
>CM051689.1:1080699-1088199 GCA_028022725.1 Lycodopsis pacificus | reverse complement strand
TCCATTCTCTCGAGTAAGAAACTGTTTCTGTTTTCAACTATTTCTTGAAGAGAAAGTCTGAAAAACAGCTGCTCATGACAACAATGTTCAAGAGCAGCTGCTTAATAGACCTCGAGGATCCGTTTGGGTTTGATCCAGAAGTTCATGGTTCCAGAGGATGAATCCTTCTGACTCTATGATGCCGTTATCCAACACTTCATTCAGCGCCTTGGTCAGCTCGGTGCTCACGTCTTGATCGGAAGTTGGATCTGAATCTTCTGCTTTTCTAAAGAAAACACTGAAAAGAGTTATAATCTCATTATATCGGCACGTGTTCTGGTAACAGTTCCTCCTCTTTGCTACGCTAGCGTCGGTCTGAAGGTACGTGATGTTTGCGCTGATGAAAGAAGACGATGCTGAAGGCAAACACAGGGAGGGACAACTCCTCACAGCAAACAGAAGACAGAGAGACAGCCGACGCCTTCCTTTGACTGAATGTATTTTATTGTAAAGCTATAAGGAAGGAGTAATTACAAGATATCATTTCTTTGATTTGCTCAGCAAAAATAAAAGACCACATTTTTAAATTTCAAACATGCGGATGCTGATTCAAAAGAGAACAGATGAGGATCAAAACAACGTCCTCCGAGGAAATTAAAAGACTAAAGAAACCAATAACAATAACACAACGAAACAAAAGAAGTGAATGTAGAGTTTGTCTTGGGACTGGACGGACATGAGAAAGCAAAGCGGACGTGATTGGAGAGACGCTGCCGTCCTCCCGCTCTGACTCATCACTCCTACGGTTAATAGAGCCTACCATACATACACGATATAATCCGACAGGTTCAGGGTCAGGTTTCCTTCACGTCGTTTGAATATATATATATATATTTTGTCATCTTCATCTTTTTTTTTTTAAACCTACACTTGCATGTACATAAAACTGTACAGAAAACAAGGCATCACTATCATTGTTCCTCTATAAATATAACCAACCAACAACGAGGCTACAGACGTGGACGTCTCCGTCAAAGACAAAGTGATCGGCAGCTGTCTGCTGTCGTCTTCTTCTAGTTAACGAACAAACCAAGAAATATGTCCCACTGCATCCTTGAGTTCCTTCTTTATTTATTTTAAGCTGTGTACTCTTCCAGAACACGACAGAACTATCTCACCATGATTAACATTTTTTCATTTTTACAATCGTGACTTAATGATCTAACCTTGTGGAAACACGAGTCTCAACATAACGATGTTCATCGTCTGCGTAACGATGAACGCGTCTTTCTGTGATGACAATGTTGCTGTTTCTGACTTTTACAGGCTAATATTTTATCTGTTGCTTTGATATTTTTGTTTTTAAAAACGTTTGCTCTGAGATACAATTTAGTTAAACGTCATTATCTCAAATCTCCTCTTTTGATTTCAAAGTGACTTCATTATGTTCTCAGATACTTTTGATGGAGAACTTTGTAAAATGTGAGCTTTCGGTACTTTTGGAATTCCATAAAATGATGTTTCATAAATGCATTTCATTGGTTTTGTAATCATATTACTTATAATATAACAAATGATGCAGCTGTTTTTTTATCTTCATCATCTCATGAACATCACATAATTATCTGATGAACTTTCTGTCTTTTTCCTTCTTGTGGGCTGAGCACGTCGTGGACTTCCTCGTCTCTCTGAGCTCAACAGCAACGCTTCTGTGCTGCTTGTGACGTCTTTAAGGCGAATTGTCTCATATCCTGAGAAATCAAACCACAAACCTGCGATCGAAGTAAGTGGCGATCACAAGGGAACCGCCGCTCAAACAGACCTACGTTTTAGAGTTTAGTGTGAAAACAAACATTTTGTTCACGATGGAGTAAAGAAGCAGAGAACACAGAGTCCAGTCTGCCCGCTCAGAGAACATGGTTTCACACCGCAGAGACCATTTATATTCACACAATATCTCCATAGCGGTGCTGATTCCATAACATTGATAAAAACAACTGCGGCAACAACAGAAATGTATCATATTTATAAAGTTTGGCTTGTTTCATGCTCAGCTGAAGCCTCGTGTCTCAGAGACGTCAGAATTAATACACAACCAAAGAACAGCAAAGCGCTCCCAGACGCCATCACACGACGTAGAACTACGTCTGCTGCGTCATACGCTGGACGTCTGACCTGATCAAAAGATCATCAAAGTCACAGAATTAACCGACTACGTTCATGAAAAGAACTAAATAAAATCACAAAAAGCATGCAGCAGGATGTGGAGTTGTTGATCGAGGGACAAGCTAAACATTGAGAAAATGAATCAGTGTTGAAATGAAGCAGAAGGTGAAACGCCATCAAAAGAGTTGTTTTCTTGAAAGGGCTCTGCTGATGTTACTGCTCACAGCCAAGGAGGAGGAGGAGGAGGAGGAGGAGGAGGAGGAGGAGGAGGAGGAGGAGGAGGGAGGAGGAACAGGGAAACGCTGCTCCGCCTCTCACAATGCATTGTTATTGATCAATAACATGTTGTTCTGTGGCTCTGGAGGAGCTGCGTCAAGAAAACAACCCTGGTGATGTCATGGTGATGTCATCCAGACTGCAACTTTCTCACAGAAAATGTAAAAGATATAGAAATATAGGAAAAAACATGTAGGAACAAGTAACATTTTATGTCACAATGTAGAATTTTTACTTCAGAAATTGAAGAAACTTTAAACTTTAATGTGTCCCAACAAACAAAAAGTGTTTCACTTATTTTTCTCCACAAAATAAAGGAGTATTTTTTTATTTTTTAAGGTTTAGTTGAAGCCCATTGTTCACTTATTTCTACGACTTAAATAAAAGCATCAATGCAAATGTCCCGAACACAAAGAGCGACGCTGACATGAGAGGCAAGAGGCTCGTCCAGACTCTATATACTAGTGGACGAGAGGGACGAGAGGAAGGACGAGAGGGACGAGAGGAAGGACGAGAGGAAGGACGAGAGGGACAAGAGGAAGGACGAGAGGAAGGACGAGAGGGACAAGAGGAAGGACGAGAGGAAGACGAGAGGGACGAGCGGAAGGATGAGAGGAAGGACGAGAGGAAGGACGAGAAGGACGAGAGGAAGGACGAGAAGGACGAGAGGGACGAGAGGAAGGACGAGAGGAAGGACGAGAAGGACGAGAGGAAGGACGAGAAGGACGAGAGAAGGATAAGAGGAAGGACGAGAGGGACGAGAGGAAGGACGAGAGGAAGGACGAGAGGAAGGATGAGCGGGACGAGAGGATGGACAAGAGGGACGAGAGGAAGGACGAGAGGGACGAGAGGAGGGACGAGAGGAGGGACGAGAGGGACGAGAGGAGGGACGAGAGGAAGGACAAGTTCACTGAGTCAGACTGAGTCTCTGAACAAAGTGCAGACTCAGAAAAAGAAGAAAGCGTTCGTGTTTCACCGTCATGTCGGAGCAGCGACGACAACATGACGGATAAAGAGACCTGATCAGAGTTTAAACAGAACACAGGCTGCGTCTCACACTGAGCTCTCTGGAGAAACCGAAGGAAACTAACGTTAAATTCATGATGCAATGAAATATGTATCTGGAAACGGATGCAGATGTTTTGTGAGTAAGGTGAAGACTCAGCCGGAGCTTCTATCTTTCATTCAGTCAGTTCTCCAAACGTCACTTTGTTAATTCAACCAAACCTTTTATCAATAAAAGCTGCACCAAAACATCATCACACAAGAATTGATGGCAATCATTTTGTGTGTAAAATATACGCACACCGTGAGAAAGAATTTCAGTTTTCATAGTAAATACATAAACTAGAGACTAAACAATTATAATATATTGTATTTTTGGCCACTTGGGGGCAGCAGAACCAGCTGTGAACACAAACTCTCACTTTATAAAGTTATTACTTCCAACATTTTAGCAGAAGAGTGTCTGTGTCGAGTCACCTGATGGATGTTAAGTCCAACATTCTCCTCTTTCAGCTCTATTTTTGGCCTCCACCAACTGCTGACAGGAAATGTGCCGAAAAACCCAGAAACTCGGAGCTAAAAGAGGCTAAAAAACCTTATTAATTAATTTAATTATAAATCAACGTGTTTAGTGCCAAACCACTGCATTTCAAATGTAGGGAAGCGTTTTAGATTAAAGACTAAATCAGTGTGTTTAGAAATACACAGATTTCTACGGGTAAAGATAACTGCATGTTTCTACTGAACGATGATCAGAAGAAGAAGAAGAAGAAGAAGAAGAAGAAGAAGAAGAAGAAGAAGAAGAAGAAGAAGAAGAAGAAGAAGAAGAAGAAGAAGAAGAAGAAGAAGAAGAAGAAGAAGAGTTTTATCTCCACTGTTTATCCTCTGGAACCGTTTCAACGCTTTTCTTTCTTTTTGTGTCACTGGAGTGGATTTGAAAGTGAAAGTGGAGGCAGTAGGATGGGAAAGGTGGACGCTCTGCATGCAGAGACACACACACACACACACACACACACACACACACACACACACACACACACACACAGGCTGTCAGTGTGTGTGACAGCAGCTCTCCCGGGGGGTTGATGGTAGTTGGTGTATTGAGGGTTCAGGTGATCCTCCAGGGAGCAGGAAGTGTTTGCAGTCTGACAGAAAGCCTCAAGACCAAACCAACTTGATTCTTACACACACACACACACACACATGTGTGTATATATATATATATATATATATATATATATATATATATATATATATATATATATATATATATATATATGTTGTATATGTACTGTACACATTCGTTCACATATTGGGATTTGAATACTATAGCTGTCAATTCTTTTTCAAACCACTGCAGAATTTGAGTCATTCTCACTGATAACAGCCGGAGATGTTGACTTCCATGAAAAACACAATTTGCAATAAATGTGTTCAACATCAACATAAACTGTCCATATTATATTTCATTGTTCTGATTTTCCTGGTTTTTGATCAATACCTTCAATGAAGAAATCGCTCCAGCAAACTGAATATTCTGACTTTGGGACAGTTTGTGTTTGGTCCTGTTTCAACGCTTCAGTGGTGCACAAAGCACCCAGTGAGGTCCTGACCCTCATCTCATCGAGTCCTTGAGGATGAGCTGGACCCGGAGACTGTGAGTCAGAGCTGGACCCAATGGGATCAAATCTCTGCAGCTGTCTCAACATCTGGTGGACGGACTGAAACCAGCAGACTGTCAGGAACTACTGGGTGTCCACATACTTCTGGCCATGTAGCTCATTTAATTACTTTTAAAAAAATGTATATCTTTTATCTAGTTTTGGCTGAAAAAAGTATTTAAAACCTTTAACAACATAATGAGCAAAACACACACACACACACACACACACACACACACAGAAGCAGTCTTGGGTCTGAGGTGAAGCCAACAGAGGCCAGCAGAGGTTGCCTTTCTCCTCTCTCCTCTCCGGTCTCTCTCTTCTCCTCCCTCTCTCCTCTCCGGCCTCTCTCCTCTCCGGTCTCTCTCTTCTCCTCCCTCTCTCCTCTCCGGTCTCTCTCCTCTCCTCCCTCTCTCCTCTCCTCCCTCTCTCTTCTCCTCCCTCTCTCCTCTCCGGCCTCTCTCCTCTCCTCCCTCTCTCCTCTCCTCCCTCTCTCTTCTCCTCCCTCTCTCCTCTCCGGCCTCTCTCCTCTCCGGTCTCTCTCTTCTCCTCCCTCTCTCTTCTCCTCCCTCTCTCTTCTCCTCCCTCTCTCCTCTCCGGTCTCTCTCCTCTCCTCCCTCTCTCCTCTCCTCCCTCTCTCTTCTCCTCCCTCTGAGAAACACAGCGGTCACCCGGGAGTCCGGCAGCCGGCCGGGCGGCAAGCGGGCGGACCGGAACGGAAAAGAAACGAGTTGTTGACGGTGAAAGAGCGAAGCGTGGCAGCGGGAGACGGGAAGGAGGAGAGTCGATGTGGACCTCCACGGGGCCGTCAATAATCAATCAGAGCGCCGGCGTTAAATCACCAGAGGAAGAAGGCAGCGCCTCGAGAGCGCTCCATCTCTGTCACTGGGCGGGTCTGAACACCAGAGCAATGATGCCTGATGTGTGCAGAGGGGATACTGCGGGGCAGACACTTCCACAATGGATCACACGGCTTCAGAGACCGGAGGACTCGTGTTAACATCCCACACTCATCCAAGCCAACGTGCTCAATAAAACACAATCGAGCAGCAACGAAGAGCAGAGTGAGCGACGCGGTCCGATGGCTGGAGGAGATGTTCCCTCTGTGGTTCTGAGCTGATGTTTCAGTCTCGTGTGTTTCTACAAATGAATCCATGAGGAGGAAGAGCTGCGCTTGATTTGTGGTTTGGCTTCATGACGTACACCAAAGGTTCTCCTGCGCTGCCTGTCAATCAAACATGTCATATTCAACGGTTGGTGCAGGATTCTGCACACAAATCAACATCAACTGCATTCATGCAGACGGTTCTTCCTCAATATGACGATGTTCATTTAAAATGCTTCATTTCAGCATCGACGCGTCAACCGCAGGACAGAGCGACGTCATGCAGCGCGGCCTTCACTGTGACGAAGACGAGGACGTGAGTCTGAGAGGAAGATTCATCTTCACTTCCCATGAAGTAGTGAACGGGTTATTATGAGTGTGTTCTGCTGAATGAGGCAAACACCTGAATATGTGTGTAAAGGTGGTGATTGTCTCTGAATGTGACGATGGATTATGAATCTGTGTTCTGCAGGTGGACATGAGTTCATTGAAGCTGTGTTTGATAAACGGAACTCATCTGAAGTATAAGCTGGTTCTTCTCTGTGTGAAGGCTTCAGGTCAGAGGCTGAAGGAGCTGCTGGGAGACTCTCTGCTCACTGAGCCTCTTCCCTTTCCGTCCACCGGGTCCCAGCTGGTCTCAGCTGGTGTGCATCACTACGGTGAGATCTCTCATCACGCTCGGCAGCATTAACACGCGGCCCGACAATCAATCAACGGACTTCCAGAAAAAAAAAGAAAAAGAAGCCGGCTCGCTTTTAGTGCCGCAAATTAGGGCCGCGCGAGAGCCTCGGGCTGTAATCAAGAGCTTCCTCACCGCGCTGTGTGAAGAGGGTGGTAGTGGACTTGAAGCATGTACAGGTTGTCATTAATCCCCCCCCCACAGCGCTAACAGCTTTCATAAATACTTCTGCTCAACGCCGGACGGCTCGGCCTCGCTGAGGAGGTGAAGAGGCGGGAAGTAACGACCGGAGAGCTCACCACAAACAGACACTCGAGCGCCACAGTTCAACCTGCAGGGCTGTCAGCGGGACGAACCGATTCATGGTCCCCAGAGGATGAAACCCTTTTGATTGAAACGACCTCTCGGCTTTTCCTCTATCGCCACATTCAGGACAAACTTTTGCATTTTGATCTTGAACGACCAGGAAGCCGAACAGAAGACGTTTGCACCGGATGATATAAATGATTTCATCGCTTCTTGGTTTCGTCTTAAAAAAGGTTTAAAAGTGATTCATGCGCGTCGCAGCTTAAGACTACGGTGCTGCTTTTAAATCTTGGTCCATGTCTTAAAAAACCCAAAATATTCTG
>CM051689.1:1070116-1080499 GCA_028022725.1 Lycodopsis pacificus | reverse complement strand
CCAGTCCTTCAGTCCTCCAGTCCTCCAGTCCTTCAGTCCTCCAGTCCTCCAGTCCTTCAGTCCTCCAGTCCTCCAGCCCTCCAGTCCTCCAGTCCTCCAGTCCTCCAGCCCTCCAGTCCTCCAGCCCTCCAGTCCTCCAGTCCTCCAGTCCTTCAGTCCTCCAGCCCTCCAGTCCTTCAGTCCTCCAGTCCTCCAGTCCTCCAGTCCTTCAGTCCTCCAGTCCTTCAGTCCTCCAGTCCTCCAGTCCTTCAGTCCTCCAGTCCTCCAGTCCTTCAGTCCTCCAGCCCTCCAGTCCTCCAGTCCTTCAGTCCTCCAGTCCTCCAGCCCTCCAGCCCTCCAGTCCTCCAGTCCTCCAGTCCTTCAGTCCTCCAGCCCTCCAGTCCTCCAGCCCTCCAGTCCTCCAGTCCTCCAGTCCTTCAGTCCTCCAGCCCTCCAGTCCTCCAGTCCTCCAGTCCTCCAGTCCTTCAGTCCTCCAGTCCTCCAGTCCTTCAGTCCTCCAGCCCTCCAGTCCTCCAGTCCTTCAGTCCTCCAGCCCTCCAGCCCTCCAGTCCTCCAGTCCTTCAGTCCTCCAGTCCTCCAGTCCTTCAGTCCTCCAGTCCTCCAGTCCTTCAGTCCTCCAGCCCTCCAGCCCTCCAGTCCTCCAGTCCTCCAGTCCTCCAGTCCTTCAGTCCTCCAGTCCTCCAGTCCTTCAGTCCTCCAGCCCTCCAGTCCTCCAGTCCTCCAGTCCTCCAGTCCTCCAGCCCTCCAGTCGCTGTCTTCAGGACTCAGTGAGGAACAGCACGTGTTCCAGGTGAAGGCTCATGTTCACCAGCAGACACAAACACCCGAGACATGAAAATAAAGAAATAAAAAAGAGAGAAGCGCATGAATGGGCTGTGATGGAGCTTCACAGCGCTCCGTCACGTCTACGAGGAGGAGGAGGAGGAGGAGAGAGAGGAGAGCAGTGAAGGAGGTGCTGCAGGAAGCAACAGAAGACAGACCTGCCAGTCGCTGTCACAGAGACGCTGCAAACACAAAGTGACAAGAGGAGGAACAGGAGGCGTTCAAGAGCAGCGGGGAGCACGGAAATATCACAACTTAGACAGAGACAGAAGACAAGAAGTCAAACACTGACTGTCTGTCTGTCCTCGTCCACTCGGAGAGAAACTCTTTCCTTCACTTTCATGTCAAATGTTGCACTGTGTCGGCATGTGGCATGCACAATACCCACAATGCAGTGCTTATAAGGAATCCTCAACGGATGGGATGATATCCTAAAAGATGACTTGTGTTAGGAATCGACGGTTTGGGTTGAAATAACTACAGAAGAGTCGTTCCTGAATTCCACAAGTTACGTGAAAACTGAAGGAGCATCGGCTTCTGGTTTCACGTGAAGCGTTGAGACGTTGTTCACAGGCTGCTGTGGCTGCTCCCCAGAAGAGAAGCCACCACATCTGGATGCCCCTCCCACAGCTGCAGGAGCACTTGATTTGATCAGCATCATCAAACCTCAATGACGCAGTCGATTTGAGGTCATTCATTGCGTGGTGATCGATATTCCATCGATTGTGCCGCTCTGTGATCGGCTGGCCTGGAATCTGTTCACTGGCAGTCGTGTGGATTTCACAGCTGATCTGTGTTTCAGTGTTTAACCGACTCACTGAAGCCGCGCTTCACATCCTCAACTCAGATTCAGCTATGACTCTACAGCAAGAGGAGGAGGAGGAGGAGGAGGAAGAGGAGGAGGAAGAGGAGGAGGAGGGAAGAGGAGGAAGAGGAGGAGGAGGAGGAGGACATAAAGTCGACTACATGTGGCTCTCAGAGGTCAGAAGAAGGTTTTGTCGACGGAGGACGTGGTGTGGCCGTCCGTCCACGCTGTGCTGGTCAAACCTAGCGAACGTCAACTCACATCAGCCACACACACACACTCACACACACACACACACACACACACACACACACACACACACACACACACACACTCACTCACTCACTCACTCACTCACTCACTCACTCACTCACTCACTCACTCACTCACTCACTCACTCACTCACTCACTCACTCACTCACTCACTCACTCACTCACTCACTCACTCACTCACTCACTCACTCACTCACTCTCACTCACTCACTCACTCACTCACTCACTCACACACTCACACACTCACTCACACACACACACACACACACTCACACACTCACACACACACACACACACACTCTCTCACACACACACTCTCTCACACACACACACACACACACTCACACACACACACACACTCACTCACTCACTCACACACACACACTCACACACACTCACTCACTCACACACACACACTCACACTCACACACACACACACACTCACACACTCACACACACACACACACACACGCTCACACACTTACACACTCACACACACACACACTCACACACACACACACACACACACACACACACACACACTCACACACTCACACACTTACACACTCACTCACTCACACACACACTTACACACTCACACACACACACACACACACACACACACTCACTCACTTACACACTCACTCACTCACACACACACTCACACACACACACACACACACACACACACTCACTTACACACTCACACACTCACACACACACACACACACCGCCCTGTCTGAACGGGTGAAGCGATGCAGAAAATGGGATTCAGGTTTGTCCCTCTGCAACCTTCCCATCGCTCATTTAGATGCGTTAACTTATTCGGACTGAATGCTTTTTACACTCAAATGATGCGGCTGTACCTCTCTATCAGACACACACACACACACACACACACTCTCCTCTCACACTGAGCTGGGAGAATTTCACGCTCTATGTAGGCCATCATTATTGGAAATGAAGAAACACCTCCTCGTTTAAAGATGCGCTTTGTTGCCACATCTCATTTCCACTCGGCCTCCGAGTTTATTTTATCTTCTGCAAGATAAGCAGGATGAAGAAAGCTCTTATCTGCCGAGTGCTTAGTGCACGAGGAGCCGCACTGTACGCCGTGTACGCGCTGTGTACTCGACTGGGTAAAGTGAACAAATAGGGCTGATACCGACTAAATCTAATACTGCCCCGGGGCACATTACACCCAGAATGCAATGTGGCAGACGACTCCTTCAGCGGAGGAGAGACGATGCACTCCGGCCTCAAACGAAGCAGAACGTTTGGACCTAAGGGAGAGCGGTGAGGGACGGAGATCTATGTTCACATGTCGTTTCGTATTGTCAGTGTGTGTGTGTGTGTGTGTGTTGCTGATTAACAGTAAATCACCGTGACGACCTGTCGAAGCAGCAGCGGCCTCATTACAGCTCAGTTTATAGAAAGACCAGAAGAAGAGATTCTTATATTTACAGGACAGACGTCTGGATGTTTTCCTTCTTTAAAATCCATGTATTTTACCAAAGATCAACTGGATCCCGTTCGACAATTCATACTGACAATCGAGAAAATAACTCCACAACTAGACACCCCGAATTCAGGCAATAACAGGCTGTTCAAATGTTGCATCATGTTCATGCAATGCCATCTGGAGAAACTACATCAGCAGATCATTTGTTTCAACTCCAACAACTTCAAGTTGTGTCTGAGTTTAACATCAGGAGGTTAAGGCTGCGTGGAGTTTAGCTTCATCCTCTGGCTCGATCAATATGTACAATTGAGTATCATCTGCATAAGAATGAATGTTTATGGGGTCTTTTTCTCATAATATTGCGTAAAGGAAGCA
Source organism: Lycodopsis pacificus (assembly GCA_028022725.1). NCBI lineage: Eukaryota > Metazoa > Chordata > Actinopteri > Perciformes > Zoarcidae > Lycodopsis > Lycodopsis pacificus. Next base: position 1,076,762 of record CM051689.1, on the reverse strand, counting down.
TATGTAAGGTGAATAAAATGGGTCCAAGCACAGAACCTTGTGGAACTCCGTGACTAACGTTGGTGTTTATGGAGGATTCACAGACACAAACTGGGATGGATGTGATGAAGAGGACTTACCAGCTTAGTGCGGTTTCTTTCATGGTAATCAAATGTTCTCGTCTCTGTAACAGGATGTGATGGTCAATGGTCTTAAATGCATTAAGATCTAACAAAACAAGTACAGAGACAAGTCCTGTCTGATCCATTTTACATGAAACAAGACAAGCAGCCGTTTAGCTACTGTGGCTCGTAGGAGCTCATTGGTTTTAGAGGCATCAACTGTTGGTCTGGTGTAAATCTGAGGTGTTGGTGGCACAAGTTATGAAGTCAGAGGGTTACCAGAGCCAGTAGGATTCATAACCAGTGTGAAGTGTAGCAAAGAAGACAATGCTTCATTTTAAAAAAGGGTCATAGAACAAGAGAGATCCAGCTCTCCATGCAGGGCCACATTATCTGTTTGTAATCTACGAACCTCTTGTGCTGTTTGTCAACTAAGAGTTGACAAACAGTTCAGTTCACAAAGAACCAATACAGAGTCAGGGATGTACCATGACTGAAAGTTAATATATGATGTTCAATCAAAAGGTTTGAAAAGACGATGTAAAGCAGAAAAGGATGCTGTCGTTGTGTCTGAGACCGAGTTCACAGATCACTCGTGTCAAAGTCTTCTTTCTCAGGCCGTGTCGAACAGCCCCCCTCCGGCAGCCATGTTGGAAAGTCATCTGATCGAGTCTTTGAACAGGAATCCGCCGGAGCACTCGCGGTTAGTTCAGGCTCCGTTTGATCGGTGCGGACGGCTGCTCTGTGTACCTGCTGCTGTTGTCCTTTCCTGTTTGAAGTCAAACACACTCGCGGTGCTCCTAATGGAGCCGTCAGCTCGCTCAACGTTACAGCAGCCGGACACAAACCAGACGTTCAGACGGAGGAGAGCTTCAGATGCTGCTGCGAGGGCCTCGGAGAAAAAACTAAAACGCTTGCCTCCGTCTCGGACGCTCTTAATTGGCTGGCGCTCACTGGAGCAGGTCGTTAGAGTCACCGCCATCATTAGATATGCAGATTTACTGGAAGGACGGAGGGAAATCGTGATTATTCTATTTGTGTTTTTTATTTGACCTTTTATGTAACCAGGAGGGTCTCTGGAGATCCACATCGCTCTCTGGAGAAACTCCTGACCATGAGCTCAATTAAAGACAAACCGAGCCACACAGAGAAGAGGAAGAATGAGAAAAACAGGTTCAAATCCTGACATTAAAAGCCGTAAAAGAGGATTCATCTCACGATTTACAGCTTTGAATTTCACCGCTGTACTTTCTAAACCTGTAACCAGTTTCAGACTTCAATCAGATTTGCACACAGCGTCTAAATTGTATTTAATTGTGTGCAGATGAGTCATAATCAGAATCAGGTTAAGAATGTGTGCCCATAAAAGTAATGTGACTCCACACTGCAACAGCAATAACAGCTAAGAGAACAACAGCTGGACGGATAAAGGGAAAGAAACGACAGGACTGCTGTGTGAAAATATGACTAGTATATAAATATACACAAAAAGCACCAAGTATAAAATGATAATTAAAATGTCAAGTGATGAACAAAACAAATATAGTCAATAAATCAATCCTGGATGGATAAACATGATGATGAATATGAAGCGTGTGTACATGTGGAGATGTCTCCAGTAGGATTCATATTGACAGTGACAGATGTTATGCACATATTAACAAATGTGCATTAAAATAACTACGATTATGATCCATAATGGCAGCACTGAACATAGAGGGAAGAAACAGATCTTTTTGCTGTTTGTTGTCTATTTTTACATTTCTTTCATCTTTGGAAGTAATCAGCAACGATGCTGATGCATCTTCATAAATACACTTATCAACCTTGTCACACAGATTCAACTTCAGATCATCAAATGATCAAATCATATACACATCAATACATGAATCAAATCATAACAACAACTGAGCATGAAAACCATGACTTACGGCTGAAAGCTCCGGAGAAAGCTAAGTGGACCTGGAGTCTGGACTGATCACATGACCACATGACCTCCTGCAGGTGGAGTTTTCTCAGTTATCGTTAAAATGATGTGTTCAATTTTCCATCTAAGACCTTTTTTGAGCATCTTTAATACAAATCTACAAAAATGAACCTTCTGATGGGATTTTGCCAACTGAATAGAATTCTATGAATGCCTTAATATTCAAGGCCTTGAGCCATTTAAAGCAGCGTCGGTGCAGCTGCTCCACTATAAACCACAAGAGCCTGTCAAGTCCCACAATGCACCGTTATTACTGCCGTCTAACATCATCTGTGGCGCCGCAAATATCGAAGAAACCACAATAACAATGTTAGTTTCGTAAAAAAATCCTGTAGCATCTAGTCTGCGTGGTTCCTAGAAACAACAGCCAAAGTGCTGATTACAATGAACGCAGACGGCGACACAAGCGGTCCGATCTGGTTCAGGAGGAGTTTAGCCGACCTCTCTAACACCGAGCCAAGCAAAACATGTGACAAAGTAGTGACAAACAACTGTTTGTACGATATCTTACGAATGGTTAATCCTCTTTTCTTGTGTTTTCTGACCAAAGTTACTTAGTTAGGTTGAGACAACTAAACTACTTAGTTAGGTTGAGACAACTAAACTACTTACTTAAGTTTAGACATCTAAACTACTTAGTTATGTTTAGACAACTAAACTACTTAGTTATGTTTAGACAACAACACTACTTAGTTAGGTTGAGACAACTAAACGACCTCTACTTAGTTGTGGGTTAGGGTAACGGTGTTTTGGGTTAAAATAACTACAGAAGTGTTGTTACTGTACAACAGAAGTTACATGAAAAATAAATCAACATCTCTTGTTCCACATGATGAATGAACAGAGGTCTGCTGGAGTAAAGATCGGTTTTCTCTCCTGCTTTTTGTGGGTTTGTGGGGTCTTGATACTTCCTCGTCCGTGAGTACGTGGACTACATACAAATGGACTTCGTGGGATGTCTACAAATTACGGGCATTATTATTTTGTAGGTGTATCTGGTCATGCTGGATGAGACCGGCCTGCACCGTCACAGTTCGTTTGAAAGCATTTGAACTAACTTCTCTCTGTAATGTTAGACGCCCAGTGCATGCTGGGAAAAGAAACATCCTGCGACCATGGAACGCATGAAGAGGACACAGGAAGTAGATGGATGGATAATTTAAATGCAAATTGAATCAATCACTTTGTAAAATGCTTCTAAATTCATCGATGAAGTAGTCGATGGTCATGAAGAGCTGGAGAGTTTAATCGTCTCTGACCTCTGACCTCATCAGGACGTGAGTAAATGTGAGGGAATGACGTGATGGAGGCTGCTAAAGAAAGAGCCCCGTCTGTCATATGAGTGAAATGATGGGGGCGGGATAATGAAGGGACTTTTATGGAAAGCGGCGGGTGTCACGCGCTCGCTCGTCTCCGTGAAGTTATAATGATGCATGAAGGGCCCCTTCATGTTTATGACATGATTGTGAGTGATTTATCGGCACCCTGTGGTAATTAACATCAGATTATCTTCTCCGGGAAGCTGTGAAGTCTCACGTCGACGCTGCTGCTGCTGCTGCAAGTTCACTGCTGGCTGTTAACAATATAGACTGGAGGGCTCGATTAGCACCGAGCCATATGTTAACAGCAGCAGCTTCAGGTGCCACCGCGTCAGCTCCCACCTCCTCCGACCGCGATCAACCATCATTCAACCAGGCAGCGCCATTAACTTCTCACTTTTTCACTTGAAAGTCGCCCGAGGAGCGAGCGAGCAGCGCCGCGAAGACACATCTGTCTGAGCGGGACATTTAGGCTCCGACTCAAGCTGCCACATTTATTTATTTATAACCTTAAACTCAGACTCTGACTCATCGCCGGCTTAAAGTCACAGTCACTCGGAGCATTGCTCAGACATGCAGAGCTTTGTGTTGTTTATTCTGCATGCATCGGGATCTGTGTGAGCACGTCCTGTGTGAGGTGAACTCTGTCGCAGCGTCAACGTTCACGAAACTCAGCCGGAGCAGACGGACGCCTCGTGGTTTTGAAAATAATGAAACAGACTATTTCTAATTATACATCGAACAAGCAGCTTTCTGAAGTCAGACAGATATTTCAGTTGTTGCTTGAGAGCACAAGTTGCATTATGGGAAATATGGGATCCAGGTTTTTGGGGATGTAACTCTTAATAGGGTCTAAAAGAAAACTACATCTTTTTCGTTCGAAGCTTTCTTTCACAAGCCCTCCGACCTGTGATTTAACATGTAACTCTGATATTCACACGTATGTGTTTAATGTGTTATTGCAGCCAGAACTACAAGAGGTAACGTTCCTGCTTCCATCAGCAGACAGACGGGATGTGAACATATTCTGCCGTGTGTTTGTGGGGGCAGTATCAGGTACAGGCCCAGTTGCAAACCACTGATGAAGTTCACAGTTTTAACAAATTCCTCCTGACGTGTGGCGCAGCCCCCCCCCCCCCCCCCCCCGCTGAGACTTCCCAGCATTCATCAGGAGCCGTCCAGCTGCTTCCATCATCCTCAGCCGGCAGTCGCTCGGTCCACATTATGCAAAGTGTCAGCAGGCGAGCGGGCGTAAAACTGCAAAACAACATCAGTCAGAGTCCCGGAGACGCAGACAGAGATCCTCCGTCCTTCATGGCCTCCAGTCCTGAAAGTCTCCACCCGTCTGTGTGCCTGAGAGCAGCAGTGAGGGCTGAGAAGTAGAAGTAGGCCTCTCAATATTTAAGGCCAAGTATAGGAAACGAATGAGGCGCTCGCAGTGTGTTTGATTCATTATTCAGCTCTCGCCTATTCTCTCTCGCTGTCGCTCTCGTGCTGCGTTCAAGAGATAACAGCTCGGCTCCACGCTTTAATTCTTTTGCATCGCAGATTAGAAGAAGGAAAAAATAATAAAACAATCCTGGAGAATATAAAACGACTTCTTTACTTCTTAGTTCTGTTTGATAGAAGCCAGAAGAGACGGGTCGTGCAGGGCGTCGTCCTGATGTGAAGTCGCTCGCTCGCTCTGGTTCACGGAAACTTTTTCATTATCTCAACGTTTACAGCTGAAGAGAAGAAGACGGTTGGTTTTCTCCCCAAAGCTCCTTCTGGAGAATCAGGCCCCGACACAAGAGGAGGAGGAGGAGGAGGAGGAGGAGGAGGAGGAGGAAGCACATGAAAGGCTGGTGCTTTGATAATAACAAAAATAAGACACGAAGAAGAAGAAGTGATGATGATGGAATCGCCATAACCTCATCTTCATCGTCGCTTCGATGACTTTCTATATTTTGTTTTTTGTTTTTCTCTCTGAGGATCTACGAAGGCACAGAAAAGCTGGAAGAAACCAAATAAAATGAAAAGAAATCTCTTTTCTCTCCGTCTACGCTCGCAATCCGATGCATAATTGGCTTCCTGGATTGACTTCAACCGCTGGGGGAAATCTATGACAAAACCATAAAACCATAAAACCATACATAAATAAATCCTTTTCCTGTGTTTTCTGTTTCCCTGCAGAAAAGACCTCGTTATATATGGAAATGAGATTCCCCTTCTTTCTCTCTCTCTCTCTCTCTCTCTCTCTCTCGGCCGTCCCCCCAGCCAAACGCCTTATTGGCTCCCGCCCATGCAAATGCAGGCCAGGGCCAAGGATCCATTTACAAAGGAGATACTATGAGAGAGAGAGAGAGAGAGAGAGAGAGAGAGAGGAGAGAGAGAGAGAGAGAGAGAGAGAGAGAGAGAGAGAGAGAGAGAGAGAGAGAGAGAGAGAGAGAGAGAGAGCGAGAGAGAGAGAGAGAGAGAGAGAGCGAGAGAGCGAGAGGAGAGAGAGAGAGAGAGAGAGAGAGAGAGAGAGAGAGAGAGAGAGAGAGCATTCAAGAAAGTGATTGAAGGAAAGAAATCGGTATCAAATCACTGTGAAGAGCAAGATGTGTGTGTGTGTGTGTGTGTGTGTGTGTGTGTGTGCGTGCGTGCGTGCGTGCGTGCGTGCGTGTGTGTAGGAAGCAGTTCTGAGTGGCAGTCGAGGGCGAGAGTGTATTTGAGTAAACACACTCTAATTGTATCACACACACAGGAACATTCACAGAACACGCTGACCCGTTTCCACCTGATATTTCATGCATATCTGCGTCTGGAGATCTCGTCTGGAGGACGCTGTGGTAAACAGCAGCAGAACACGACGTGGGATTCATTCTCACCACGTCCAACTATCAACCTACGGCCACTCCCAGAGACCTGAAAGTGTTTTCCTCTTGTACACCAGAGGAAATGTACCGCATGCATGCTAACAGCATGCTAACAGCATGCTAACAACGCTACGAGCAGGACATCGTCTGACGTGACGTGGAGCCTGAACACTATATGACCACAAACATGAGAACTCACTGTGCGACCTGAGAGATTGACGTCTCTCTCTTTTAAGATCAATAGTATAATACTGATCAATAACTATCATCTCTGTAACGATATAGAGGAGCAGAGTCGACCTGACCAGCTCACATAGCGCACGTGAGCAAGCCTTTTTAGTGCATGTTAGCACAAGTTAGTACATGTTAGTGCACGTGAGCAAGCCTTTTTAGTGCATG
>CM051689.1:1057616-1062616 GCA_028022725.1 Lycodopsis pacificus | reverse complement strand
GTGATGCTACTGCTGCTAGTGATGCTAGTGCTGCTAGTGCTGCTACAAGTGCTGCTGGTGCTGCTAGTGCTGCTTGTGCTGCTAGTGCTGCTAGTGATGCTAGTGATGCTGCTAGTGCTGCTAGTGATGCTAGTGATGCTGCTAGTGATGCTGGTGCTACTGGTGCTGCTGGTGATGCTAGTGATGCTGCTAGTGATGCTAGTGATGCTGCTAGTGATGCTGGTGCTACTGGTGCTACTGGTGCTGCTAGTGATGCTGGTGATGCTGCTAGTGATGCTGGTGATGCTAGTGATGCTGCTAGTGATGCTAGTGATGCTGCTAGTGATGCTAGTGATGCTGCTAGTGATGCTGCTAGTGCTGCTAGCGATGCTAGTGATGCTGCGAGTGATGCTAGTGATGCTAGTGATGCTGCTAGTGATGCTAGGGCTGCTGGTAATGCTAATGCTGCTGGTGCTGCTGGTGCTGCTAGTGATGCTAGTGCTGCTGCTAGTGCTGCTGGTGCTGCTGGTAATGCTAATGCTGCTAGTGCTGCTAATGCTGCTGGTGATGCTGGTGATGCTAGTGATGCTGTTAGTGATGCTAGTGCTGCTGCTAGTGCTGCTGGTGCTGCTGGTGATACTAATGCTGCTAGTGCTGCTAGTGCTGCTAGTGAAACTAGTGCTGCTGGTGATACTAATGCTGCTAGTGCTGCTAGTGCTGCTAGTGAAACTAGTGCTGCTGGTGCTACTAGTGCTGCTGGTAATGCTAATGCTGCTAGTGCTGCTTGTGCTGCTGTTGGGGTCTGGCGCCACCTCCTGGCTGGCTGAGCTCCTCACATGCTCCTCCTGACCCAATGGACTCTGATCCTTAACCCCCACCTCTCACCCTGAGGCTTGACCCTCCATTGGCCCCTGTTCGTGCAGAGCCGTTTATAAGCCAGAGCACAGCCGAAAATCGCTGTTCTTCACCCTGGACATCCGTCCCTGGGACGCAAGGAGACGCATCAGCTTTCTCCCCCCCCCCCCAGCATCGCGCTGTCGACGAAAGCCACGCGGACGCGCGACCTGCAAACCCTCGAACCCTCATCAAATCCTGTCAGGTCTTATGCCATTTTCGCTGGTCGAAAACAGCAGTTGTTCTTTTTCTGAGTCTGGCCTCCTCACGACACAATGGACGAATCCCTTCCACGATTCCTCCCCGTGTTTTTTCTTTTGTGTGCACATTCCGGCAGAAAGAAGCTGAAACCTCCCTTCTTCCCCGATGACTTCCCGGCAAGACCACGCCGTCTTAAGCCGAAGTAAGATCATCTTCTCTGCAGCGAGGATTGATCACGTCCTGCGCCCGCTCCAGAACGAGCCGCGCCAACGGACCGAAACAGCCGCCGCTTAAACAGCCGCGCTGATCTGCAAGCAGCCCCACTTTTTCCTCCGGGACAAAGGAGCCACAATTCGCAGCGGACACTCTCCCTGCCGCAAAGAAGCGTCTCCACAGTAAGGTCATTGGTATCTGGGCTAGCTTAGCTTAAATTAACTTACGTTTAATTCAGGTTCATTTCATTTATATGTTGATATTCCCGTGTTTTGTGTGTTTCGTTACTATTGCGTAATATCAAGGTATTGCGCAACACCCAGCGGACCTCAGCGCTGCTCCACTGTGCATTCCCGTATTCTGTTCGTGTTAAAGACACCGTCGCAGTATACGGAGATAAATACACAAACATCACGGACCAGAGAAGCTCCGTTTGTATTGTGTATTAACTGCATTGACTGTTTTCTTTGGGATTATTTTCATTAATTTGTATTCAACTTTGTGTGATATTTCTCTCTTCATTAACTCGGCTCTGTGAGTGAGCGGAGGGCCGTGTTCATCACTGCGTAAGCTGCCGACAGTTCAAGACGACAGCGGTATGCTTATGCAGGATAGAATAACGTACTTATGCTCCTCAGGATATCGCAGCAGAAGTTTGATTTATGTTGATTCACGATTTCTCTCTCCTTTTTCTTGGCTTATACTCCTGCCAACACAGCAGGAGGTGACCCCACTCTCTCTCTCTCTCACGTAAACGCACGCACATAGTCTAACCCCTGGGGAGACCCCGTTCAATTGATTGCCCCACACACACACACGTGGCGCACAGACACACGTGGTTACATACAGCAACATTCACGCCACCTGGTGGTAGGTTAGCGGTAGCACCGTCAAGCCCCTCCTTTTCACATACGTCATCACCCACAGTCTGAACTCCACCCTCTGCTATTTTGGCTAAGTCATTCGATGCCGCCATTTTGGTAGTCTTTGACTGTAGGGCTAAGAAGAGCCCCCCCCCCCCCCCCCTTCCTTTTTACACACAGACCCACACACACACACACACATTCATTTTATTCATTTGTTTAGAGATTAGGTACATAAAATAGTATGATAGCGTTTGTTGATTACAATATTAATTGATCTGATCATTTATTATTCTGATGTAATAAACCCTGTTATATTTTAAAGAGCAGTCGTCTGTGATTAATGGTGCATATGTATGTAATGATCTGTATGCTGTAGTCTTGTGTACGGACTCAAATCCTTCACTGTCACTGATGGATGACTACTAATTATGAGACTTAGTTTTATCGTTTGGTTATTGGTCCCTGTTCGCAGGGTGGTGCCCCGTTATTATTAATAATCATGAATAATTGTTACTCACATTAATAATTCTATTGATGTCCAGAATTCAGTTTCTTAAATGCTAATAACTTAAACACGCCCCCTATTGATCCCAACACTGCTAATGCTGCTAGTGCTGCTGGTGCTGCTGGTGCTGCTACTGCTGCTGGTGCTGCTACTGCTGCTGGTGCTGCTGGTGCTGCTAGTGATGCTGGTGCTGCTGGTGCTGCTGGTGCTGCTACTGCTGCTGGTGCTGCTGGTGATGCTAGTGATGCTGGTGCTGCTGGTGCTGCTAGTGATGCTGGTGATGCTGGTGCTGCTGGTGCTGCTAGTGATGCTAGTGATGCTGGTGCTGCTGGTGCTGCTAGTGATGCTAGTGATGCTAGTGCTGCTGGTGCTGCTAGTGCTGCTGCTGCTGCTGGTGCTGCTACTGATGCTAATGCAGATTAACATTGGACATAATGTATTTATGTATTTTGTTGTATTGTACTGTACTGTGCATCATTGTACTATAGTGTTTGCTGTAGCATTGTACTCATAATATTAGGCCAGTAAATTGTAATAACCTGCAGATGAAAACTAGCTCTCTAGCTAACTCCGTCACATTTACATTGAGCTGGAAACTGAATTGTTGATTTAACGAGCACTGACCTCGGTAAATAAATAAATAAAGACCAATCTGGTCCGTCCCTTCTGCCCAACAACCGTTAACGTTCTAACACTTTAACCTGAGCTGGTTAACGCATCATCATCTGCATATGTGAAATACTGACTGTCAGCAGTTTGTTTAAAGTCCACAGAGTCGGTCAGTATGGTGTTATGGGATGGCAGCGCTATAGAGGAGCGAATGAGACGTACTGGGCTGGCAGCTACAGGAGCCAACAATGGAAAAAATCTAATTTGTTGTTTAGTTTTGGCCGATAAACTTCTTCATCACCGGAATGAAGGAAATGTGAGGGAAAGAACGACTTCCTGCCAGGAGGAATATGTGTCTCAGTGGAGGAGGAAGTGCTTCTCCACTCAGAGAGTCAGTGCTCTCTGGGCGGCCGTGTCTCTTTATGTGCTCCATTCTCTGCAGCCAGTTAGAGCTCAGTGTGCTGAATAAACCCTCAGCTCTGTTCTCAGGTTCAGTGTGACAACAGCCCAGTAGAAGTGCAGTATTTTATACTGACAGCATTTTGTTTTTGATTCATATTTTAAGGCAGTAGTATTTCATAGCTAAATGAAATGTTACTGTATCAGTTCCTAATAGTCCTAGAGATTCTGTTCATCCACCTTCAGGGAAAACTTGACTTTTGTCGAGTTTGGCTTTGTCGTGCACCTCTGCATTTGTAGCGCAATCATGTGACTGTCACATACAGTTCACTAATAAAAACGCACATTACATGTTAAGGGTTTTATAATCCCTTAACATTTATCTTTTTTTCAGAAGCTTCAGAAACAGGAAGTGTTAAGAATTACTACGTTTGAGTAAATATTTAGCAGCCAGATCAAATAGTTCACAGGATGTTTGTTTCTTTATAAAACATTCAATACTTGACTTGTTTCTCTGCAGGGTTTGTATGAAGGTAATAAAGTAGTTTATGAATATGAGATATGAGTTTACAGATAATTACCATGCCTCCTCTCTATGGTGGAGGTTTATGGTGTTTTGTCGGTTACATCTACAGTCTGTAGATCTCTGACTTCCACTGGTTGTCGTTGTGATTCTTCACAGTTCATGTTGTTTGTTCGTCGTCTGCTGTTTAAGAGAATAAAGCAGCGCAGAGCTTATGGAGTCTAAAAACCTGCTTTCATGGTCGGAGCTCGTCCTGTTGAAGGACTACAGACTCCTTCGGTATCAGCATTTATAAATCAATTTCATTTTGGATTTTCTTGTCATAACATAAAACTGTACAGAATATGTGCTGCAGCTGCTCAGAAAGATTGTAATTTCTGATATTTTCGGTTTAAATGTTCATATCAGACGTTTTACGGATTAAAAAACTCATTCCAGCTCATTACAACTTGCTTTCTACTTTGACTTTAAACCAAAGTCTCCTTGCGACTTCACATCATGAGGAACTAATTGTTTCATTTAAAGTCCTGAAGAGACAAATGCAAAAACTAAAACTGACAAAACTGAACATACATCATTTTTTGCAACACACAATATAGATATAATTATCTCGGGACCAACTACCACTAAAGAAGAACCACTGATGTAAAGCCCTTTATGTGGAGATCAAGCTAAAGGTGAACACTCCTGAGATGTGGCTAATAATAAAGATAATAACAATAATCATCATAGCACAGTAAGTGGGTCTATATTGAGCCTCCTTCATCTTTCTTACAATGGAACTGAACCAGCTGGTTCTTTGTCACGGACA
>CM051689.1:1042616-1052616 GCA_028022725.1 Lycodopsis pacificus | reverse complement strand
GGTGCTCGACGACGCTCCACCTACGAGAGGATAGATACGAACGTCTTACACCTCAACGCACAAAACACATTCCATGCAAAATGTCTCATCAAAGGAGGAGGAAAAAAAGAAAAACTTCATTTTAAGTTTTGGCTGAAGGAGAAAAAAGAAAAATAATGCTGCAAAAAAGAAGCTAATTAAAAAAAATGCAGGAGCGGTTTTGCAGAGAGGCAGAATAACGCAAAATGTAGAAACAATTGCCGATAAACTGTTAAAATGCAGCACTTATACTATGAACTAGTACATATAGAAAGTAAAATACCTGATACATGTTAAAGCCGTTACTTCAAGTGATAGAAAAAACATGAAATGTACAAAACTCAGAAAACCTGAAACAGATTCAACTACGGTTTGGCTAATTTATAGCGTATTAAATGCTTTTATTAATATTAATCAAAGCATAAAAACAGTTCTGTGTGAATTCAGCAAGTTAAGCAAAAGTCAAACGAAACAATGTGCGCTGGCAATAGATTCTCTTTCCATCGTTTGTCATCAGTGCTGTTGTAAACTAAATGAAGTGATGCTTTTGTTGGATGTAAAGCTTCTGAAACGTCTCATTCAGGTCAAACTGATGCTGAAGGAAACAAAGTGATAACTGCTCTGGAACAGGAAGTCCTGCTTCTGTCCTCTCAGGACAAAACATTTCCGTCTCTTCGTGTATTTTCACTTGGCTATTTGCATTCTGACAATATTTGCATATCTAGTTTGCATGTTCATGCTCATTTTGCAGAGTTTGGCAGCCGGCACACATTTAGCACTTGTTAGTGGAGCCGAGTGCAGAACGAGGCCGAAAGGTGTCGACGCTCAAACAACAGCTGCTGGAAGGTGTGAGCCAACAGTCAGTCCCAGTTTACCAGTTTACCCAGTGGAACCAGTTTACCCAGTGGAACCAGTGGAACCAGTGGAACCAGTTTACCCAGTGGAACCAGTTTACCCAGTTTACCCAGTAGAACCAGTTAACCCAGTTTACCCAGTATAACCAGTTAACCCAGTGGAACCAGTGGAACCAGTTTACCCAGTGGAACCAGTTTACCCAGTGGAACCAGTGGAACCAGTTTACCCAGTGGAACCAGTTTACCCAGTTTACCCAGTAGAACCAGTTAACCCAGTGGAACCAGTGGAACCAGTTTACCCAGTTTACCCAGTGGAACCAGTTTACCCAGTTTACCCAGTAGAACCAGTGGAACCAGTGGAACCAGTTTACCCAGTGGAACCAGTGGAACCAGTGGAACCAGTGGAACCAGTTTACCCAGTGGAACCAGTGGAACCAGTTTACCCAGTGGAACCAGTTTACCCAGTGGAACCAGTGGAACCAGTGGAACCAGTTTACCCAGTGGAACCAGTTTACCCAGTTTACCCAGTGGAACCAGTTTACCCAGTGGAACCAGTGGAACCAGTTTACCCAGTTTACCCAGTGGAACCAGTTTAAACAGTGGAACCAGTGGAACCAGTTTACCCAGTGGAACCAGTGGAACCAGTGCCCATTATAGGAGACACGCTGCTGTTACTCTGACAGTAAACATAGTACTAATAACTAATACCAAGTCAAAATGATTAATATGCAACATTGCATCACATTAATAACGAATAACATATTATTAGTTTTATTGTTACATTTTAAAGCTGCTGTTCATTTTTACTTTAATTATGAATTCACGATAAAAGTTCAAATGTTTCAATTTTGACCCACAATAAATATAAAGTAAATGTTTTTCTAATGAACTGATTGTTTTGCAACTGAGTGACTTCTGCTGCTCTATGATAAGATATAATAATAGTTATTATATCTTATCTCATCATTATTATTATTATGAAATATATAATATAGAGATTATAATATAATATACTAATAATATATAACAATAATAATATTATATGTAATAAAGTCTGTGGCGTCACACAAACAGCTGCAGCTGAACGTCTGTACGGTTGATGGTGTACTATTAGTACTCACACTGTACTAGTAGTAGTAGTAGTAGTAGGTGTAGTAATATTAGTAGTAGTACTAGTAGTAGTAGTAGTAGTATAGTAGTATTAGTAGTAGTACTAGTAGTAGTAGTAGTATAGTAGTATTAGTGGTAGTAGTAGTAGTAGTATAGTAGTAGTAGTAATAGTAGTAATAGTAGTAGTAGTAGTAGTAGTGGTAGTAGTATAGTAGTATAGTAGTAGTAGTAGTAATAGTAGTAGTAGTAGTAGTAGTAATAGTAGTAGTAGTAATAATAATAGTAGTAGTACTAGTAGTAGTAGTAGTAGTAGTAGTAGTAGTATTAGTGGTAGTAGTAGTAGTAGTAGTAGTATTAGTAGTATAGTAGTAGTATTAGTGGTAGTAGTAGTAGTAGTAGTAGTAGTATTAGTGGTAGTAGTAGTATAGTAGTAGTAGTAGTGGTAGTAGTAGTAGTAGCAGTAATAGTAGTAGTAGTAATAATAGTAGTAGTACCAGTAATAGTAGTAGTAGTAGTAGTATTAGTGGTAGTAGTAGTAGTAGTATTAGTGGTAGTAGTAGTAGTAGTATTAGTGGTAGTAGTAGTAGTGGTGCAGATACTCTCCTTTACTACTGCATGTACACACGCTCACACACTTTACTTGCAGCCTTGTTTTGAGTTCATGTGTGTGTGCCGGAGTCCTCATCGAATCCTTTCTTCCTTTCCTTTCATCTCCTCCTTCCTTCCTTCATCACTTCTTTCCTCTTCCTCCTAACCTTCCTTTACTTCTCCTTCTCTTCTATTCTTTACTTTTCTAATTTCAACATCTGTCACTCTCCTCCTCTCCGTGCCCTACTCTTAAATTCTCCCTCCCTTCTTCCCTCCCTCCTCCTCCTCCTCCTCCTCCTCCTCCTCCCTCCCATCGCGGCAGCATCTGTTCATAATGAAACACGCAGTTGGAGGCCGTAGTCGTTTAGCGCCTCCTCCACGCTACCTGCTCCAGAGGTTACCTCCCGCCGGGCGCGTTTGTTACACATCATCAGCACCTCCCCGCGACCTTCCCTCCCTCCTCCCTCCTCCCTCCTCCCTCCTCCCCCTCCTCCAGATGTCATTGATCTGGGAAGTGGGTCACAACGGCGGCGAATCAAAGCCAGGTGACACAAGCCCCCGAGGCAGATACTGGATGTCATTTCAGCGTGGGTTAATATTGAAAGAGGAGGAGGAGAGGAAGAAGAGAAACCAGACGGCTGACGTTTTGGAGCTTTTTCAGGTTGTGAAGCCTGCAGACCCGACAGATGCTGAAGCTGCAGCCGGGCGAAGATGTTGGCCCTGAACGCCTCGTGGATCTGTAAACAGGACTGATCATTTGGAAGACGGCAAGAAAAGCACTTGCAGTCATTTTGTCTTTGTAGCCGCGAAAAAATACAAATTCTAGAGCCGCAGGAGTACGAAGAAAAGCATTTCAACGCTAATACCAGCAGAATCAAGAAGGCTTTTAAAGCAGCTTTAATTAATTTTGCGAGACATACACAACATATCTGATGCATCACCGAGCTGATCCGTCTTATTGCATATTAAATACTGCCTAATGACAAGGCTTTTAAAGGGGCAATAATGCATAAATATAAAGGTTCAGGGGTGAAACATTTTATAATAACAGCATTATTATGCAGTTGCCTTGAGCTTGGAGGTTTTAAAGAAACACTTAAACTCGAGGTCAGCTCTCCACCGATTACTGAAGACGTGCAAAAATGGTTAGAAGCTAAAATGTAAAAGGCTAATAACTGAACCTTGAGCTTGGAATATGTTATCACAAATATGTGCAGCACATTATGAACTCCATCACCAGACAGAAGGCCGTTCTAAGTGAACCTTTAGCCATATCTGAGGGGATGGTGCTGATGGTGCTTAACAAGCTCGTAACTAGACGGGTCGACCAGGTTCAAAACCAAACAGCTGGCAGGACCAATCACAGCGGAGGAAGAGAGAAAGAGCAGCACTCGTTCTCCCTCATCAGCACCACTGAAGTGCCCTTGAGCAAAAGGCCCTGTGCTCCGTACACTCGGCTCCAAGGATGGAAGCGTGCACACCATCGATACTCCGCTGGTTTGTGAGTGGCCCTCCAATCAGAGGACGACGGGGGGTTGTGGGAAAAGGGTTGTAACTGTAGACTGAGACGCCTTCTGCAACAATTCAACATGATGAAAAGCTGAGGCAGCAGCAGAAAGCTAAACGTAAGGACAGGAAACTCACGACTCGCTACTTTCATCAACACTGAACTTTGGCATTCGACATAAATCTTGAGCTGCAGAATGTTTCAATATGAACATAAAAGGTCAGAGAGTTCCAGCAGCCTGATTAGTTTTTCCAAAGTGATGAATTCATTCCTGCGAAGAAGAGATTTATGTCTTTTAATTTTGTTCACTCTTCAAAAGGCAGATTATTTTTTTGTGCGTCTAAAGCAGGAAAAGGCGCTGTGGGTTGATGAAGTGGAGAGGTGCCCTCGCCGGATGAAATGAATGAAAGAGGCAAAACAAACACACGAGGCCTGCAGTCAGTCAGTCCGTTCAGCGAGTGTAACACACATGAAAGACCAGCGTTCACACTTCACAAAGCTTCAAACAGACCACATGCAAGCCTCAACTACAGGTTGTTCAACCTGCAACTAACAAGCAAGCCTCAGAGCCTCGTGTTCTTTCTTTGACTCAAGCAGAAGGACAGAGAGCGTCCGTCAGAGCCACCGAATACAATAACAACGCTTCCACAAATGCCTCCGAGAAATCGAACAGAAAGCGCTCCGATGATTTCGTTGTGAGTATTATAAAGATGCCGTTAGTTTGGCCTTCCCAGGGCTGATGAGGAATGAGACGTTCAAATCAACAAACACCTCCATATTTCTCTTTGACCTGCAAAAGATATTGAACAATATCGAAATGCTTCCAGCGCTCTAATAACCGCTGTGAGCACGATCTATGTTTCTGCTTCAAGGACAACTTACAATTATTTATGCTTTCTTCCCTTGCAGCTGCTTTGCAAGCAGGCGGTGCTTCCTCATGTTTGCTGGTTCTCGTTTCTTTTGTTTTATTTTGCAGATCAAGACAAAGTTTCTGGATCCCAGCAGAGGAGGTCAGAGGTCAGCACGGTGACGTTTAGTCCAGAGGGGCTGAAGCCAGATGCATGCTTCTCTTTTGAGGTTTTCAGCTTGTTTGCAATACTGTCGATTGAAACAGAAGCTACAGGCTGTGTAAAGCACCAGGATCTTTCTCAACATTGGCATTTAGCATTCAAACAATCCGTTGCTACCCAAGGTTCTGCACAATCATCCAATAAGGAAGTTTATTATCTGCCAAGTGGAACGTTCTATGACTGACAAAACAATCGCAGGCTGTTTTTTCAGAACCATGTTTCACAGTTTTTGTTGATCAGTTAGTTGAGAAGACTTCAAAATCTGTCTCTCAAATACAAGGCTACAGCCAGCACCCAGATAGCTTAGCTTAGCTTAGCTTAGCACAACAACTGGATACACAAAAAAACATCTCCCAACGAACATGGTCACAAATGAACACATTTTATCTCACTTGTCAATCCATGAATTTATAAATTTAGCAATTCTCCAAGACAAGAAATAGAATTGCACTCACTGGAATATATAGTAAATGTATTTACACTTAAAGTATTTGCACAGATTAAAACAAACAAGATACAAAGAATTACTTAATGAGCTTGAGAGGTGCTCAAAAGTCAAATTGAGCAAAAACGGATGAAGAAGTTCTATCTTCTCATCTTACTCCTGACAAGAAAGTGAACAAGTCAACGTCCACTTGATTGGGATGGCGCCTTTGAGCAGCTCTGAATCCTGTATATCCTAAAGGTGAAGTGGAACCTCAACAGTCCACACTGAGCTCTGTTCTAGTCTCAGATACAATAACTGCACTACAGACCTTTACACATCATCCAAATCTGACGGAGGAAGCAGAAGTCAGATGTGAAAAATAGTAATGCAGGAACTAAACCTGCAGCCATCCAGGATGACAAGACAAGTGTCACGAAATAGTCTGTCAAAAACATTCTAAAAAACCCACAGACAGCCAGTCAAAGAAAAGAGAATCCAAGGAGCCGACTCTTTGACGGCGACCTGCTGAAGAGGAAACAACCCTGAGGCGATATGTAGAGCAGAGGAACCTCGTCGTCTGGTATCCCACCGGCCGTTATGTACGTGTTTGCTGCGTCCGTGAATCGTCATTGTTTGACGTGGTGGGCTACCAAAAGTTAAATAAGATGCCGTTTGTTGTCATCATCACCAGAACGCATAAATTCTGATATTTAAGATGGTTAACAACAGAAATCTCAATGGAGGAAACTGTAGCTATGAAAGCAAGCGTCTCAAAGTGAGATGCTCAGACTTTTTTCCCACTCAGTCTTCTGTGCCTGAGGCTTTCTCAGGACTTCAGATGGAGAGAGTACTGACATAAAGAGCCCTTTTAACACAGCCTAAACACAGGCTGAGGAGCTCTGCATCCGCCTGCAGACTCTCTGGTCGGTGAGTCTCCAGCAGCTGCACACAATAGAGAATTTACCTGCATGAAAAGTGTTGTTCGCCGCATAAAAGAGAAATCTCAGTGTCGAGTAAAGTCGCAGTGTGGCTCGACACCTCTTTCCGTTGGTCAGGCCTGTGATAATGTAATGGTTGCTGTCCAGCAGTGTGCTCTATTCACAGCTTAAGGCTTCCTTTTCACACCGTCCACAATGGAGTAAACACAGTGTCGCATGCAGAGCCTGCTGACTGTTTGAGTGGATTGTCCTCCTGCAATGGACGGACTGTACTGCTGGGGTTGTCAAGCAGTTCAGAAACTGGTACAGCATGCTATGAGAATCAAATTTCAGACATTTGAACTTTCAACAATCTAACACAGAAGACAAATACATGAAAATCATGTAAAGGGTCCAACGAGTCCACCAATCGAAACCACAAAATACGTAATCTGTCGATGCCCAAATGAGCATTTTACAATCTGTTGTTTTTTCAGGATGACGCTGTTTTTCTTGCCTTTAAAAAACATTTGCCAATCTGTGCCACGGCTGTGGTTAAGGTTTGGTAAGTTTAAATGTAGGGACTGAATGTGGTCATGATTCAAAGAAACCAATGTTGACTGTAGGTTGGAGACGGGACGCATACAGAAGAGAGTCAAACCTTGAATGCTCTGTGGGCATTATCAGCAAGAGGTCGCTGGTCCAAAAAAAAGATTTGTCTGTAAATTCTCAATTGGGGGAAATTGTCCGCTGGCTTCAACCACAGACTGCAAAACACTCCAGTTGTCACTTCTGTGCACAGAAAAAGCAGGAAGTTGAACCTCCATTTGTGAGTGAAACAATAAATAAAATCATATTCCTCTTTCTACTTCCTTTTTTTGTGGACAACATCTAAATGGAAATACAAAGACAACCTGCTTTAAATAAACTCAGTTTGAAAGTGTCCTTAAATAGTGATCAGCTTTCTTCAGTTCTTCGATAGAAAGAGAAGGAAAGTACGAAAGTAGATTTCGGAGCCATCAAGTGAATCAAAGGTCTGCTGTTATACAATGCAAGAGAAGAGCAGGTTTGAGAAATGATAAAAGATGTTGGATTCTTTTAATGTGATAGTCTCCCAACCGCACTGTGCTTTACTTCCTGTTTTATGATCTCTAACTTTTCTAAAACAGTTTATAATAATTGTTCATGAATTATAAACCTTTGGTATTTCAG
This sequence comes from Lycodopsis pacificus, assembly GCA_028022725.1. Taxonomy (NCBI): domain Eukaryota; kingdom Metazoa; phylum Chordata; class Actinopteri; order Perciformes; family Zoarcidae; genus Lycodopsis; species Lycodopsis pacificus. The sequence goes on along the minus strand of CM051689.1, from coordinate 1,044,913 downwards.
GGAGTAGTTTGTTTTCAGCTTACATTTGTACCTCCAAGGAGGTCCTGCTGTTAGCTTACTTTGTTGGTTTCTTTGTTCGTTGGATTTCGGAAAAACTGCCAAACGATTTTCACAAAACTTGGTGGGAGGATGGTACCATTACATTTTGGAGCAGATCTGAACCACACATTATTTTTCACATATGGAAACCTCTGGGCAGAGGTCTGCGCTCTCTAGTTCCTTCATGGTGTTTTGATTGTGTATTCCAGTATGTTTTAGTTTGACAATAGTTTTATACGTAGCTCGTGTTGAATGCTGTCTGTCCCGCACTATGAACTCACCAAGCCGAGTTCCCAACACTGACAATGAAGTTTACTCAGCTTCTCTCAGAGGATGTGTCCATCGAAATGTTAAATCAGGCACAGTGTGTTAAATCTATAGAGCCGGAGACACGTGGTCTCATTTCATTTGAGCTCAGAATTGTCTTGCTCTCGACGTTATTGGACAAAAAAAATTCTTTGCAAGGATTAGTTTGATATTAGAAGATACATCAATATATTGTTTATAGATAGAGTATTTCCCTCTTAAATGACTATATAAGCATGGGAGAGACACTACTGCATGATGGTCTTCAACGGGACTCGATTTGCTGTGGACTTGGTCTTGACTACTGTTGGACTTGGTCTTGACTATCGTTGGACTTGGTCTTGACTACCATTGGACTTGGTCTTGACTACCGTTGGACTTGGTCTTGACTACCGTTGGACTTGGTCTTGACTACCGTTGGACTTGGTCTTGACTATCGTTGGACTTGGTCTTGACTACCGTTGGACTTGGTCTTGACTATCGTTGGACTTGGTCTTGACTACCGTTGGACTTGGTCTTGACTATCGTTGGACTTGGTCTTGACTACCGTTGGACTTGGTCTTGACTACCGTTGGACTTGGTCTTGACTATCGTTGGACTTGGTCTTGACTACCGTTGGACTTGGTCTTGACTATCGTTGGACTTGGTCTTGACTACCGTTGGACTTGGTCTTGACTATCGTTGGACTTGGTCTTGACTACCGTTGGACTTGGTCTTGACTATCGTTGGACTTGGTCTTGACTACCGTTGGACTTGGTCTTGACTATCGTTGGACTTGGTCTTGACTACCGTTGGACTTGGTCTTGACTATCGTTGGACTTGGTCTTGACTACCGTTGGACTTGGTCTTGACTCAGACCCGACTGGACCTGGTCTTGGAGAGTTGGTCGGTATCAGCACTGGGCCAGTTTTCTGAGTTTCTTTTGACTCCAGCGATGAGCTCTGACTGACAGACGCGTCAGATATCAGCCGTCTGTCGCCATCGCCCATACAGTCTCTCCTGCTTCATCACTCGGCATTAGCGTGTTGCCTCGCATTAGCTAACATTGTCAGTAGTCAGCTGTATTGTCATCTTTATTAGGTTCCGGCGTGCTTGTTGCGCTGTTTTTACGTAGCTCATCCTTTTGAATTGATGTTGTTCTTTATGTGCGGCAGTTAAACAGATTTACTGTGGAAGAGGCTGAGGCGAGCGTCTCAAATGTGACAGCTGAGAGAGAGACTGCTCAGCCTGACAGAGAGACTCCATTTTGGAGAATTAAATCAGTTAAATGGTTGTGGGAGAGCGCAGAGGGAAGCTGCATGTGTGCGCCGGGCTGAAGAGCTCTCAGAAAGAAAAGAAGGAAAAACGCCTCAGTTTCTCCTGCCAAGGCTGAATCTGTTTCTTTATTGGTGGAGCTCTGACCCGTCGCTCTCGCTTTCTCATTCTTCAAAGTCGATTTTCTCTCTTAAGTGTTCGGCTCGCCCTCTCTCTCTCTTTTTCAGTTCTACGCCTTCTCTCCCAGATACCTTTTTAAAATTTTGGTCAAATCACTTTCTTTCTTCTGCTCCCACTTTGACTTTTATCTCCTTTTTTTCTCAATCACTCTATAGCACGCAGACAGACAGGCAGACAGGCAGACAGACAGACAGACAGACAGACGGACAGACGGACAGACGGACAGACGGACAGACGGACAGACGGACAGACGGACGGAGATGAGACGAAACTGGACTGAAGGTTGAAGGTCCGCTCTGGATCCCACTGTGTTTAAAGGCAGAAGATTTGTAGTCCTTACTTGAGCCCATTAGAGGAGCTTCAACACACAGTTGATCTCTTTCTCTTTATTCTGATTCACATAGTTTGTTATGACAGATTCCTGCTGTGAGCAGGCGGAGTGAACCCAGTCACAGTAAGTAGTACAAATTTTAAAAAAAAATTTAAATTTTACAAATTTCCCCCTGGGGATGAATAAA
>CM051689.1:1017616-1027616 GCA_028022725.1 Lycodopsis pacificus | reverse complement strand
CAAATAAAAGCAGTAAGTGAGGTAGAGACGCGTGAACCTTCAGAAGCCAAGGCTCAGTGTTAATATGATCCGGGACACGAGGACGGAGTCATTGTGTTGTTCATAAAATAAGAAGATCAAAAGAGCTGAATCAGTGGAACACCATCCACACTGTTCATTCACAAGTCTGATGTCATCGAATGGATTTAGAGTAGTTCATGGTGCTGTGACATATTAAAACGCATGTGAAACATCTAGAAGCTCAGTTAAGATAAAGACAATAGAAGAGATGGACAGTAAACAACAATAACCTCCTCCGATTGGCCGTGAGCGCCACATGGACCCTTCGTACTCCACAAGGAACCTCTTAATGTCGGTGTAACCCTGAGGAACCTCGAAGTCCACCCAGAAACATCTTCATTGACCGTTAAAAAACATTCTAAACGGCATCCGGAACCTTCTGTAGAACCACTCGGACTTCCTGACTTCCTTGCAATTTCTTGCACCACTGCAGGTGATTCACGAAATGACCCCGGAAACCTTCTGAAGGAACCTCTGAGACCTCAAACACACCCCTGGTGCTTCCTGTTGTAGATGGTTGTGAAGTTAAAGGGACTCCTAGGATGCCTGTTGCGGTTCTCTCTGAATCCTGGAGCCTCTTCAATCATCAGCATCCCTTGAACCTGAACCTGAATCTGACCCCTGGATCCTCGAAGTGGCTCCTCAAACTGTAGATACAAATACAAACAATCTCTAGTCCTCTACTTCCTGAAAGACTCTTAGAACGTTTGGAAAAAGCACTGAAACCTCTAAATGACTCCACAAAACCACCTGGAAACTTCTCAATGACCCCTTGAATCCTTTCAATTGACCCCAGAACGCCTGAAATGAAACCTGGAACTTCGTAAGTAGCAACAGAAACTTTCCGAAGGACTGCTCGTACATGTTCAGTGACTCCTGGAAAATCTTTAATTAAACCTGAAACATGAGTTTATGTCTCAATCTCTAGTTTCAAGTCTTCTTCAATACAGCATGATGTTCATTTAGTACATGATGGTCCATTTAGAGTCACACAGACCATAAAGCAGGGGATGCTTTAGGGCGGGGCTACACGTGATTGACAGGTCCACACCACGGTGTTTGTCCACGTTTTCTTCATACAACTTCAACCCTTTCACAGCGTGTTGTCACTGTTTGAAGGTTAATTGTAACATAGCTCCGCCCCCTCGTGTCTCTTCTGGTTGCAAAAGAAACAAGATGGCGACGTACAAAATTCCAAAAGCTCGGCTTCGAAACTGCAGTCCACAAACCAGCGGGTGACGTCATGACGACGACGTCGTCTTCTTATATTATATTATATATCCGATTGGAACGTCAAGTTGAAATGAAAGCTCATAAACTACACTTAGCTCGATATCTCTATGACCCCTGGAGCATCCACAACTCTTGTGGAGTTTGGCAAAAAAATAAAAACTCAGTGTAAGACACACACACACACACACACACACACACACTCACACACACACACACACACACACACATACACACACACACGGAGACTATCTATTTCTCACTACAACTACCACCAAAACAATCCAATCATGGACACACCACAGCGTGTGCTGCAGCTCTCAGCATCCTCGCAGTTGCACATCAGTTGAACGCTGGCCGAGCTCCGATTTACGGCTGCTGCCAAATACAAAAAAACACACACAGACACACACTCACACACACACACACACATCAACGCGCAGCCGCAAATAAACACACACTTCCTTCTGTAGTGTACAGCGGCCACAGCAGATAAGCTCAAATAAACAACAGACCTGGAAAAATAAATCCACCTCTCTCTCTCTCTCTCTCTCTCCCTCCCTCCCTCCCTCCCTCCCTCCCGGGGGACGAGAGAGGGCATCCAAAGAACGACGCCTGTTACTATAAAGCTTCTCGACATCACACACACACACACACACACACTCACACTCACACTCACACTCACACTCAGCGATACAAATACGAAACAGAGAGGGAGGTATGGTTCCACAGGGAGGATCACCTCTTCTATCGCTTCACACACTCCTTTTATCTACTGGCTAATGAGGAGCAGATATACACACACACGCACAAACAAACACACACACACTTAATAACCACACGCACACAGTCTCAAGCAGCTACACACACACAAGCCTTTAGGACTGAGGTTTCGTCAGACCATCTCTCAGTGAGTGTCCCACTTCCAAAACTGTGGACCGCTGCTTACATCATTATGTAACGCTGTGTGTGTGTGTGTGTGTGTGCGTGCGTGTGCGTGTGTGCGTGTGCGTGTGCGTGTGTTGTTCAGACCAGAAAGGCTTTGAACACTCAGCCTCTTTCCTCAGCATGAAGTGGTGTAACACTACAGAGTGCATGCATCGCTCTGTGATTCGTCAGTAACTCTGTAGTTTTTGCAAAGGAAGCTGCATGAAATAAACTACCTGTTGTATTTTACTGTGAACCCAAAGAGTTCAGTCACACAGAACCTGTGAACTGACCCGAGGACATCTGAATTACTCCTGTAAACCTATTTGAGAACTCTTTGTGGCATCGCTCAACCTTATTAGTAATCTCTATGAAACCACCGAAAGGAGTCCTAGAACATCTGAATAACTTGTTTTAACTCTTTTAGAACTCTGTGGCATCGTCCAACTTCATTAGTAATCTCTAGGAACCACCACACCTCTTCCAGGAACTTAGAGCATCTGAATTACTCGGTGAAACTCTTTAAGAACTCTTTGTGGCATCGTCCAACCTTAGTAGCAATCTCTAGTAACAATGAAAGGTCCTCAGGGATTTCTAGAACATCTGAATTACTATGTGAAACTCTTTAAGAAACTCTGTGGCATCATCAAACCTTACTAGTAATCCCCAGGCAACAATGAAACCTACTCAATGGATCCTAGAACCTTACAAATGAACCTGTGGCTTCATCTAAGACCCCTGGAACATTCTCACTGACCCCCAAAAACATAGTCAATGACCACTAAATCCTCTTCAGTTCCTTGTGAAATGTCTAAATGACTCACGGTACCCCTCATAAACCCTTGGTACCACCTCAGAAACTCTTAGAACCTATTCAGGGATCTCTGAATCCTTCTAAATTACCTGTGGAATACGTGAATGACTCCTGTAATATCTTGTAAAAACACCTGTATACTTGAAACCAACCTGGAACTATAAACCTCCTTTAGTGGCCTCTGGCCATCTGTGACCCCTGCTTAATAAACCCTGAAACCTCTTCATTGGGTCCTAGAACTTCATCAATGACCCTTGGAGTCCCCTCAGTGACTTACTAGAACATCGTTAGGTAATAGGACCTTCTTACAAACCTCTGGAACCTCCCCAGATAGTCCAAGAACCTCATCAGTGACCCCTGAAACCTTCTTGGTGATCCCTAGAATATTTTTACTGGGACCTCAAGGAACCCTGGAACTTCTTGGCACTGACCTTCTCCATAACCTCTGAAAACGTATTTTGAACTATAAAACTCCCTCCGAGACATCTAGAACATCCTCAGTGAGGCCATGACCCTGCCCATTAAACAGTGGAACCTCTCCAAGAACCACTGATATGTCCAAGAACTCTGTTGATGACCCCTAGACCCCCCTCAGTGACTTGTAGAATGTCTGAACCCTGACTCCTGTGATGTCCATCAAAACAGCAAGCTCCTCTGACTCTTTGAACCCCCTAAAGAAATAGGCCCTCTTTTAGAACACCTGGAACCACTTTTGAAACTCCTTCAAGGATCCCCAAGACCTCCTAAATGATCCCCCTAAAACGTTCCCTCAAACCTGGACGTCCTCAAAAACTCTAAGACCTCTCTTGATCATTTTCTCTGACTTACTCTTGGCACCTTAAAATCGCCTCAAGAACCCATGGAACCTTGAAAGTCCTAGAGCCCTGTTAATTACCGCTGGACCCCCTACAGTGTCCTGTTGAATGTCTGAATGACTCCTGCGATCCCTTTCAAAACATTAAGCTCCTCAGAGACCCCGTAAACCGTTTCAATGACTCCTGAAAGAGGTAGTTTGTGAGGTCCTTTGGAAGATCCCAAAGAACCCCTCAAAAATAGCCCCTCTTCAACAAAACCTGGAGACACTTCTCAAACTCCAAAACTGCTATTTGACCTCTCGGACACAGTGGCGCTTTCTTCATAGATCCCCAAGACAACGTTCTCTCAACCCTGGACGTCCTTAAAGTCTCTCGGGTCTTTCTTGATGATTTTCCCTGAACTACTCTGTGAACCCTTAAACCGCCCAAAGAACCCATGAAACCTCCCAAATAACTTCTGTTTCATCCTCATTGGCTGGTACTTCATCAATGACTCCACCTTAAGAACCATTAAAGACCTTTATTCCACACCACCAAATCAAGTTGACCTCAGTGAACCTAAACCTCCTAACTGACTTCCTCACTGAGTCCTTGAGGCTCCCTAATGACCACTTAGACCTCCTTCAGGAACCCTAGAACCTAATGACTCCTGAAACTTCACTCGTTAAACTTCCGCTGACCCCTCGACCCAAAACACCCAGGTACTTCCTCAAGGAAACATCTGGTACCCGTTAAGAAACCTGCTGAGTGGCCTTTGGAATTTTCTCGGCGTAATTTGATTGGTTTCTTTTTGGTTTCCGATCGTATATCCGTCTTTTAGTTGAGTTCATATCAGTGGGCTTCAGTGCTTCATTAAAATGGATCATGAAGAGTTTATTTCTGCTGCTGGAAGCTGCTGAACGCCGAGTGCCGGCTGGAAATGTCTGGATTTCTTTTTTTTGGACGTAAAAGGCTTCACAACTTTGAGAAAAACTAAAAAATAATGAAGTTTCCAGAGAATACTAGTTCTGTCCTGGGAGTTTCTGACAGGCTGGAGCAGAACTGCTGGCCCCCCCATCATCACCCACTGGAGAGAGGAGGGGGGAGTGATGGGGGAGGAGAGGAAAGAAGGGAGCGGCGATCCCTGAGGAGGAGACAGAGGAGTCAGAGGCCTGTTGTAGAAGGTTGGAATGAGACAGACGGAGGCGATGCGCTTCACTGAGGACACATGACCTCTCCTCTTTCTTTCTTTCTTTTTCTGTCTCCATCTTTAAAGTAAAAACATCATCAATTTTCTTTACTCTACTTCCTCATTTCTGTTCTTTGCTGTTTCCGCTCTCATCCGACAAAAATCTATCTTTCACACGATGCAGACTTTTTCTATTTTCATCCAGATTTACATCCTGACTGGAGGAGCCCGACCGATTAGGAGGAGTTAGATCGGCATTTTTCAAACCGTTGTTTCGTCGGTTGAACCTGATTCTGGTTTGTTTTCCCTCTTCGGCAAACATCAACACAACAATCGTACTCGAGTGTAAATCGAAAAAGATCTACTTCCTCTTTTCACTGTCTTGATACCTCCGGTTCTGGAAAGTGAAGTCAAAGCTTCAAGTGTTAAAGCTGCATTCTCTCTAGTGGCCACCAGGGGGCGACTCCTCTGGTTGTATAGAAGTCTATAGAAAATGACTCTACTTCTCTCTTGATTTATTCCCTCAGTAAACATTGTAAACATGAGTTTATGTCTCAATCTCTAGTTTCAAGTCTTCTTCAATACAGCATGATGTTCATTTAGTACATGATGGTCCATTTAGAGTCACACAGACCATAAAGCAGGGGATGCTTTAGGGCGGGGCTACAGTGATTGACAGGTCTCTACGTCTCTCCTCCTCAGTCCAGATATGGTCACTTCCTGTTCACTGGTTGCGAGAAAAACAAGATGGCGACGGCCAAATTGTGTTTGCTTGACTTTCTCTCAGTGGTGGAAAGAACCGAGGAAGATGCAACATGTTCACCAACTCATCCACTGATTCAAACCAGAAGAAACGAATTAAGGGTTTGAAAACGCCTCATGTGTCTCAGTGGGAATCATAGTCACACAAGAATTCATGAAACTATAAACGTACACATTGCTTTGTAAATCCGACCAAGAGTAATGCATCTGATGCAGCTTTCTGTAATAAAGAGATGGAAGCTACTTTCTTTTTAAATCCCCCCAAAGAAACAACTTCCGTGTTTTTCACAGTTTTATCTGAAAATCAAACTGGTGGCTGATTAAGAGACGAGATAGAAAAACCTCATGCATGTTTGTGTGTGTGTGTGTGTGTGTGTGTGTGTGCAGCGATTACTACAACTCTCAGACTGATGCAATCAGCAGATAAAGAGGTTGAGGGTGTGTGTATGTGTGTGTGTGTGTGTGTGTGTGTGTGTGTGTGTGTATGTGTGTGTGTATGTGTGTGTGTGTGTACCCAAATACAGTAGGTTTGCATGTGGTTTCATCTTGAAGATGAGTGCACACACACACACACACACACACACACACACACACCATAAATCAGCTTGTTATCCAGCAACCATCAGTGTAAGGCAGCAGATTCCTCTCTCTCTCTCTCTCTCTACATCGTCTCTATGTCTCTCTATCATTTCTTTCCACCACTTCATCCCTCCATCTCTCACCACAAAAACACACGCATGCAATCAAATCCCACAAAACTACATCCGTCCGTCCGTCTCTCTCTCTCTCTCTCTCTCTCTCTCTCTCTCTCTCTCTCTCTCTCTCTCTCTCTCTCTCTCTCTCTCTCTCTCTCTCTCTCTCTCTCTCTCTCTCTCTCTCTCTCTCTCTCTCTCCCTCCCCCTCTCTCTCTCTCTCTCTCTCTCTCTCTCTCTCTCTCCCTCCCCCTCTCTCTCTCTCTCTCTCTCTCTCTCTCTCTCTCTCTCTCTCCCTCTCTCCCTCTCTCTCTCCCTCTGTCTCTCTCGCTCTCTCTGTCTCTCTCTCTCCCTCTCTCTCTTTCTCTTTCTGTCCGTCCATCACCAGACAGGAAGTGGGTACATTAGCTTAGTGAAGACGGTTCTGATGAGATTAACGTCCATTATCGCTCCATTTACAGGACTGAGAGCAGGATGAAGAGGAGGAGGAGGAGGAGGAGGAGGAGGAGGAGGAGGAGGAGGAGGAGGAGAGATGGAACGATAGAGATCTCACCACAACGAGCTTCGTTTGCAGAACGGACCACAGACAACATGTTTGTGTTGTCTGTGAGGACAGCTTGGACCTTCTGTGGTCGTTTTCACCCAAACGGAGTCGCTCTGAACCGAGCTGAGCAGCGTTGCTGCACAAATCTAACCGAGCAGTTTCATGTGACGGTGGAAGTTTATTTTGAAAAGACCGGCTGCATGAAACGAGCTGAAATTGACATGTGTTGCTGGAAAATTGAGGAGATTTGAGGATATTCTGCCTTTCAATTAGCTGTTGAGAACTTAATATGTTAATGAACTGCTCAGCTTTTACTTTGAAGTTTCAGACATTTTAAGACTCCTTCAGTTCCTCTTCATCACGAGTAAAGCATCTAAAAACCAAACCCACATGAAGACGAAGATGAAGATGAAGATGATGGCAGAGTGATAACCTGCTGCAGGAATGTTTCACCACAACGAGACGGATCGCAGCGGATCTCAAGTGTGACCCGTGATGTCGGATCTTCTTATGTAAATACAAGGAAAGCAGTCTGTGTCACATGTGAGATGATACCTGGATTATGTCCGGATTACAGTGCAGTACTGTACGTGGATAATCCAACATATGAAAGGTTGAAGGCTGAAGAAGCATTAAGCCACATGTTCGTTTACGTGCATCCATCTCCACAAATAGCATCGAGTCACGTGACCGTCGAGGACACGAGTGAGACGATCGAATTCTGACGACCGATTCTTGATCTAACTTTAAAATGAGGAAATAATATCAGCAGTATATTATATGTATATATATATACATGTATATATATATACATAGGGTTAGGGATATATATATATATATATATGTATATGAAAGCAGAGGGAACTTTAAAAATAAAACGCTGCGAACGCCAACACCTACTGAATATCATCATCGAATTTAAACATTATAGTGTGCAGAACATATTCCACAATCAGCGAGGAAAGACCGATAAGAATACATAAGAAATGTTACTACAATCATATTGAAACAGATGAGGACCTTTTCTGAAACGCTTTACGGACGAAACGTGTACAAGGACTATTAAACGATTTATTGGCCTGTTTTTGGGGGTTTAAAAAAAGCCAAAATGTGCTACAATATATTGAGCTTGACAAACTGTCTCGACTGTAATAAAATAAAACAAAGACAAGTCATGTGACGTATTTAGTTCCTGATGTCTTTTAGACAAACTAGATACAAATATGACTAAAGTAAAGCAGAAAGTACAAATCAGTGACTCTGTCTGCTAACAGGCTACAGCTAACAACAGTAGTCCACCATGTCTGTTCACACCCAACAGGAAGTTAGAAATATTAAAGTGAGCATGCTAGCATCATGTTAGCAACTAGCTAACGTGAACACGTATACACTGGATTTCCTGCTAGTCTGGGTGGTGTTTAGGTTGATAAAAAGTCAAAGTTACAGGTGAAAGTCAGGATGCTAACACAAGGATCTGTAGGCCGACATCCTTGCTTGCTTCAAACACATCCAGAGAAGAGTAAAACACGAGGCTAAGGGGTAGCCTATTAGCATTGTTCACAATTTCTCATCTGCCAAAAGGCTACAGCTAACACAGCTAACAGCTAACTAATAGCAACGACCTACATTCTGTAATGTTACATTAAAACGTCAACATGCTAACACGTCATGGTAATAGTATGCTAGCAGGAATGTTTTCCCGCCTTTCAGTGTTTCAACTGTTGAGTTACACCAAAGCTATTCGGTTAAAAGTTAGCATCAAAGCTAGTATCATAAAAACACAGTTGTATTACCCAGAGTTCAGTATTTCTGAGGCGAATATGATGATAATACATCCCAACAGGATTTGTACATTTGAGCAGCTAGATTCTTCCATGCTCAACTGGCTGACAAAAGTAAAGCAAAAAGCATGTGTGTGTTGTGTTATGTATGTGTTGACGTAGCATCATTAGCATCTCTGCTAACAGGCTACAGCTACCATTTCCATGACCCCGGGAGAGGCTTAAACAAATCAATATGCTAACGCGATGATGACAGGCCGACAAAACGCCAACTGAAGTGAAAACAGAGGGAGCGGCGGCGCTCTCTGCGGGTCCGTGAGTGGAGCTGATGGAAGGTCGGGCTCGGTGTGATTTACATAATTGGGATGTTAATTCGTTAAGCTGTGGGAGTTGATTATGTTGCATATTGATTGTGTTGTTGTGCTGCTGTGAGGTCACACACCTCCTTAACCAAAGGTATATATATATATACACGGCGCGCCGGGAATTGTGGGAGTCTGATTAAAAAAACGTTAATATTCCTGCTGACACGCTGTGTTTCTGACATGTGTGTGTTATGAAAGTGTGTGTGTGGACGGATGGAGGTAAATAAAGAGGAAGAAGAAGAGGGAGGAAACTCCCACCTGGTCTTACCGTTCTCCGGGTGCTCCATCTCTCCGATGCTGCCGTCGGGCGTGGTCCTCTCGTAGTGGTCCTCCGGCAGCGCCAGGGGCCCGATCCGAGGCCCCGACGACGACTTGGAGCTGGGCGTCTCCGACTCCTCCAGGCCGCTGTCGTAGTAGCTGTGCTGGGACGCGTCCTGCAGGTCCTGCGCCTGATTGGCCGTGGAGAAGGTCACACGGCGGTGGGGGGGCTGTGACTGGCAGAGGGGGAAAAGGAGGCGGGATTAGTTTTTGCAAACTCATAGTGACACTTTAAAGTTCAATTTAACATTATGAATCTAGTTGAGGTGAAGCAGTGGAGAAGATTAAAGATATAAAAATAACTTTAAAGAAGTCACTTCAACTAACTCTTTGCTCTCAAAGTTCTCAAACGCTCTCGTTTGATTTCTCGATTTCATTTCTCGCTTCCTGAAACCACAAGAATTCTTTCATCTTGTCGCTGCTTTCATGATCCTCTTCTTTCATTTTACATGGAGATCTCATCTGATCTTCTGTCGTCTTTAGAAAAGACAGTCGCACGTCTGAAGAGTCAAATGAAATAGTGA
>CM051689.1:1012616-1015116 GCA_028022725.1 Lycodopsis pacificus | reverse complement strand
GGATTCCCAACAAATAAAAACAGAACAAAAAACAACAAACATTTCCATTTTGCCAAATATTGAGATTGGTCCGTATACCTTAGATTGGTCCGTAGACCAGGGATTCCCAAAGTGTGGTGCGCGAGCTGCCTCTCGGGGGTGCGCGAGAGGAAAAGTGTAATGGCGTCTGATGGTGTAATAATATTAAATATTAAAAAAAAATGTAATTTTAATTTAAAAAGTGGGATTTTTCACAAAATAAAAACATGAATTATAAAATGTCCCTTCGCCCCGAGCCTTTCCAAGCCGACCTAGAGCCGGTCGCGGCGCACCGCCACGGGGGAAATGCGCCCGGCCGGGGCCAGCCGAACGGGGGAGAGGTCCCACGAGGGGATCACACACTTGGATTGGCAACGCAGATTCCCCAAAGCCACAGTGCGTGGTGTGCAGTGAGGTTCTGGCTAACAGTCTGAAGCTCTTATCTACGTCGCCACCTGAACACCAAGCATGCCAGTGCAAGTCTAAAGCCCCTTACATATTTTAAATCGAAATTGGAGGAGTTACAAAACAGCCAAAACAACTGAGTCTCATTCATGTGTTGGTCTTTAAATGACGCACTGCGGGCTTCATATCTGGTCAGTTACCGCACACAATCACTGAAGACGTGAGCTCACCAGCTGCAGAGAGATGGTGGAATGTATGATTGGGGAGAAAGAAGCAAACAGTTGGACGTGATCCCGGTGTCCAACAACACCGTGTCACCGCATCAATGCTTTGTCCGAAGACATCCTGGCTACATTAGTCGTCATTAATTGTAAATTAAATGTGATAATCTGCCTCTGAGCCTGTGCGTGTGTGCTCGCATCCGTATTGCTCTTTAAAAGTGACGCCTTGTGAAACTGAAAGTTATTGAAACTTTGTTGCAGTGTTTCAGGGCGTTTTCACACCTTCAGTTTGTTTGCTTTGTTCTGATTCAGGGATTCATATGATACAATGTTGCAGTTGCCCCTTTGTTCAACTGCAACATTGTTAAACACGTGTGTTATTAACACCTGCTCGCTCTGCAATATGAAATAAATCACATCTATATATACATGAAGCGGTCTGATCCCTCTGACTGTCTGTCACCTCCACAACGCCCCGAAACAAACACACTCTGCTGTTCTCTGCCCTCTTTCTACTTCTGGAAATAAAAGTGCCACCTCAGCAGGTTGCATCATGGGAAAGTGGAGCACATCAGAGGGGAGGAATAAAAAAACAGCCGACATGCAGGACAACCTCCACGCTCAGCCTGCGACCGAACGCCATCTTGTGCCGGCACAGGACGTCTCCCTCTCTGTTCTAGATTGGCGCCGGGCGGGGAGAACAAAATGGCCGCTGTGTGGGGTCCTCGCTGCCCTATTTCCTCCGTTGAATGTCGACCGTGAACCTCAAAGAGGCCTCGACCACCAGACAAGCTCCTCCTCTACAGCTGGACCAGATGTTTAAGATGTGAAAATAAATACTTGATACTGACGCACAACGTCTTTCAACTAACTCCAATGTGAACACATCCATCATTATCAGACGTCTAAACTAACTAAGTAGTTTAGTTGTCTCAACCTAACGAAGTAGTTTTGTCGTCTCAACCTAACTAAGTAGTTTAGTCGTCTCAACCTAACTAAGTAGTTTTATCGTCTCAACCTGATTAAGTAGTTTAGTTGTCTCAACCTAACTAAGTAGTTTTGTTGTCTAAACCTAACTAAGTAGTTTTGTCGTCTAAACCTAACTAAGTAGTTTTGTCGTCTCAACCTAAATAAATAGTTTTATCGTCTCAACCTGACTAAGTAGTTTAGTTGTCTCAACCTAACTAAGTAGTTTTGTTGTCTCAACCTAACTAAGTAGTTTAGTTGTCTCAACCTAACTAAGTAGTTTTGTCGTCTCAACCTAAGTAGTTTTGTCGTCTCAACCTAAGTAGTTTTGTCGTCTCAACCTAAGTAGTTTAGTTGTCTCAACCTAAGTAGTTTTGTCATCTCAACCTAACTAAGTAGTTTTGTCATCTCAACCTAACTAAGTAGTTTTGTCGTCTCAACCTAACTAAGTAGTTTTGTCGTCTCAACCTAAGTAGTTTTGTCATCTCAACCTAAGTAGTTTTGTCGTCTCAACCTAACTAAGTAGTTTTGTCATCTCAACCTAACTAAGTAGTTTAGTTGTCTCAACCTAACTAAGTAGTTTTGTCGTCTCAACCTAACTAAGTAGTTTAGTTGTCTAATGTGTGTTAACCGTCCCAACACACACAATGTTGACGAGTGTGTTCACTGAATACTGAAGTAACGCTGATGAAGGTCTGCCGGCTCCTTCCTCATCATCAAACTGTTCATGCTGCACTTTGATGGAAGTTTCTGCTCATTTTCTCCACTGAATCACATTCGGTTCTCTGCAGGCTAAATATGCTAAATATGCACTTTTATGCAAAACCAGGAGGCCTGATGAACCACTTTTCCTTGAATCTATAACTGACCTTCATTACCGTCGCTGAGTG
>CM051689.1:1002445-1012416 GCA_028022725.1 Lycodopsis pacificus | reverse complement strand
TTGTCTTTAAAATGGTTTAAAATGTGCATCACAAGTTCCCAAAGTACCAAACAAACATGGAAAACATGGAAGCAGTAAATCCTCGTGTTACACAAGCCGCCATAAAAGAAGAATACTTGAATACTTCGGTTTCATCAGCAGAGAGGAAACTGAACACAAACATTATTTTCAGGCAGACAAATGAGCACACTGTCAGACCAAACTACCCAGCAGCCCTTGCAGCAGCACGCTGACGCGCCATGTGTTTATTTATGAGCTCTTCTCTTTTTTTGTTGTTTTTACGTGGAATCGCTCCATCGGCTGCTCGGCCACCCGCCGGGCGGACGGAGGCGTGATGGAGGAGACGAGTCCAGGACAGAGGATTTTACCTGTCTCACACCTGTGTGTGTGTGTGTGTGTTTTCCTGCAGACAGACAGAGTTCAGCAGCCCGGTGTACAGAGCAGCTGTACAGCATAAGTTTAAGTTTAAGTTGATTGTCATATTCATTTACACATATACGACATGTGTCCTCTGCATTGAACCACCCCGAGCTGACGGGGAGCAGTTCGGGGGTCAGTGTCTCGCTCAGGGACACTTCGGCACAGGACACGTAGCAGCCGAGGATCGAACCGCCGACCTTGCGGTTGCCGGACGACCCTCTCTACCCAGTGAGCCATGGCCGCCCTTGCGACCTCTGACCCCGATTACAGGTGTGTGTGCCCTGCATTTGACACACACACAAACACACACACACACACGGTATTACGTGTAGTGTTTGGTGCTCCCCTTCATCTCGTCCTCCTTTACTGTCACTCGCCTGTTTTATTCTTGTGTGTGTGTGTGTGTGTGTGTGTGTGTGTGTGTGTGTGTGTGTGTGGAGCCTCAGGCCTGATTCCGTTCCACTTCGCTTGTGTTGTTGGAGCAGGTGGCGAAACACACACACACACACACACACACACACACACTGATCAGTGTATTGAGTCGTCTCAGTTGCTCCGACACAATCACAGCCGGGGGCGACCGAGAGACAGAGAGAGACAGAGAGAGAGAGAGAGAGAGAGAGAGAGACAGGTTCCTTCACGGTTCTCTACAGAACGGTTAAAATAAGACGTACCTGTGTGACACACCTGGCCGGTTAGCTTTAACACAAACACACACACAGAGGATTACAGTGTGCTGAGTGATGCTGCTGTTCAGGAATGTGTGTGTGTGTGTGTGCGTGTAGGTGTGTGTGTGTGTGTGTACAGTACAAAGGCCTCTTTGTGAGCAGGTATCTTCACCTGTTCATGTTTGAACCTGTGAAAACACACTGACCAGGTACAAAATACTACGATTGTACTACGGTCCTTCTTTGAATACTATCAAACTACTACAAGTGCTGTCGTAGACTTATTCATTTATTCATTCATTTGTTTGTTTGTTTTAGTTAAATTATGAATTAAATTGGATTATAACAGACAAGATAAAAATGGTACGGTGGCCATAGAGGGGAAAAAAGCATGTTTAATGAGCACCAGATATAATTCATTCATTCCATTCAAGTAAATGCTTGAGTAAATGTGTGCTCACGAGATAATAATGTGTAAATATATGTCATTATATTATTATTACACAAGCGTACATACATAAGTACTACTCTAACTTTTCCACGTTCCAGTTTGAATTTCCTCAAAAAAATGAGCAAATAAGATGTTAGTTTTCTTACACAAATATAAAGTCGTTATGTTGAGTTGTTCTGTGAACTAACTGCTGCTGTTTGATACGCTAACGTCCTACAAGAGTTCAGAATCATTGTTTAATAAAATACCTGAAAGTATGTTTCATTTCTCTCGTTGTCTTCACTTATATTTAAGTCCAGTGGTTAAAAAATGAAACAAGAGTCTACCAGCACGCTCACTCTGCTAATGTTCAGTTTTAGCTTAGCATGTTAGCGTGTTAGCATGCTAACACTTGCTAATTGGCGCTAAACACAAAGTAGTTTAGCAGCTTTTTTTGTTCATAAACCAAAACTCATTATTGTGTGTGTCTGTGTGTGTGTATGTGTGTGTCTGTGTGTATGTGTCTGTGTGTATGTGTGTGTAAGCCACACACACACACACACACACACACACACACTGACCACCAGACGAGGGAACAGGAAGTGAAATAAAATGCTGAGTCATGTCTGGTTTCAGTCACTAGCATTCACTTAGCTAGTGCTAATGTGAATCGCTAGCATACGAACAGCTATCACTAATGCTAATGGTACGTACACATATCTTAGCCTTGCATGTAAACTTTTATCAGAGTTTATACCTTTGTTTTTGTCTCAATAATAGCACAACAATATAAATTAGCATAAGCTAATTAGAAGGGTGACAGCTATGATGAATGGTCCTTTAAAAACAGTGAAGTCCGGCTCGGTGTGAAAGTATGCAGCGGTATGAAAGTATGCATGTAGCATGAAAGCATGGTGGAGTTAGCTAGCTAGTAGCTAGCCAATGGTGACGGTACAAACAGACCATGTTGTTTCATGTTCCTTTTTGAATTTAGTTTGTCTTCAAAGTGACAGAAAGGTTCATGTTATGAAGAGAAAATGCATTTTATTAAAAAAAAAAAAGGTACTTTTCTTGTTTTATATACTATTTAAAATGTATCCACATTCATTCACCGCATTATAAAATAAATATCTAATACAGACATTTTAATTTTAAAGCCAATCCCAGATTGTGAGCCTCAACATATAACTGTCATACACTGTTTGCTGCGCGATCAATAATGTATTAATAATGTATTATCCATTAATAGATCCTTCGTCACATTATTCATTCAGTGCACTTAGTAGCACCGTTAGCCTCCATCTGTGAATATTAAAGTCATATCTTTACCTTTATATTTATACTTCTTGCCTACTCGTCTGCATTTATTTAATTTTATTGTTTATTTTAAACTGAATATTCTCTGAGATTATAAAGTCATACAATTGTGAGATGCTTCCTTGACAATAAAAACATTTTTCTCAATTTGTTTGTGTATATTTGTGACTAAGTTTTTCTTCTGAAAACGTTAAATTTTTCATACCTAAAACACGTGGTATTTCATCCATGTTCTCTCCATG
Organism: Lycodopsis pacificus; assembly: GCA_028022725.1. Taxonomy (NCBI): domain Eukaryota; kingdom Metazoa; phylum Chordata; class Actinopteri; order Perciformes; family Zoarcidae; genus Lycodopsis; species Lycodopsis pacificus. The sequence continues at coordinate 1,009,339 of CM051689.1, read as the reverse complement.
TGTGAGGGATGGAAATGTAAACGTTACCGCTCTACACCTCCCACTGTTCCCAGTCAGCTGTTTGTAGCCCCGCCCACCACCCAGTGAATGCACATTTAACATTTTTCAAGCAAACATGTTTTATTGAAATAAAAATCTGCTTTTTGAGCTTTAAAAAACAAACATAAACAAACACTGTACATGTATTTGAGCAGCTGTGAGACGACGGTCGATGTGACGCTTTTTAAAAAGTCTGAGGTGTTAACAGGAACGTTAGCAGGTCGCTAACAGCTAACAGGAAGTCTGCTCCCGCGACCAAATAAGGAAAACACAGTCTGCTTCATAAACACGATGGTGATGACAGTGAACACATGGTGTGTGTGTGTGCGTGTGAGAGAGTCTTTGGTACAGGGGAGTCTTTAGTAAGCACACACACACACATGATAAACATGAAAAAGCAGTTAAAACACACCTGTGTGTGTGTACAGTCTGAACACACCTGGGTGTGATTGTCTCCACGGTTTGTTTTCTTCACAGTGCATGTATTCAATCCGTCCTCCTCCTCTTTTATTTTGTACATTAAATAGAATAGAGCAAGGCACTCTGGGTAAAAACAAGGCGAAAAGCAGCCGCCTGGAAGATTACCCGTCATTAAATGTGTGCAAACAATTGACTTTTTAAACTCCGGCTGATTAGGAACAAAAAAATGAATAAAGTGGTATTTCAGCCGAGGTTAAGGAAACGGTTGTATTTAGTTTGTCCTTCCTCCCTCCTCCTCTCTTATTCCCTTTTCTCCCTTCCTCCTTCACTTCTCGGCTCCTTCACTGAGCTGAAAATGACCTTAAACTGTGAGCTGCTCAGTCAAGTCCAAAGAAAAAAACAGTGAAAATGGAAAAAAACAAAATAAATCAGTCACTCTTCTTTGTCACACTTCAAACAAGCTGATCCGAGCGTAAAGAGCAGCGTTAAAAGAAACCTGTATAATAATAATCTTAATAAAACTCATCTGCTCCTTCATTGAACCACAGTGACAGAACCAAACCAACATGTAGAAGCTGAGGATAGACCCATATGGGATGATCAACATGTTACACCTTCATATATCCACAATATTAAACTTTTGTTGTTGTTTTTACTCGCTTAGAAAGAATTAAACACTGTAAGAATTGAACATTTTAACAACAAAAATCAACACAAAAACAAAACAGAATATATAAAACAACCCTTCAGATATATTTTCTGGATCATCAGAGTTCATTTTTCAAAGGGAGGTCAGCAAAAGATAAATATTGGTAAGCCCATATTTGGTCTATCCCTCGATGGTGTGAGAAAACAAATGAACAGAAATGAAAAAACACAACTAAAACAATGAAAACAGTGCAGCTTTTGGCCAAAATAAGTCCCAGCGTGACTACCACACCTGATTGGTCCAATAGATGTTCCTGTTGTTGTACATTGGCGTGTTTGCGTAGTCTCCTACCTGTTTGCTGCTGTATTTGGGCGGGTTGGCCTTGTAGCTGTAATCCGAATATTGGTCGGAGCCCGTGGAGTTGTTGTCGCCCGTCCCCACGAAGGTGTTGGTGGCGGGCAGGTCCTGAACGGCCTGGTGCTTCTTGGAGGCGGAGGGCGACTGCGGCTGCAGCTGGATGGACGGTAACGGCGAGTTGGAGCGGTAGTGGCGCCCCAGATCGGGGCTCCCCGGCGGGTAGTTGAGGGGCAGGTGGATTCTGGGGCTGTCGGTGACGTCCTCGTTGATGAGGTTGAACTTGAGGCCCTTCTGAAGGCCGGCCTCCACGTCCTCCTCCAGAGGCTTTGCCGGTTTGGGTGCCTTCCCCTTTTTGCTCTTTTTCCCCTTGCCGTTTTTGGGACCTTGCTTCGGGGCGTACAGGTCCTTGCTCTCCTTCTTGCCGGCCTGGTAGCCGCTCTTGGTGTCCTTCTGCAGTCGGTGCCTGATGACCACCACGGCCACGATGACGAGGATCACGCCGGCGATCCCCGCCAGGCTGCCGTACAGGATGTTGCTGCGCTGGGCGAGGGCGTAGTTGGGGTCTCCGGCGATGTCCCGGTCCAGAGGGGTGTAGAGGCTGTGCCCGACCAGCGCCTCGATCAGGGACACGTTGGACCTGGTGTCATTGACGAAGACGTGGACCAGCGCGGTGGTGTGGCGCGGAGGTTTGCCCTTGTCGCTGACCCTCACCACCAGGCGGTGCAGCCCGTTGTGCTTGCCGGTGAACACCTGCACCAGCGTGATCTCCCCGCTGTTCGGCGAGATGTGGAACAAGTCGTACGGGTTTCCTCCCGTGATGGTGTAGACCAGCTCGGCGTTGGGTCCGGAGTCAATGTCCTCGGCCTCCACTACCTCCACGCTGGTGTCCAGCGGGGTGACGGGCGACATGTACGTGTAGGAGGAGTTTGCCGGTTTGGTGACGTAGGGGGCGTTGTCGTTCTCGTCCAGGACGTTAATGGTCACGCCCACATAGGAGAACCGAGGCGGGTCGCCGGCGTCCACAGCCTTCAGGCGGAAGGTGTAGGTGCTCTCCTTCTCGCGGTCGAAGGAGATGCTGGACAGGATTGTCCCCGTGCCGTTCTGGATCATGAACTTCCCGTTGTCCGGTTCCACGATTAGCCTCACCCGGGCGTTCTCGCCCTTGTCGGCATCGGTGACCGTCACAACGCCGACGGGGTTGAGCGGCGCCATGTTCTCGATGACGGAGAAGCTGTAGCCGCTCAGCATGAACTTGGGGTCATTGTCATTGCGGTCTAGGACGTTGACCACCACGGTGGCGGTGCCGGTTTTGCTTGGTACGCCCTTGTCCGCCGCCGCCACGCGGAACTCGTAGCGCTCCGTCTCCTCCCGATCCAACAGGTTCTTCACGCGGATCTCTCCGGTGTCGGCCCCGATTTCGAAGAGCCTCGTGGCCGCCGGCTCGACGATGCTGTAGGCCAGCTCCGCATTGGTGCCGCTGTCCGCATCCGTCGCCATGACGTCCAGCACCTTGTCGCCCGGCTGGTTGCCCTCGGCAAAGTCCACCTTGAGCACCGCGGGGGAAAAGACCGGCGTGTTGTCGTTCATGTCTGTCACCTGCACTTTCAGGGAGTTGGAGCTGGACAGCGCCGGGTTCCCAGAATCCACCGCCACTATTTCGATCCTGTATTCCTTGACGCGCTCGTAATCCAGCGGGGTCGTCGTCTGTAGGAAGTACTTCCTCTTCCGGTCATTGGTAGACTCGCTGGCGGGTCGCAGCTGAAACGGGACGTCGCCGGCGACCACGCACGTCACCACTGCGTTCTCCCCCTCGTCGCGGTCCGACACCTGGACCAGGGCCACGGGCGTGCCGGTGGGCATGTCCTCGGAGATGTTGGCCACGCCGTCCTGGTGCGTCGCCAGGCCGATGCCGCGGATCTCGATGTTGGGCGCGTTGTCGTTCTGGTCCCGAACGTTGATGGTCACCAGGACCTTGGAGCTCTTGGAATTGGGCCCGCGGTCCTTGGCAACTGCGAAGAACTTGAGGAAGTTCTCCTCCTCGCGGTCCACCAGGCCCTTGACGTAGATGATGCCCGTGGAGCGGTCGATGCGCAGGAGACTCTGGACGGCCTCCGACGCCTGATGGAGGCTGTAGTCGATCTCCCCGTTGGTGCCGGTGTCCGCATCGTTGGCTCGGACCTGCAAGACCACAAGAGAAGACTTATAACCCCAATAAATGTTGTGCAATAATCAAATTTCCCCCTCAGTTACTCTTTAGATTCTTTGACTTACAAAGATCATTACTAATGCAACACTACAAAGCTCTTTTCCTGATGGTGGGGGGGGGGTATCTGTGTGAAACATAATCGACGATCACAGCCGAGCACAACAACATCTAACGGATCATTGGCATCTAATGGGGCAGATGAGTGAATGTAATGTTCCCCCCGGCTCCTCAGGGCCTATTAGGAGAACCTTTGGACACGGGTCCGGTTTCGAACCCCCCCCTCCCGTAAACCCAGAAGTGAATGGAGGCAATTAAGTCAGCAGAACATCCCTTTATCGCGTCCTCGTTAGGACGCCGTTCCACCTGCACGTCTAATATTCATAATACTGTTGTAGAAATGTAGGTCGCCATGTAGTTTTTAACTGAACTAGTAGTTCTGTTTGCTGCTGCCTTTAATTGAACCACATTCAATTAATATATTAATCAATTTCCTGCATTTCTGCATTTTACCACTGCATTTTATTTCTTACACTGTTTTTTTAATGTCTTGATGAATGTTCTTAATTGTTTTTAAATCTCCTTTGCCTTATGTTTTGATGCTTTTAATGGTTTTATGTGAAGCACTTTGAATTACCTTGTTGTTGAAATGTGCTATACAAATAAACTTGCCTTGCCTTGAACAGCTGATTTAAATGCTGGTTCAGCTGTTTTTTATACAGGTTTCAACCTGTGACTTACAGCAAGGTGAGAAGGTTTTTTTTTTACTTTAAGGCCATTATTACTTTTCTAAAGCAGAACTGGGCCAAGCGTGCTCTCAGCAAAAAATAAGCTCCTGGAAATGTAGGTACTTTAAAAAATATATTATTGCTTTCTTACAAAAAACAGAAAAATAAATGTGCCAGTGGAGAATATTTAAACCTATTTAAACAAAATATAAATAAATCTTGTGTTGTTTGAGCCAAGGACATGTAGGAAATTTGAGCGTAGAACTGTCTGTCAGTAGATATAATAAAAGTGTTTAATAATTCATAATTCATAAATCATATTTAGGCATAATCATAAGTGTTTTGGAAATGCATAATTAAAATAAGCATAAAGTGTTATAAGAGTAGTAGCTAAAAGTAAGTTAAAGACATGAAGCTTTTGCCTAAGTTGCAGGAGCTTAGCTTTATACTGTAAGATTATCATAGAGGGGTTTAAGCAATAACTGACAGACAGTGAATGTGCAGTGAATTTAGGGAAAGAGATTTGAAAGAAGGCGTCTACAGAACAACACTCCTGGAAGGTGGCCAATAGGAATTGGCATAGAAGGAAGGGGAGGTGTTTCGAAGGTATAGGTGGGTGGGGATAGAAAGCGTTTTTCTCTTCATCTTATTAGGGTTGAAGGAACAGTTGTGTCTCCGGAGACCAGGGAGAGTTTTTTCCATACGTGGGTTAAAGAGTGTAATATTTCATGCAAATAATGTACTCTACTGTAATACTGTAATGGCACGAAAAGGATTAAATTTCTGTGAACTGTAAACCAGCTTTGGTGAAGTTTTTAGTCCGTGTGTCTGCAAAGCTAGCAGACACTTCCCTGCTCCACTTCCCTCGTGGGGACACTTTTCCCTCAACAGACACTTTCACATCCTAGCTGAGAACGTTTTAAAGGAATAGTTTGGTGTTTTGAGACTCTTAATACACTTAGTATAGACTGATGCCACTCCCATGTCTGTAGGATAAATAGCCTGTTAGCTTAGCTTAGCACAAAGACCGGAAACGGAGGGAAACAGCTAGCCTGGCTCTGAGAATTAAACATACCCCATATAATATGCTGTTTCCCACCATCTCCAGTCTTTATGCTAAGCTAAGCTAACTAGCTGTAGCTCCATATATTACTGTACAAACTTGAGAGTGGTATCGATCTTCTCATAAAACTCTCAGCAAGTAATCAAATAAGCTAATCTGTCTCTCTCTCTGTCTCTCTCTCTCTCTCTCTCTCTCTCTCTCTCTCTCTCTCTCTCTCTCTCTCTCTCTCTCTCTCTCTCTCTCTCTCATTTATCTTCTGGTTAACAATGAACCAGCCGGACTCTGTCCCATTGTCCACGTCTGTTCTCCACCAGTTTGCATCATTGTTACGCTGTAATACGCTATCATTATAACTTTAATTGATTAATCAGCTGGGTCTAATCTCTTTTTATTTTATTTTAGAGGAGATGACTGTGTCAATATTCTTAATTAGGTTTAGATTTAACGAGATTATTCTTCTGAAAAGGGGAAATAAACCGGAGGAACAACATCGTGTTATTAATAATCTGGTGATTATTTAGTCGATTAAAGGACCTGAAAGCTGTTTTTCTTTCGCAACTGGAGTGGAGGAGGCGGAGCTTAGTGTGTGTGGAGGGGGGGGGGGGGGGGGGGGGTCACATGACACAGTGCACCAATCAGGTGCAAGAGCAACGTTTGAATTCAAAATGCGACGGCGGTTGTTTGACAATCAAATCTGATATCTTGATGTTCCTCTTACTCGTTAATTTAAGGGTCTTTTTTGAATGTTGCTCACTTCTTCATGAAGACATCGAGCAACATTTGAATCTGAGAAAGATCATTTTATTAAATACTCATATGCATAAAGTGAGCTGAAGTTCAAAGCTCCAGAAGGAAGATAGCAGGTGGACCTTGAGTTCAGATTCCAGCCTCGTAAATAATTCATGAATATTTTAAATATTAACTGATGTCCATTGAGACTTTGACTGAAATAAATAAATGGAGAGAAAGTGGGTTAGCTGATAATAATCTCAGATGAAGTCATGCACGGCTCGACTGGAGGCTCAGGTTGTGTGTTTGAGTCCGGGCTCAAAGGTGAAGTTGAATCAGTGGTTAATATGTGACTAACCTCCACTCTGTCCACACGGACAGCTGAGCAGCGCATTCTGGGAAGCGTTGCTCAACTGGATCCTGATGTGAACTTCAATCTAGAAAAACACGGCGTTCTCACAGGTGGAGCTTTAAAAAGCTGATTTTACACGATGGTTCGACCAGACGCCATTCAGAGAAGTCAGGTTTTTAAGAATATGTAATATAATATAATAATATATATATGTTTATTTTCTTTAACAGCTTTTAGACAACTAAACGACTTAGTTAGGTTGAGACAACTAAACTAGTTATTACGTTATTACTAATAATTACTGATTGTTGTTTGGCCTGATAAATTACTTAATCCTTCGTCAGAGTTATTGAT